>CM068828.1:127235218-127802368 GCA_028554795.2 Sinohyriopsis cumingii
TGTTTCTATGTAAGGACGGCTTGCTTTAACAATCAGACTTATAACGAGACCGACAACAAAGTATGAGGAGTTTAACACGGAGTTTTACCGTACACCATGAACCATGAGGACACTTAGCAGAGACGGATTTTGTTGTGTTTTTGATGGAGATCACGGTACTTATAATACGTTATTCATTACATCATGCCGATACAATCATGGACAGAGATGGAATCGTAATATCCAAACGTTTTTTCTTGATATTTGCATGCCAGACTTTGGACAGGAACATAAATTACACTATGGATGTTCCGCAAGATTGTATATATAACACTACATATATATAAAACACGCTCAAAGGAAGGCATTTTTAGATTTGTCTGAGTGAGTTAAGGCCAAAGCAACTTGTATTTATTTAAACACTATAACTGACAAATTATACTGCAAACAAATATTCAGAAATTCTTATTTAAAAAAAATGTATTCCCCATATATAGTTAGTTGGGGGAGTCGATAAAGCGTCTCAAAGACAACTATCATCCAAGGATTAATACGATGAATCACAAAATATGGAATATCCAATTTAAAAAGAGGATAGGAACAATATGTGCGGGGAAGAAAGAAAGACATATATGTTTAGCATTACACCTTGTATAACCATGGTGAGTTATTACTTGTATTGTGTTTTAAAAGATACAAGTATAAGAAGACAGCAAAGTTTAGTCTGCTTTAAACCTGTTGTCATCCACCTTTGATGTCAAAGAGTTAAAGCACAATCTTATGTCTATATTTGGAATCAGTCTATTTATAGTCCTGTTTTGTTGTTAGACAGATTAGATCATTTCTTTCTATCCACCGTATACTTCATGAAATATTTCCCACTCAAGATTTTGTCCTAAAGCATGAATTTCTCTCTCTTGTATCTGATTGATATCTCCTTTTTAAAAACTTTCCAAACCCACTACTTTATTTTACATACGTGATTTTGTAGTTTCCTGTCCTAAAAGAATCTCTGATCTGCATCTTCTGTTCATAATAAAATATCTGCTTTGTATTAATTAATCATATATTTCGTTAAAATGTGACTCACCCGTCTCTTTTCATACGGTAGTCACTGTCAAAGTTTAGAGCGTAATTGCTAATTCTTTTAGTGGCTTGAATTGACAAATTGAATTTACGTGTTGTACTTCTCATCTCGTCAACTTCAGTTCATATGTTAACTAGGTTAAGGCGATTGAACCATTTAAAATAATTTCATATGTCAACTTAATTAAGATGGTTGAACCATTAAATGCATCAATTTGAATCATATTGTAAAAACAGTTTAATCTCGTTTCTTTTACGTTATCTTTGAATATGCGATAGTTTGTATTTCATTTTTGCATATTGTAACGTCGCCCTCTTAGTAAGAGGGGTGGTCAATTGGATTTGGCTGGCGTTATCTAGAGGATGACCTTCTTCGATATATAGCCCGGTTGGAGTGGAAAGGTAGAATGTCAACAGAGAAATGAACAAGACTATTGGGAAGAAATAATGCAATACGAGTCCCCTTAGACAAGAAAAAATAACACATTTATTCAAAGCAAATTAATAGCGACAATTACAATTCAACTTAAGTTATGTCAACATAATTTAATAGCAGTGTCTAATTTAGATTTATTTCATCATAATAACGAGTGGTGAAAAGAGTGCAGTGTCCAAGACTGAATGCACCACCTTCCTCCCTTGACCGCGTATGAACGTTTTCCTATTTCCTCGAACCTTCATATTCTCTACGCTTCATTCATTTCTGGACTTCCTAGTCCTTTATTCTGAACTCGTCACCTCTTTTTTTGAACTTCCGTCTTCGGACTGTCATGTCTGCCCAGACAGCTGTTCCTTAAAAGACAAAATTACCCTATAATCTCTATTTGTACCATGTTTTACACGTACAAAAAATTACCTCATTTACATTACTCAGAAACATACTAGCTATCCGTATTGCATACATTTTGACTTAATCTGATAGAACATCACCTCGCTTCACAGCGACCGGCCATAAATTAACACGTGAGCAGTACGTCCAACATTATCGTATCTGTTTTTCTACGCTACCACATGCTCGTTTGCTATTGCATTTAATTCACACACTTCTAGCTCACTGCAGTCCCTAACTTACAAGATTATATATACACTACAAAATCAGATATAAAAATGCGATTATCATTAAATCACGATGATCGGTATCATCCTAACAGACAAAGAAAATTATTTCATATAACCCTATGAAATCCTACACATATGAAACTTAGATAGTATTGCAATCGTCAATACTATCAATGAACTAGTAAGTGTAAAATTAAAGAGATAACTTGCAAAACAACTCTAGCATCAACAGATTTTCATGAAATGGAATAAACGATGCATGGTATGGATCATTGTCATATCAAACACATTTGCATAAAACAAAGAATAAAAAATAGAAAATTACGTGGAAAATTAACATTGCGTACCTTAATGCTGTTCTCTTTCAGAAATTGTGCATCCTAGCACTAAACCCTGACTTTTCTTACAAGACAGCTACCGGGTCACCAATTCTTGTTTAAAGAGGAAACCTCTATTCTTTATAGACTTCTTCGGACTCAAATTACCCTCTCTCAGTTATTTTAACACTAAAGAATTTGACCAAGGTCGTCACTTTAAATTCACATTACTTCTAAAGTGTGCGCTTTAACTGACTCTGGCGAATCGTCAGCAGATGTTCCTAAATTATCCTAAGATAATCACTTCTTTCGTCAGATTTTAGAAAGACTAGAATCTGCGAACCACGGTGCATATTAATTTCCCTTTGAAAATGATAAATTGACATGGGTTCCTATCAAGCGGTTATGTTTGGTAGCTCAAATCATTTTCTTTCTCAGGACAGCGTTGAAATGCCCTGGTCAATCTCAGTGAGTCATAAATGATAGCCTTTCAAGTTTTAACACTGACACGGGGGGAGAAAAGAAGAAATGTCAAGATGACCTGTCACAAAGACTTTTCTGGCTTAAATGCGATACAGTTTTTAATGCCCGATGTATTCAACTTTAAGGTTCAATACAATTAAAATTCGACACTTTACATATGTGTGTGCATTTAATTTAGATTTTTAACGTAGCTTTAACAATTGTTCAGTCATATCGCTACGATGTCTGCAGTGTAACAGTTTATAGTGATGTCTAGCACTGGGTGCATCATGTCGCAGACATGTAGCATGATGTCCCACCTAGCCACATTATGCTGACACCAGGCCGACCAGTCCTAACACTAACCTCTTAATGCTGAGCTCCAAGCGAGGCAGCTGTTAGTACCATTTGTGTAAGTCTTTGATATGAATCGGCCTTAGTTCGAACCCGCGACCTCCCGCATCCGAAGCGGACGCTCTAACCACTAGGCCACTGGACTGGTATTTTTCATATATCCTATATCAGTTTATCTATATTCCATTTGCAGCATATTGCAATTACAGTTATTCTTTCCAAAAGTGCAGTAGGAAATACATTTTTCACTGACTACATTTGTACCATTTCTTACAGTGGGTAAAGTTGTAAGCTTGTACTACATCTAGACTGTGTGAACATTATTCCAATATTAATCAAGTTTTTGGGTAACTTTGGACAATTATTTTGAGATTAAAGGTTTTAAGCACGAGTTAAAATTGTTCCAGGTAAAATCTTTGTGCACAGAAGGTAGACAGTTAATATAGAGTTTGTACTCGTCGTACATGCATGCAATTGGAAATAAGATTTTAAATGTCCCCATCATTACAACAGAATCAGTATGATCCTCACTGGACATAAGTTTTCTCAAAATCTTGCAGACTAACTTGCAGTTTATTTTAGATTGTATTGCGTCTGCGATGTTTTCGATATGTAGTTGGAAAAAACTTCATACTTTTTTAATGCTATATTTTTTGGATTCGTCTCTGATATCCTTTATTACCGTGCGTAAACATAGCCTAAAGTCTTGTCGCCTTTATTTCCTGTGAGACATCATAATATGTACGTGTGATGTTTTGGGACGTACCTTTCACATCTATTTTCGGGACCAAACACAATTCATATTATATGACAGTTTTACTCCATCTTTTTATGTGCTGTTTTCTAGAAACAGAAAATCGTTCAAATACTTATTGTTAGAACCAGGAAATGGCTATCTTGCATATAATTATCTGTTAGACTCTAGCAAATAGCTATATTTCATGTAATCTTCTATTAAAGAGATATTTTTTATATACTCTTCTGTTAGAGTCTTTAGAAAATAGCCATCTTTCATAAACTTATCTGTTAGAGTATAGAAAAGAGCCATATTTCATATACAAATCTGTTAGCGTCTAGGAAATAGCTACCTTTCAAATACTCATTTATTCGAGTCTAGCAAATAACTACCTTTCATATACTCATTTGTTCGAGTCTAGCAAATAGCTACCTTTCATAGACTCACATGTTAGAGTCGGCAAATAGATATCTTTCATAAACACACCTGTTAGAGCCAGCAAATAGATACCTTTCATATACACATCTCTTAGAGCCAGCAAATAGATATGTTTCATAGACTCACCTGTTAGAGCCAGCAAATATATATCTTTCATAGACACACCTGTTAGAGCCAGCAAATAGATATGTTTCATATACTCATCTGTTAGAGCCAGCAAATAGATATCTTTCATAGACTCACCTGTTAGAGCCAACAAATATATATCTTTCATAGACTCACCTGTAAAGCCAGCAAATATATATCTTTCATAGACACACCTGTTAGAGCCAGCAAATAGATATGTTTCATAGACTCACCTGTTAAAGCCAGCAAATATCTACCTTTCATAGACTCACCTGTTAGAGCCAGCAAATAGATATTTTTCATATACTCATCTGTTAAAGCCAGCAAATATCTACCTTTCATAGACTCACCTGTTAGAGCCAGCAAATAGATATCTTTCATAAACACACCTGTTAGAGCCAGCAAATAGATATCTTTCATAAACACACCTGTTAGAGCCAGCAAATAGATATCTTTCCTAGACACACCTGTTAGAGCCAGCAAATAGATATCTTTCGTATACACACCAGTTAGAGTCACCAAATAGATATCTTTCATGTACACATCTGTTAGAGCCAGCAAATATATATCTTTCATATACTCATCTGTTAGAGCCAGCAAATAGATATCTTTCATATACACACCTGTTAGAGGCAGCAAATAGCTACGTTTCATAGACTCACCTGTTAGAGCCAGCAAATAGATATCTTTCATAGACTCACCTGTTAGAGCCAGCAAATATATATCTTTCATAAACACACCTGTTAGAGCCAGCAAATAGATATTTTTCACAGACACACCTGTTAGAGCCAGCAAATAGACATCTTTCCTAGACACACCTGTTAGAGCCAGCAAATAGATATCTGTCGTATACACACCAGTTAGAGTCACCAAATAGATATCTTTCATAGACTCATCTGTTAGAGCCAGCAAATAGATATCTTTCCTAGACACACCTGTTAGAGCCAGCAAATAGATATCTTTCATATACTCATCTGTTAGAGCCAGCAAACAGATATCTTTCATAAACTCACCTGTAAAGCCAGCAAATATATATCTTTCATCTGTTAGAGTATAGAAAGAGCCAGACTTCTTATACAAATCTGTTAGCGTCTAGGAAATAGCTACGTTTCATATACTCATCTGTCAGAGTCAGGAAATAATCTGTCTTTCATATACACATCTGTTAGAGTACCAAAAATAAATATATTTATTGTATTCATCTTTTAGGGTCTAACATATATATCTTTCACATACGCAGCTGTTAGAGAGTCTCAGAAATAACTATTTCATCTGCCAGAGTCTCAAAAATTGCTATAATGTATATGCCCGTCTGTGACGGGTGTATCAGTGGTTTGATCGTCCGCCTCGAATGTACGAGGTCGCGGGTTCGAACTCATGCCTAATCATACCAAATACATACAAATGGTACTAACAGGTGCCTCGGAAGGCGTTCGGCATTAATAGGTTAGTGTTAGGACTGGTCGGCCTGATGTCATGATAATGTTACTGTGTGGGACATGATGCTGCATGTCCGAGGCATGATGCCCCGGTGCTGGACATCACTATAAACTGCCACAGTGCAGACATCGTAGCGATATGACTGAAAAATTGTTAAAGCTACGTTAAAATTCTACACATTTACATCCCTTCACACACACACACACACACACACACACACACACACTCAATGCCGCATAGGACATCTGACTTCCAATTTCTGTTTATTTGTCAAAATGTATCTATCCTCATACTTTTAAAATGACCGCATACGTGTGCATTGTCGTGCCATCGCTGCTCAACCACATAGCCTACATAGTTCTTTATGAATGAAAATACAATCTAAGCTTTCTTGTATAGTTTGTAGGTATATTGTTCTGTTAATCATTCTTTAAATTCAATATATTCTGCTACGTCTTAAGGTCAGTTTACACTTTTCTACAACCGATTGATATTTGTGAAGGCAAATTTACATTCAAGACCATACCAAAGTGGTCTTCAAAAGAGGTCCTCGACAGCCAATATGAAATGTCCAGAGAAAGTGTTAGTTCTGAAAATTGTCTTTAGTCGTTCTCAATAAGCAACTAGGATATCCAACTGCATCTGTTACTTTTACGTTCAGCGCTTCTTTAATTCTGAAATGTATCAATGATTCTAACGTGTGTCAAATTTTAACGTTCATACGTTTGGTTAAAAAACAAGTACTTTATTTGCTGAACTACCATGTGCTGTATTTAATGGAGCTTGATTTTCCTTGAATTATGTTGTCGTTGAATCGATGTAGACTGACCTTATAAATGTTTCACATCTTTGAAAAATGCTGCCAATTTAGCCCATTACATTTGTATATACATACTTACCTCAAATACATACCGTATTCCTTCTTCACACCTGTAACGTCGCCCTCTTCGTAAGAGACGTGGTTAATTGGATTTGGCTGGCGATATCTAGGGGATGACCTCCCTCGATTTCATGGCCCGGTGTGAGTGGATAGATATAATATCAACAGTGAACTGATCAAGACTATTGCGGAGAAATAATGCAATACGTACCCCATTAGACAAGAAAAATAACAAAATGTAATCAATAACAATTAATAGCGGCAATTTCAATTCAACCTAATTTATGTCAACATAATTTAATAGCAATGACTAATTTGGATTTATTTTATCATAATAACGAGTGGTGAAAAGAGCGCAATGTCCATGGCTGATTGCATCTCCTTCCTTTCTTGACCCGTGTATCACACGCCTTCCTATGCTCTTTTGTCTTCCTATTCTGAACGCTTCATCTCTTTCTGGACTAGTCTTTTATTCTGAACTTGTCATCTCTTTCCCGACTTCCGTCTTCGGACTGCCCCGTATCTCCCACAAAGCTGCTTCCTTAATGCTGTTCTCTTTCAGGAATTGTGAGTCTAGCACTAAAACATGTATTTTCTCACAAGACAGCCACCTGGTCCCCTTTTCTTGTTTAACGAGGAAAGCACTATTCCTTTATGCATCCTTGGAGCCAAACTTCTCCTCTCTCAGGAATTTTCAGACTAAAGAATTTCGACTAAGGTCGTCACTTTATATTCACATTACTTCCAAAATGTAAGCGTTAAATTATTCTGACCGTACGCAGCGTTTCCTAAATTAGTCTAGAATATCTGAACTACTTTGCATATCAACTTCCCTTTGAAAATGACAGTTTGACATGGGTTCCTATCAAACGGTTATGGTTGGTAGCTCATATGTTTACTTTCTCAGGACAGCGTTGCTATGCCCCGCTCAGATCTCAATGAGTCGTAGATGCTGGCCTTTCAAGTTTAACACTGACATGGCAGAGGGGAAGACGAAAGGTCGATGTGAGCCTTCACAAAGACTTTTTTGGCTTAAATGTGATTAAATTTTAATGCTCAATGCATTCAACTTTAAGGTTCAATACTTTTTGAAAATTTGACACTTTACAACACCGTGCTGTTTGGGATTCATAATGTTTATCTCAATTAAATTTCCATTAAATGGATTATGTACATCTTGTTTTCAAAAGCGTAATATATATATATTGATGTTTCAAAAATTAAATTAATTGTTTTATTCTTTTATGTGTTTTTGTTTAAAACAACTATCTTTGCCATTTAATCTTCTTCGCAAATACGCGTAATCAATAGAAACTGACTTGCTTTGATATTAAACTCAATACATATTTCAGTCACCAACATAACCGATTACATTAGCGCTCTTCTTAGCAAATACGCGTAATCAATAGAAACTGACTTGCTTTGATATTAAACTCAATACATATTTCAGTCACCAACCTAACCGATTATATTAGCGCTCTTCTTAGCAAATACGCGTAATCAATAGAAACTGACTTGCTTTGATATTAAACTCAATACATATTTCAGTCACCAACCTAACCGATGACATTAGCGCTCTTCTTAGCAAATACGCGTGATCAATAGAAACTGGCTTGCTTTGATATTAAACTCAATACATATTTCAGTCACCAACCTAACCGATGACATTAGCGCTCTTCTTAACAAATACGCGTAATCAATAGAAACTGGCTTGCTTTGATATTAAACTCAATACATATTTCAGTCACCAACCTAACCGATGACATTAGCGCTCTTCTTAGCAAATACGCATAATCAATAGAAACTGACTTGCTTTGATATTAAACTCAATACATATTTCAGTCACCAACCTAACCGATGACATTAGCGCTCTTTTACATATTTATGTTGCTAAGATATCGATTTAGTTTTCTCGCTTCTAAATGTTGACTCAATGAATTAGAATGTGATCAACCAACTAGACTGTGTTGGTTGTGTTTTATAAATGTGTCCAGTGCTCTAGATAAATTGTGATAGTCTCCTTCAATCTGATTAAAATCAGATTTCCTCTGTCCTAGGTGAAGATCTGACGACGACCGCGTAGGGCTCATGTTCTGGTGACCTTTGAATTAACCCATGGAAATTCATCTTTCCAAAATCTGAAAGTGAATCAAATTGTTCGGTACACCTTCATCCATAATGCTCAGTCTCCAAAACCGAAGATATAAGACTTCATCTGATTAGCTGATGAAATTGGCGATTATAGTAATAACATAGTTTACCAGAACATGACCCCTAAGCGGTCGCTGTCAGTTTTTCATGTATAACAGATTGTGACTCCTTCAAACAAGAGTTCTTCGTTTATAAGAAACTGTTATAGAAGATACGAGGATATTTCAACAGTTGTTTTCACAGGTTCCAAAACGTTCTCTTACAGGGACTCGAGGATTTTACAATTTCTACCTTGGCTGTTTAGGAAAGTTCTCGTGTAAGCGTTATGATATACTTAAACCATTTTAATATGTTTTAGAACTCCAACATTTATACTACTATAATTGAATATAAAACCAGATATTGCAGGAAATGAATATTATTATACATATATGCAAGATTTTAAAACAATAGACAGTGGCTCCATAACAGAGTTACGCTGATGACGTATGACATAGGTCAGCTGATCATCAATACTTTTCCCACAAATCTCAGCAGAGAGACGAACATTTTCTCAAAATTAATGGCAAACACTTAATTGGCAAATTATATTTCGTAAAGTTCATTCTGCAGGCGAACATTTAATCCAGAATTTAGTGCAACTGTCTGTGTTAGACGGAATAGTGGTACAACAGCTTGTTTTGGAGTTTTTGGTACCTTAGATAAGTTGATAATTGTCACCGCAAGGACAGATGCACTGATATGCATAAGGAGTGTTACTTTGCCGATTAAATATATATTTTGTGTTCCATCCATTATAGATTACAAACAAATATATCGACTTGTTCGTATTCTGTTACGCAGAAGAATAACATTTGTTAAACAATGTATCAGGTGATACGCCATGCACATTGATAAGCACGTGATAATTATCATAATTGAGGCTCCCCAGTACTCACATGATGATATTTTATGTGTAGAAACACAAATAGTTATTCAGAGGATCATTCAAGCATAATACATTACATCAGCACATCTGCAGACATATTGTGAATGGTTATGTATATGAGGCAGTAAGTTTGACAGTCCGTCTGTGTGTTCATCTGCTCGTCCGTCAGTCAATCATTCTCTCCATGGGTATATACATCCATCCTCCTGTCTGTCTGTCTGTCCATCTGCTCTACCGTCAGGTCAGTCAATCGATCTTTTCTTAGATATCTGCACCCATCTTCCCGTCTGTCCATCAGTATGCCAATCAGGTAACGATCTAAGTGTTTATGAGCCCATCTACCCGTGTGTGTGTATGTATATATATATATATATATATATATATATATATATATATATATATATATATATAGAGAGAGAGAGAGAGAGAGAGAGAGAGAGAGAGGGGGGGGGGGGAGGCAATTGGTTGGATGATATAAAACGGCGCAACTGATTTTAACATCTTGAAATTCACACGTGACTGACAAGTCTTACAAGTCTTATCTGATCATTTGCGTCCTAAATGATGTCATGTCTAATTAACTGTAATAAAAATAGTGTCTCGTGACTAGTGTGAATTTTAATGGATTTATAAATGTTAACTTGTGATGTGGTTTTCATCTTAACCTGGCAAAGAACGACACAAGTGCAACTGTTAGAAAATGACAAATGTGTAATAGCTATTCATGGCTTGTCTGAGTAACAACAAAGCGTAGTGTTTGTTTGATAACCTAAACACTTTCTAACTGCATCATACACATATAATCAAGCATTGTAAAAAGAAAACAGACACATAAAAATAATATTGAAATTATTGCTAGAGCAGCAGAGGGGGTGAACAGACCGAAACTAAAATAGTACTAAATAGACAAAAACAGTTTCGGTTTACTTATTTCGACGATAAACCTTTTCATGACGACCACAGAATAAAAAAAAATATCCCTGAACGTCGAATAATTTCTCTCGGAGAGACTCTTCGACGACCGGGGAAATGCAATAACATCCGCGCGCTGACGTTCTTGGTTTACTTCAATAAATCTGAAACTATTCCCCCGCGGGTCGTCATTGACACGGTCGGTCGGTCCAGCCCCCTCCCCTCTGCTGCTCTACGAAGACGAAGATTTCCAAGGAAACATTTTTATGTTAGCGGAATTAAATCATTGACAAATAAATAATGGCAAATATTGGAGAAGCACATACGACTAGATTAGCTCGAGAACGTCTCGAAGCAATTCAGAAATTTCTTCCTGTCCGTGATAGTGTCAGACAAAAATTACAACTAAGACAGCAAGCACGGGAAGGCTTTGCAGAATCCGCGGAGGAATTATTTAAACCCGTGACCAAAGCTACTGAAAAATCCGCAGCTGTTACCAAAGAGGCTTTAATAGAGCAAAGGAAAATTTTACAGGATATTTCAGCTGGACTTAAACCCGGGCCTCCACCTGATGAGGAAGTTGTTGTGTCAGTACCTGCTGGTAAGCGAGTAACAGGGAGAATTACTGACCCCGCCAAAAGATTTACGCCGGATTATACTGAACTTCTTAAAAATGTACCAGAAGAGAAATTACCTGAGACAATACTGTTAGGATTGATTAAAAGAGATGTGTCTTTAAATCCAGAACACGGTTCTATGACAGATGATAATTTTATCAAATATTCGTATCGTATACGTGAAAATAAAAAACAAATCAGCAGGGACGATACAAAATACGATAGACTTGTAGATGCTATACGTAAACTTGAAATTCCACCATCGCAACCTCAAGAAGAAAAATCACCGTTGCAACACACACAACGACAACAATATCCTTCACGGCGAAGAGCAATAGATCCTGACATAACTCCGTTAAGTGAATACGAGGCTGCATCTGAAGGAAGTCCACGCGGCCAAAAATCCAAAAAAACTAGGTCGCCGATAATTGACCTAACAACGTCTCCTGAAAGTTTGCCGCAAGACATTTTATCCCCAAGAATTGTGCCACCAACGACGACAGGAAAGGGTTTAGGATCCGGTTTTATTGCTTGCCCTTATAATATCGTCAATGACGTATCACGGTTGGAAGTTCTCATCGGAGGAAAACGTGCCGGAAACAACTCTCCGGAAATTATAAACGAAGCCGCAAATATCTGTCAGAGACTATTTCAGCGTGGCATCATGGATATCGGCGTTTACCGGGGGCTCATTGATGAACTCGCAGACGGTTACCACAGCGACTAGCAAATTTAGTTAGAGAAACAATAATTAAATAAAATGATCGTGCACAATTCTCAACCCGGACACACTAGCGTATTACCAGTCCGCGTAGTGAACTCGCGATTACCAGTCTACAGAGCAACCTACGGAGATGGTCTCGGTGATACAATTACTGGTTTGTTTTCAAGAATAGCCCCTAAGGTGTTACCGATTGCAAAACAATTGTCGATGAAAGCTATTGATGTTGTCAAGGATAAAGCCCTTGGATCTGTTGGTGATCTCGCCGGGAAGGCATTCGCGTCAATCAAGGATAGACTGTTACGGTTAACTCGTAGATCAAAAAAACCGCCACCGGTGAAACTGGCCAGTACTGAACTTATGCCCGCGGACGTCAGTAAAGTAATAAATCAGGCTGCCAATCAAAAACTTGCAGAGCTTGTAACCCAAACACCCGAACAAATAAATACAAGCCTGATATCAGGAAGCGGATTTCGTTTTAGAAGACGATAATTTTATATAAAATGTTTAAACCTATATCTGATCCCGCGTTTGATATGGATGCACCAATACTCAAAGATGAGTCCGTGCGTGATTATCAGTATTATTCTTATGAGGCAACAGTACCTAATCAACGCGGACGAATTGAATTACGAGTCCAGGATACAAGTAGATATTTCCTGCCCGCTGAAGCATTTCTTGAAGTCACGGGTGAACTTGTAACAGATGTTGTCGCTAATACAGAATACGGAGCTAATGTTCGAGTTGGTTTTGTTAACAACGGTATCATGGCGCTGTTCAAAAGTGCTTCATACAGCATTGACGGAAGAGAAATTGAAATAATTCAGGATAATGTTGACGTTGCTACAACAATCCTGGGATTAGCGAGATACTCAGATGATTACACTAGATCAGCTGGTCCGACTATGATGTTCGCTAAGGATAATTCTGATCATCCTGAACACAGATCTACTATTCAAGTACAAACAGCACAAGGCACTGCTATGGACCCGCAACCGGCTGGATTTCCGGCCAGACCAGGTGCTGCATTTCCAATATTAAGGCCTAGTCCAGATTACAATTTAGGTTTTGCTACACGTAAATTAATGTTATCAGGTGAACGTAGGAGATTTTCATGCGCAATTCCACTATCTCACATCTTTGGATTTTGCAGAAATGTCAGAAGGGTTATTTTTGGAGCCAATCATACAGTTGTACTTAACCGAAAAAGTGATGACGTTGACGCTATCTGGCGAGAGGATACTGCTGGTGTTGCTGCCGGTAAAGTAATATTATTCAAGCTTGCTTTGTGGATGCCAGTGATGTCCCCATCGATCACTGAAGAGCAACGATTACTCTCTTTCATGGACACAGGTGGTAAATCACTGATATCATGGTTGACAACAACAACAGATTCCATTCAGGGTGCCGGTGCTGGGCAATTCACGTGGCACATAGCATCACAGCAGGGGGTGTCAGCACCGCGACATATTTTTATAGCACTTCAGGATAACGCGAGAGTAAATAATCAAACACAATCGCATATGATATTTGACAAACTTGGTGTCTCTGAGGTTTCGCTGCGAATAAACGGGCATCAGGAACCATCCGAGGACATACTGATAGATTATACAAACAATCAGGTCGCGCGTGCGTATCATCGTTTGATGACATTTATGGGACGTGATCAAAATATTGATACCGGGTTGCAGATATCACAACTGGATTTTACAACGCTGTATCCGATTTATTACTTTTCGCTGGAACATTTGGATCTAACAAAACAATCTGTCGTTGATATACACTTCAAAGCTCGTGTAGGTGATTTTCCCGCTGCTGGTTTTAGAGCTGTCGCGGTTATACTTTCCGATAAAGCAATGCTGCTTGAGGGTGTTGGCGGACGAATGAGGGTCATCGACGCTCCAATCGAGAGTATGTAACGCAATTAAAATCAAACTTAGGATATAATGTCATACAGTCACGTTAATGTCACCTTGACTTCCGGTCAGACAAAGAAATTGCAATCGAAGAACGCAAGCACGTGCGGGACATCAATAACGTTAAAACGAGATCAGATTACTGGTGGTCCAAACAAGCTGTCGTTGACTAATACTCAGCTTAAACATTTTAATAAGGCACTAACAGCAAAAACCGGTATCCGCCTTGATTTTTCTGTTGCAGCTATCAAAGATATGACCAAAACCGGTGGAATATTTCCGCTCATCCCAATACTAGCTGCTGCAATTCCAGGATTACTCGGCGCAGCGGCAAAGGCAGCAGCGTTAGGTGCGGTTGGAACCGCAGCTGGAATGGCACTAAAGAAGGCAACCGGAAACGGATATAAGGGGGGGCGCGTCGGTCTAAGATTATCGGGAACTCCATCACCAGCGGCAGCACAGGCGATAGCACTCGGTGCACTTGGACCGGTAGCTGGAATGGCACTAAAGAAGGCAACCGGACACGGGTACAAAAAAAAGGGACGCGGTCTAAGACTACCAGGAACTCCACCATCATGGTATCCAAAAAAATTCTAACGCCGTTGAGCAATTTTGATTTACTCGATGCTGTTAAAAAATTGCGTATAAAACATTTCAGAGGAGTATTTATGCGAGATCAATTACCGACGCGGCCGCGACTTCCAGAAACTGGCATTATCAATCTCGACAACAAAGATGGTCCTGGAACTCACTGGGTTGCTTACGCGATCGATCCACGAGGAATTATCTATTTCGATTCGTACGGGCTAGCACCGCCAGTTGAGTTTCTCAAGTATGTTTCCAGATTTTCTAAGAAATCCGAAGGAATTCCAGTGTGGCAGTCGACGCTACCGACACAAACATTAATTGATCCGCCCATTTGTGGAAACGAGGTTCTGAATGTTCTTGATGCAATCTCAAGAAATCCCGCAGTATCTCCTCATCGAGTGGTGCACGAATACACCGCATCGAGAAATGCTAGGCATTTTCATGCTCGCATTTGAAAAACAGCAATAAGAATAATGGTGGATATTTACGGAAGACCTTTCACAAGAAAAGTCAAACCAAGCACAGATGCTGATCTCTCAAAATATGCGACCCGAGATGAAATCGATAGTCTTTTGAATATAGCTGGAGTTGACCCAGATGAAGTTGCTATTTTTCAAGACAGGCAAGGAAAACTAAGAACGAGCAACATTAAGTGGAATGATATAATTCGCAGAGTTCTTGGAGCTATCAAGGATAACTTCGTTGCATTTAGTGATGGCGGCCGGATCAAGGACTCGAATATATCAATCGCAAGCATCAAAGACAGTATTGATAAAGGTGTTGACAAGTGCGTGAAAAAAGACGGTGACACGATGACAGGAGAACTCAGCATGAATGGAAACAAAATAACCGTTCTAAAAAATCCGGAAGGTCTCGAAGATGCCGCAAACAAACAATACGTCGACGCGCAGTACAAACTCGTTGTTGGCCTAGTCAGCGACAAAGTAACAAAATCCGGCGACGTAATGACCGGCGGACTTGACATGAGCGGCAACAAAATAACCGCGTTAGCGAATCCCGAATCCGACCAGGATGCGTCAAACAAACAGTATGTGGACATCATCAACGGTAAACTAAATACGCTGCGGTCAGAGTATGATGTTCACGTGAACGGGTTTAAAAGACTCCAAAGAAACTTCGCAAAAACTAATGAGTCCGTGGATAAGTTCTTTGGGACTCCTCCAGTCGTCGGTGTAAACCTCGCTGATGTAAAGACCGACATTAACACGATTAAACAAAGACAGGACCTGATAATATCGGGTATTCCTGATATCGTTAACAAAACCAGTTTGATTAAAGTTCCCACTGGAGTTACTCCCGGGCATATCACCAACATCGTATTCACGGTATCATCGGGATTCGCAACATGGTCCCGACAGAATAACACTATCAAATACACAGCAACAGCCACCGGTGTTTACAGGTTGTCTGTGTTTTCAGCCGCTAAATTTGAAATCTTCACAACATATCCTTGGAGACATTCCACCGATAGGTATTCGGGGGTTGTAACTATAATACTAAACAGCAACGCCGAGGAAACATTTATGCTTGAAGCCGACGACAAGGAATTAACAGCAACATCTTACTGGTGGTGTTTGGAATTTGTCGCTGCAACGCCTCAATTGGTTACCGCGTAATTGAAAATTACCAGTAATTTTAAATAAATGTCAACGTTGAAATCCGAAGGATTTTCAGATGCTCAACAATATCGATACAATCAAGTCCGTGAGTGGCAATCTGAGTTAAAAACTGTCATTGAAATAACCAGTTCCAAGGTAAAAAAATACCGCAGACGCATAACAGTGTTAGACATTATGGTTTATTCAGTATCTGCCGTTGTTGCATCCGCGGAAGTAATACTATCAGCGGTCACTCCGGTAACAGCAGTAGTCGCGGCCACAATCTCTGTTTGTGCGACCACAACCACGGCAGGAGTTTTCGGCATCATAGCAAAAAAAATATCCTCGTGTGCTAACACAAAATTACACGATTACATGACAAAATTAAATACAGCCACGACCGTATATCAGAAATTATCATCGCTGATATCATCATCGTTAGACGCGCAATCCAGCGACGCCGCGTCGATATCAGATTCTGAATTCAAACTAATGTCAGATGCGTACAATGATTATTTGAAAACTAAACAAATAAATAATGGCAACGCCACAAGAACTGCTTCAACAAATAGTCACAAACACAACACCGGTAAGGACCACAATGATCTCAGTGTGTTCGACGACACCACAATTCGGTATTAATTTTCGAACTCCAATTCGTGTGAGTGAAATCGCGTTAGCAAAGCTCAGTGTGTATCACAGCTGGCCTAATATCAGGTCGGCATCATTTGGCGGTCAGCAGCCGAATAATTCGTTCGTGTTCGGGAAACCCAGCGCGGACCCGGAACAGGGTGAACTTGAATGGGATACAATTACACTCCCCACTGGGAGTTATCAGATCGAAGAAATCAACGCGGAGATACAACGCCAAATAAAACGAATCACCGGTAAGGAACCCAAAATATCTGTGACCGCGCACGAACCAACGCTGTCTGCGGTCATTGAAATCTCAACACCGGGATACGCCGTGGATATTTATAAAAGCTCAATCAGGTCCGTATTAGGATGGCCACAAGAACAACCCGGGTTCGTGCCGGGTCCGGAACTGCCACCGAAGTCGGATTTCACGACCACGAAGGAAGAAGTACACGACCTTGTCGACAAGGTTGGCGACGATGGTTTTGTTTTATCTCGAACCCAACCACTAATAGAAAAAGTCGAATTCACTGCAAATCACGAAGATGGTTTGGGTTTAGGATTTAACCCATCCGGGAATCGTTATCTCAAGATTCTACATGTAACCGCGATAGAACCTCAGATATTTATTCCGATCAAACAAATGCATAAAGAACAATTGGAACTGTTGCGGGCATATTTCCAAGATTATATCTCTGATACGACAAGTGGAAACGCTAGCGTTTCTACAAGCAGTTCTCGCACGAACATTATCACTACCATAGAAAAACTAAACAAACTCGCATCCGCAATGGAAAAAACAAATCAAATAGTAATTCAAAAATTTCTGGATGATCCCGACAAAGGAATAAAATTTGCAACCTTGTATAGTATCCCCGTGAAGGATATTCCTAGTTTTAAATTTCCTGGGTATAACGCACCCGTGCTGCGAGAATCAGTCCGGGATCTCATCGAGGAATCCTACAAAGATATCACTGACGCGTACACGCGAACAAAACCACAACCTGTTATTTTAAGACACGACAACAGTACAGCATCCGATGGCAGACACATCTCACCCGGGATCGTAAATATCACAGATGTTATTGCGGTCAATCTTGTATGTGACGTCATCGACGGTAGCTACAGCGCTAGCGCTGACACAACGACGGCGACGCAGGGGTTTATCCTGTACACGTTCACACCAAAAGACCCCCCTGGTTTTCTGATTGTGCAAGAACCAATCAATGTGGTCTATCTGCGGTGTAATAATCCGTGGTTGTCAACGATAAATTTCAAACTTGCCGACCAACGGGGGGATTTGTTGGACCTGCGTGGCGAGACTGTTAGTATAAACCTACTGGTGAAGTCCTGAATGAAAATGCAAAGCATTTCCACATTTAAAAAATTGCAGTTGTGTATAATGCACGAGTATATCCATATCCGAGTTCGCGTACATAACAAGCAAATTCTTTACGAGGCAATAAAAACCGCATTTGGAAACGCTAGCATTTCTGGAAATGCAAGCATTTCTGGAAATGCAAGCATGGAAACTCAAAGAGTTTCTGAGTCAAAGACTTCAAATGCAAGCGTTTCTGCGGAACCTGGCACTGTCGAATTCCCCGTCGGAATACTCATTGACAAGTATGGCAACGAAGACTTCTTGTTGACACGGCCACAACAAGAACAGTTACAGAAGTATCACACGATCACAGTTTTTTGTGACCGAAAACACATCATGAACTATTCTCATTCGTGTATTGATGCTGAAACACTCAAGCAAATTTTGAAACTCTAGCGTGGAAACTCAAAGAGTTCTGAGAAGTCTAAAGACTTGAGAAGTCCTTTGGACTTCCTGCTTGCATATCCGGAAACGCTAGCGTTTCCACAGTAGAATTTCAAAGACAAAAAAAAAATAATACTTTTTTTTTACCATTGGGTTTCCAATGAGGGAAGACATTTCCACGTTAGACTTCCACAGAAATGCTTGCATTTCCAGAAATGCTCTCGTTGGAAGTCGCAGAAATGCTTAATGTATCCAGAAGTCCTTGCATTTCTGGAAACGCTAGCGTTTCTACGTTGGAATTCTTTATTTGACTTTTTAATTTTCTCACTCTGGAGTTAATTAATTTTTGAGTCTCATACTCGTGTGATAGTGTAAGACGAATACTTTCAACTGCACGCGTCAACGGGATAAATTCAGATACCTGTTCGTCAGTAACCGTGGCAAGTGATTTGTAAATGCGATTTTGCAACTTCTTAATGAACCTGTATCTCGCGGGAAGAGTATTCTTCTTCCCTGATAGCTCATTCAAGGTTTCAAAATCTGACATAATTGTTTCAGCGTCTGTTAAAATATTAAACCCCCGATTTTTCAATTTTTGAATTTCATCAATTACGACATTAATACTCGTGCGATTCATATACTATAACTATTTTTTTTTATCTAACTGAGAAGTCTTAGACTTACAAAGTTGAAACATTTTTCGTTTTCGAGTTATCGTCGTCGACGATATAACAAAATGAGATTTTTTGTTTTAGTCGTTTTGAAAATGCTGTTTTGTTAATCCCAGCTGCGACATTCTGTACAGAAGGTGAACAAATATCGTAATACTTCGCGGCGGCGTATATCGACCGGAATACTATTTCGTCGCCGGTCTGTGTATTACGACCCCGGACAGGTCTTGCAACTTTTTTACTACGTCCTGTTTTACCCGACAGGCAGTTCTTGCTCTGAGTGACCACGCGAAGATTGTTTATAGAGTTATCAAGTATATCACCGTTAATGTGATCAACAACAAAACCATCCTTGATCAATCCATGATGACATTCGTAAACGAAACGGTGACATAAATACCTCTTTGTGGGGCTAGTAAACATCAAATAACCAGCATTATTTGCAGCACCGATTGGCTTCTTCAGCCTACAGTTTCGTACTACCCCATCGTGGTTTGCTTCATATTTGGGAATAGTTGGATGTGGAACAAATTCTTGTTCGGGGATGAATTCTTGATTCATTATACTATAAGCAAACCATTTATCTAATTCATAATTTATCTGAAAACTTATTTATGTAATCACGCTCCGAGAGAGTGTTCGAGTCTGAATTTTTTTTATCGTAATACCATTTTAGTGCTCGATAGCGTTTTCCACCACACGCTAAACATAATTGCGTTTTTCCCCGTGTTCCAATGCCACATTTGATACACGGCGTCGGTCCTAGACTTCCACGACGGACCTGTTGAGCATGTTGTCCACAGTATTCGCGTCTGCATAATTTGTTACATGGCACGGTCGAATTTAGTTTGATCCACTTGCATGAGAAATGCTTTGCATGAGCGATGCTAGCATCGCCGGAGAAACTCTTTGAGTTTCCGTTCATTATATATAATATACCTGTCTATTTAAATACTTATCCTAATTATAATAATGAGTTTCTCAAGACTATCCAGAATAAAACCTGCACGGGGTCGATTCGATCTTGACCGGTTAACTTTTGATCGACGACGACGAGAACTCACACTCGTAATTGGTGTTATCAAGAACGCCAAAGAAGAGTTTCGTCGTGATGGTGCTGCACATGTGTGGTCTTCGTATAAAATCATTTCTGAAAATGCCATCATTGATGGTACCATCAACGATACAATCGCGTCGAACATAATTGGGTATCTCGATGATAAAAAATATTTCATTCAGATAAAATTTATCGTTGGCGTCGACGACACGGAAACAGGTAAAACAACGTGGATTATCAGAGACAAACTAGACCCTATTCTTGATGCCCGGCGGGGGAAAACCGTCGTCGTAACCAAAGACTCAAACCCGGGAGTACTTGTTGGGATTGATACACCGTATTATGCCAGAGCGTATCCTGTGACCGCAGTCATTTATGGAATTTATCCGGTGAAGAAACCACGCGTTGATAAACTCAAACCGATGAAGATGTCAGAGTCATTGATAAAATCCCCAGGGTTGAATTGTGTAGCCGAGCGAGTAATGGAACATTTTAAAAATGCAATGCGAGGAAACGGCCTAACACCGCTAAGACAGACTAAAATAGCAGCGTGGGCGGCAAAAGTAGTGGATGAAGGAGCGTCAATAAATGATGTTGCCGAGCTCGAACGATTACTAAAATTTCCTATAACGGTTTCATCGTTGACCGGTGAGGTATTATACAAGAGTAAATATGATTCCCGTGGAGCACCAATAACTATTATCGATCATAACAGTCACGCCTGGACTGACTCGGTTAGGATATTTCCTCGAGATCGTGTTGTAAAGTATTATCCGGAATTGGAAAATGCTAGTGGTTCCACGAGCGGAAATGCCAGCATTTCTATGTTTGATTTTATTTATCAGATAAGTAAAACCGATCCAGTGTCGGTGTGGTTATTCCGAAGTGACCTCGAGGGAGAGTTTGATCAGTTTGTGAAACCCAACGGGGAGGTATACAGAACTGCGGCATTACATCACGAAATGAAAAAACTCGCAGAAAAATATCATGCGACGAACACTGATACGTTACTGACGCAGTGTTTTACTGTCCCGGGTGTTGTCACGCATATAGCCCGAGAACGAAATTCATGGAGACCAACCCCGAAGAGTTTTCTCGAGGATATTCAACAGAGCTGTATCGAATACGGGCACGGTGGTTTGTGGAATACCCAGTATGATCACCGCGATATGATATCCGTGGATATGACGGCGTGTTATCCAGGAAGTTTTCTTGGGCGGGGGGAATGTAGTGAGTATTTTAAACGGTTAGGTCATATTACAAGCTCGATGACAAGAGTTGCCATAAACGGACCATTGCCTGATTTTGACCTGACCGGGGTTGCTTGTGTGTCGTCGTTTAAACTCGCTACGGGTTTACATTCTGTGTGTTATGCTTGGTTTGGTAAACATTTCGTTGAGAAGCGATGGGCACCAATAGTGTTATTGCGATACATGCTTGACAGTCGAATACTGCTGTCGCTGACGGTCAGTGAAGCGATTATATGCTACTGTCGTCAAACCGAAGTTTGGTTGCCAACTCCGCAAGTCACCGTAGAAATTGAAAATTTCCGAGAGTATCCAGAATTGTTTATCGACACTATCATCGAAAGAGCTCCCCGAACTGATGAAAGCACAGCAAAAGATCTAGGACGAAGAATAATAGGAAAATTTACTCAAGGTGGAGCGTATGATCATAAACTACATCATAGTCGATTAATCATGGACGAGGCCGAATTGGATCTTATTGTCGCTGATGCCGCCACGAATAATACGTTTTGTACCCGCGAAGATGTGTTTCTGTCAAACGGGGAAAAATTAGGAACTGTTTTTAGTTATATCGACGGAGAATCATCTCAGTACACACATTTGAGATCTTCGATGCTAGCTTATGTATCAATAAACCTATTGTCGATGATTAATAGGTTTCCCGTTGACGCAGTGAGAGTTGCAACGGATTCATTCTATATCGATAAAAAACACTTAGCGGCGTTGAATAAGGTTATACCGAATGATCCATCGTGGGGTTCATGGAGAATAAAAAATGAAATGTTGCATGGATATTGTGAATCAGCTGATGTTGAAATCGAGGATGAATATCGCGGCGCAGAAATATCTGGGAAATTTTCAATTTCTACGACAACTTCGCTGCCGCCGGTGCACGATCCTGTTGTGAGACATAGAACAGTTTATCTCAACGGGGCTGGTGGTTCCGGTAAGACAACTCGCGCGATAGAATTATTTAGAAACTCTGACATGATTGTGCTAACACCCACACATAGACTTGCCAGGGAGATGCGACAACGGGATGTTAACGCGTGTACGTATCACAGTTTTTTCAAATACAGCGGCGGCACGTGGACACCTGAACGAATGGGAACGAAATATATCCCCGAGAAAATAATCTGGGATGAGATAGACACTGTGCCGTTGGATACATTAAAACAGTTTCTGGATTGGTTGCTAAAGAAAAATACCGCAGTGGTGATGTGCGGCGATCATGGTCAACCACCGCCATTTACAGGTGAATCTCCACACACGTGGCTGAAAACTTTTGTAGATTATTATGAGGAAATAACTAACGATGTTAGAGCACTCGATGAAACGCTGAAAGAGTTTAAGGCGTTGATCAGGCTACAAACCAATAAAGTCCAGTGTGAGATAATGCGTGAAATAATTCCACAGACGGAGCTGAGCGACTTTTGGGAAACGTGGAAACCAGGTGATTTAATTGTGGCAAGTAGAAAGATAGTCAGGGACACACTTCAGCAGCGGTTATTTCAGTTACATCAGAAGAAATTTCCCATGTTGGGCGTGCCGTTGTGTTATAGACCAGCTGATACGCGATTGCAGAATACCGACGTTGATATACCTGGGAGATCGGAAAAACAGAATTTAGTATTAAATGATACTGTCACAGTTGATATTGATGCTGTTGAACAGGCACTGAAAATGAGCAAATCCCCGTGGACGCTAGGATACGCTATGACCATCCACAGTTCGCAGGGACTAACTATTTCAGATACAACAGTTTGGATTGTTGATGATCGCATCGAGTGGTCAAATTTAGTTTATTTAGCCGTGTCAAGAGTAAGAAGGATAGGTCAGTTACGAAGAATTGTATTAGATGATGTTGTCAACGACAGCTCAATCGCTGATGACACAATAAGAAAGAAATTAGCCGGTTACAAACAGAGCGACAAAAAAAATGGTAGAGAGTTTGATCCCAAACAAAGTTTGGATGTTGAATTTGTAATACAATTACAACAACAACAGAATAATCGGTGTGCAAGTTGTAATTGTTTATTGCTGTGGCAGTATTCGAAAAACGACCCAAGACAATTTACCGTAGATAGAATAGATAGCAGTCGCGGTCATACACGTGAAAATGTGATGTTGACCTGTCTTGAGTGTAATCGACGCAGAGGTGTTGCTGCAGTTATTTAAAATGATTGAATCACTTTCGCGGATCACTTTCGCGGATCACTTTAGTGATCGGGGTGGTAATTGTGTATCCGCGGGAATCACCTGAAGTTGCTCGCGTGTGAATCCACGCTGAGGAGCTGTCGAATCTAATCTGTAGATTGCGTTTCTTCCAGTTGATCTGGTTATGCTGGATATCTTATGTGTAGTAACACTCCACGTGGGATCGGTTGCTCTTTTTTTTCCTCCTTCTAGTTCACCGGGTTCATATAAATACCTAACGGTAACATTACCCAGCAGTGGGGACGCTAGCGTCCCTGGCTGAACTGGAACATTCTGCTGCTGCTGAGGTACATATTTTTTTGTGATTGCATTTACAGGTCTCATGTTTGTTGTTCTGGTAATTTCATTATTCAGTGCGGCTATCACGTTTGGCAGTCTTGCAACCCATTCACGAGATCTCGTATCGTAAATGAATTCCCTCGCGTACTGGTATCCGAATAATCTCTCAGCGAGTGTTCTATTAAATCGCTCAACAATTGCCTGATCCCGATGAATTTCAGTATACCCTCGTCGCACGGTAACGTTATGCTGCTTTGTCAACGATGACACCGCGCCCTGAAATTCTTTACCAGGATCAACTTGTAATAATCGGGGCCAGCTTAGAGGTCCTCGCTGATAAATTCGTTTGAACGCAGAGGCAACTTCGGACGCTGTTTTAGTCGCTAACGGTTCTGCTTCTTTGTATCTACTAGCAACATCAACTACTGTTAGCGCGTATTTGTATGTTTTTCTACGGACAGTATCATGAGGCAGGAATAGTATGTCAGCCTGATGAACTTCATTGGGGGTACTAACATCAAAATGTGCAAAATTGATTTGTCGAGGTGGTGGTAAGTAGATTTGCCATATTGCTTGTTTTGACAGCCATTTTTTAGCAATCTCGCGTGTTACTGATGCCGCGTTGGTGAGTTTATTAATTGCTGAGTTACCTCTCCAGTATCCGGCCGGGGAATAATAAATCGCTTGCATTTTTATTTAATTATCCAGCGCCTAATACTAATTTAGATTTCATCGCTGATCTTATTAACCAATTAGCGAGTGACTCCTTAAATGATTTATTTTTTATGGAGCTTAGTGCATGAATTAATTTCACATCCGCGATATGCCTGTCTTGTAGATCTTTACTTCGATAAGCAACATCATGTATGTGACACGCTGCGTCGATAGCGTTTATCGGATACTCTCCCGGTTTTGGTTTAGACTGTTCATCAAGTCTGATATCTAGTCGTGTACCGGGACCGCAGTAATTGTATCCTGGGAGATGTTTTTCTCCGGGATATTTACTCCAAGGTGTACCTGGAAGTCGTCCGAGGGTTGCTGCAATGTCACCTCCGCTGACTTTGTCAGACTTTTTTTTTGAAATCTAAATTTTTTTGTGCCACATTGCGCACACTTACCAGAAAGTGCTTGCCTGTTATTTTTTGTTGTAATGGTTGTTATATCGTTTGTGGGGGTTTGTGCCCGGCACTTCACACAATATAGATCCATAATTATTATTCCTTATATACAAATGGAAATTACAGATTTTTCTGCGACGCGAAGAAAGGAGCCAATCAAACATAATTCAGTGCTACCAAATTCTATCCGGATGATTATCATTGGACCATCTGGATCAGGTAAAACACAGCTGTTGCTGAACTTGATAATGAAGTGGATGAAGTGGGATAAGCTGTATTTGGTAGCACCATCTGTAGATGATCAGCGATGCTATGATGTTATAAAAGATTTTAATGAAAGTGCAAAAGCGCTGAGTGAAGACGGCGACGAAGTAGTTGAATTTATCACTGATATCGAAGAAGCTCCCAGCGTTGAGGACCTTGACGGGGAAATAAATAACCTAGTAGTGTACGATGATGTGATGCTGGACAAACAAAAAAATCCTGCAAGAGTATTTTCCCGGGGTTGTCATAAAAACACTGATGTGATTTATGTTACGCAGCGTTACACACAAATACCAAAGGTAATTAGGGATAACTGTAATCTTCTTGCTGTGTTTAATGGAGTTGATGTTCACACGCTGAGAAATATTCATCAAACTTGGTGCAGCGGCGATATGGATATTGTCAAGTTTAAGAATTTCTTTAGTCGCGCTCAAAGAATCCCGCACGGATTTGTGACAATAAATCTACACGACCCGCGGACACGATACCGTATCGGCCTTGATACATTGTATGGTTAACATGGAAATGTTTTCTTGGAAATCTTCGTCTTCGTAGAGCAGCAGAGGGGAGGGGGCTGGACCGACCGACCGTGTCAATGACGACCCGCGGGGGAATAGTTTCAGATTTATTGAAGTAAACCAAGAACGTCAGCGCGCGGATGTTATTGCATTTCCCCGGTCGTCGAAGAGTCTCTCCGAGAGAAATTATTCGACGTTCAGGGATATTTTTTTTTATTCTGTGGTCGTCATGAAAAGGTTTATCGTCGAAATAAGTAAACCGAAACTGTTTTTGTCTATTTAGTACTATTTTAGTTTCGGTCTGTTCACCCCCTCTGCTGCTGCTAGTATTACAATGAAATAGAACAATAATTAATTACGTTGTGCAAATTTATGTTTCTTATGCTTCAGATACCAGTGTTGAAACAAAATAATGAAAGTCTCTCTCTCTCTCTCTCTCTCTCTCTCTTTATATAATAGTGTATGAATCTGCACATATTTGTTTTCTTTTGCTACCACAAATACACTTCACAACTCCGGATGCTGCGTGCATTGGTTGGCGCTCAGCATTCAGAGGTTAGTGATAGTACTGGTCGACCTGGTGTCTGGATAATGTGACATCATGCTACATGTCTGCGGCATGACGCCACGGGGCTAGACATCACTATAAACTGACACACTGCAGACATCCTAGCGATAAGACTGGAAAATTGTTAAAACTACGTTAAAACTCCAAATCACACACACACACACACACACACACACACACACTTCACCACTCCGGTTGTCTAGCGGTTAGAGCTTTCTCCTCGGATGTGGGAGTTCGCGGGTTCGAACCCTGGGCGAGTTATACTAATGACATAAAATTGGTACAAGCAACTGCCTCGCTTAGTGCACAGCGCTAAGAGGTTAGTATTAGTACTGGTCGGCCTAGTGTCAGGATATTGTGACGGGGTGGGACATGATGCTACGATTCTATAGCATTCCTCAGTGCTAGACGTTGGTTATAAACTCTCACACTGTAGTCATCGTAGAAATATGACTGAAAACCCCATGTTCAAAATCCAACACACACACACACACACACACACACACACACACACACACACATTACAAAACTGCTAGAGAACAATGTTTAGATTAGCAATACTTTGTAATTTATTTGAGCAGGTGGTGATAAATCCTGAATCAGCAGGCACAGTTTGATTCATAATTCCCCTTCCAAAAACATAGCCATTACTAAATCAAGGCTACATTTGCCTTTCACCACAGGTTTCACCTTTCAACCTGAAAACCCAAGCCATTGCTATATCCAGGCTACATTAGCCTTTCACCACAGGTTTCACCTTTCAACCTGAAAACCCAAAACAGCTTCAGAGTCTGATACAGGTTGCTGACCCAAGATATGCTTTCTTCTTTTAGCAGTGATAAATTCATTTTTTTGTACCAAACCGTGATATGACCATGTCAGGTGATAAAACACACAGAGGTTTCAACTGATCAAATACATACATACATACATACATACATACATACATACATACATATATATATATATATATATATATATATATATATATATATATATATATATATATATATATATAGAGAGAGAGAGAGAGAGAGAGAGAGAGAGAGAGAGAGAGAGAGAGTCTTATGGTGGAAGCTGGGGTCAGGGTCAAGTAGATGCATTCGTGTCTGTATTTGTTTTAATATGTGTTTGTAGGTATGCGTATGTGTCATCTTGAGGGATATTTCTCACTACCAGCTAAGGTAGATGACAATGACCTACTTTTCATGCGCCATTGATTAAATATCCCCTGAAAGAGTATTAGCGATCATTTGTGTAGAACTTAATTTTGGCAGTAAAGAGTGTTGTGTTGGCTGAAATTGAGGTTTTATCAAAGTGCATTTTTGCTGTTTCTTTTACACCGTCGTTGTATATACGATGATAAAATATGTTAAGTATATTAACCTCTTAGTAGTACGACGTACAATGTTAGAAGATTTAGAGTTCTAACTAGCAACACATTATTAGTGGCATGAAAGGGGTAATTTTCAGATTTGTCAATTATAATATGGTGTATTGCTCAGTATAAACAATTTGAAAAACATCAATAAAGTTAAGGTGTTCACACGTAAGTACACAAGCACATAAATGATATGAAAACAAATTCCCACGGTATATATATATATATATATATATATATATATATATATATATATATATATATATATATATATATGTGTGTGTGTGTGTGTGTGTGTGTGTGTGTGTGTGTGTGTGTGTTTAGCACGGATATTTATTGTGTTGTAAAGGTTTTATCATTTATGTGCATGCGTACTTTTGTGTGCATGCGTGAACACGTTAACTGTATTTGTTGTTTTACAGAGCAATGCGCAATAATATAAATAATAGTTTTGGTAATTAACCCTTTTAACCGCTAGTGTATTGCTGGCTATAAGTCTTTATGTTCTAACATTGTACATAGTACCACTAAGAGGTAAATATACCTAACAAATTTCATCAGCTTATATAAAACGATATGAAAGAAACTGCAAAAAAAAATGCACTTTGTGATAAAACTTCAATTTCAGCCAACATAAAACTCTTTAAAATTTAGTTCTATATAGGTAATTGTGACATTTCTTCTAGGGGATATTTATCACTTGCGCGTGAAAAGTAGGTCATTGAGATCTACCTTAGCATGGTAGTGAAACATTTCTCAAGATGACACATAGGCAGACATAAAAACACATGTTAATAAAAAACCATACACATAAATGTGTCTGCTTGATTCAGACCCCAGTCTCTACTCCAAGACTCCACTCTGTATTTTACACCGTACCTCGGCATGATATGTAAGACGTGCGAGTAGATAGCAGAGATGTTAAACTCTAGAAGCATTCCCGGATGTGTGAGTTCAATGACCAAAAGGTCGGATATGTACAATAACTTCCATCTTTGCGTTACACATTTGCCAGAGAGTGGTCAGTTTTGATCGGGAATGGGAGCTGGCGGTGTAATCATAAGAGGGCGAGATTTGTACGGTGGCTAGATAGTGCAACGAATTTTATTTTTGCATCTTGTTCAAACAAATATTGTCTCGCTTAAAGAAGATGTTAAAAACTGTTTCGTGGAATGATCCAACCACAGAAGATTTTTGCCCAGTTCAAAAGCAATAGCATAACATAAACATCTTTAAATAGTATATGATATTCTGTAACAACATTAGGGTAGGTGTGTGATTTCGGCGAAACGTTTCTTTTTGATTTACACCGCCTCTACCCATCCACCTCGATCCCACCCAAGCCCCCCCCCCCCTTCCTCCTTTCCCCACCCAAGTTCACCCCCACCCCCGCGATAAATACGTGTATTGACGAACACCTTACTATAAATGTTTGAGGTTCACTTATGGGAGGAAGGTATGACTATCATTGTACTAAATTTGACATAATGATGGAAAAGAAAGTGACGAAAATAACTCAATGAGAATTATGTTTATTGATTAACATTCGGGTTCTCACCTGAGTTATCGAAGGAACGAAAGGATCGAAGTTACCGAGACTTATCATTCTTGTTATTGCTAAATAATACCTATTTGGTTAATAACACAAGTACTTCATACGTTTTGGTTGACTCAACTTCCAATTAGGTTTTCCCATCACATGAGTGAAGTTAATTATTTAACGACAACAATGCATTCCGAAGCTTATATATACATATATGCATGAGTTTGTTTGAGCAGCAGAGGGGGCGAATCGGACATTTTGTCCAATCGTTATTTTGCTTAATTATTACTTTCTGCACTCAACGATCTAGTGTCGTCAGCGCCTGGTAA
Organism: Sinohyriopsis cumingii; assembly: GCA_028554795.2. NCBI lineage: Eukaryota > Metazoa > Mollusca > Bivalvia > Unionida > Unionidae > Sinohyriopsis > Sinohyriopsis cumingii. The sequence continues at coordinate 127,265,141 of CM068828.1, forward strand.
AAAAAAAACGACGACGTCGTTGGGGGATCGTCGCGTCGTCATTTGGTTTAATTAACACCTTCTGCGCGCCGATCCCCAGCGTCGTCAGCGTCCGGTAAGCACATCGACGACCGCGTCGATGTCATCGCCCCCTCTGCTCTTGAATATTTGCCTGATTTATATGAATTCATGTGTGACATTTCCTCATAACTCCGTCATGGACACCATCGTGGATGATTCTGTCATTGATGACTTGTCATGGGCCATGATAAAATCATCAATGGGGAAACTGTCATATTTCCTATATAATAATTATTATGACACTTTCCCCATGATTTTGTCATGGATGACTCCGTTATGGATGATTTCATCATTTGTTGTTGTTGTTGTTGTTGCAAAATAAAAATTTTTTTTATTAAATAATGCCCCATCGGCGGATATTAACCGACGATGACACCAATGAAATAATAAGACTCCGTGGGAAAACACCAATATCGGAAATAGCAGATCGATACAAAATCAGTTACCAGCGGATATACAAAATATGGAAAAATGAACCCCATAACTCCGTTATCAACAATAGTGTCAATGACAGGGTCATTAATGACAGAGTCGACAACGATATCAGAATGATTGACCTCAGTATCGACGATGAAATAAACCAGATTGTTGATGCACCCAGTAATGCGAATTCATCCATGGACACCATCGTGGATAAACAGACCATTCAAGACTTGCAATGGCGGCTGAATAATTTAATCAACGAGAATAAATCATTGCAACGACAACTCAAACACGCGTCAAGCACGGCCGATTATAATCGTATACAACGGCGTTATGATTATTTGCAACAGCGTTATGATGATTTACAACAGCGTCACTATGATATGCAACGGCGACACGATGATGCTCAACGGCGTCACGATGATGCTCAACGACGTCACGATGATATGCGACGTACTATTGGTGGGCTTCAACATGAACTCGGGGTTGTTCGGAAGGAATTGAATGAAGCGCAACACGATAATGCGCTGCTGATTCAGCGAATCACCGAAATGACCGCAGTCTTTCCCCATGACTCTGTCATTGATGATTTTATCATGGATGACAAAGTCATCAATGACCCTGTCCATGACAGCGTCATGAAGCCGGACAGAAAAAAGAATAAAAACCCCAAGAATAATTCTCCCGAGAAATCTCGGGATAATAAATTTACGATCAACGAAATTCCCGGTGTAGTATCTCGCAGCGATATTAGGTTTGTGAACCGCATGGACAAGGTGCTTCAAAATAGCGACTAGGCTTTTCGTTCGGTAATTACCCATACTGTACCAAATTGTTTGACATCATGGTTTGGAAACATTTTTTCATATTCTCGTTGGTAATATTTGTCGCGGAGACACAACCGAGCTTTCGCTGAGCGGCTTTCAAATACCATACAATCGTATTTATCCCCGTTGGGGAATTTCTGAACTGCATGATACTTTCCGTTTTTAAATTTGACATTGATTGGCGTTTTCGGGCAGGATTTTTTATAGTCGTTGATGACACCGTCAAATTTCACCGGGTGATATTCCAACAGTGACATTATAATTAAAGCAGTTATTTAATTAAATATTAAAATGATATCAGAATAGTATGGGGGGATATTGTGATGTTCCTCATGATGGAATAAATTGGATTGATCGCAGTAATAATGATTTACCTCCTGCTGCTCCACCACGGCAATTTCGATATGATAAAACCCGAAAAACAGCACCCGATTACTGGAAAATAAATACTATCTGTTTGAATATTTCAAAGAGAGAAATTATCGAGTTTGATTCGGCGCCAGAGACCGCTAGATACTTTGGTATTCGCCAAGCCTACTATGATGACCTCCCCCATTATCTCGTTGATAAAATCGGAGATACTTGGATCATACTCCGCGGGGATATTCCCGACGAAAAATGCGCTTGGTTTGACAACCTCGAAACGTTATTCGATAACGCCGTTAATGATCTTCCGTTGCGGCAACGCAACGAGGTAGCGCGAATGCTTCGGCGATCTATTCAAAACCAATCGTGATTTACCGTGGTCGTAGAAGCCTTATTTTGCCGTGAGAACGACTTATTGATGGAGAAACTGTCATAATTACTATAATAATATCACTATGACACTTTCTCCATCTTACTCTGTCACCATAACTCCGTCACCATGACGCTGTCATCGATGATTTTGATGTCCATGACAGAGTCATCGATGATTTTATCATTGGGAAAACCATCCATTAACCGACCACACATGAAATCGTAACATTGTAGTGTGTTCGTCCGTCGCGGTAACATTTCCTCCAGCGAATCCAACATCATCGATGGTCTCGTTGATCCACGCCGGATCATTTACAAAATCAGACTCGGGCCACTCAGGATAATACAGCACATAGTCGGATCGCTCAGCGTGTTTGACATTATCGGATATCAATTGCCCGCCGAATCCCTTGTATATCGATTTGATTTTTTCAACGATATTTTTTAGCGTCAATTTACCCCTTCGGAACCTTATATCCGGAAATATATCGCCGAAATGTTTCAACAGCGTGTTGTACTTGTCAAGTCGGTCTGGTTGCGCTAGCATCTCAGATACGCTATTGATTAACCCGGCGCGGCTTACAGGAACACTCTTTACATCAAGTCGATCCGGAATCACATCTGGGAGACTCAACGCACCAAGAATATTTCTGACAATTTCGAGTTGTTGCCGGGGACTGATTTTATCAGACCGACATGGCGTCGTTGCTACGGCGTTACCGTTATTATACTTGTCGACGAAAACGCGCTGATATCGTTGCAGCCGTGAAACATTTTTATTCAGATGCTCTATCCGGTATTTATCCAGTTTTTTTACGTCGGTCTGAAACACGTAGTTGAGATACGTCAATGCTTTTTCGTATGGCTTCAGTCGCTGTTCGGGGTCGTATTGGTAGTATTTATTGGCGATTTCATCGCCACCGGTGTTGTCACCGGCGATTTCATCACCGACACCGGTAATTTCATTACCACCGGTGATTTTATTACCAGCGATTTTATCACCGGTGATTTTATCACCGTCAGTATTTCCCGCCGCAGCGATTCTCTCTCCGACGGAGGATTTTAAAAAATCATCTACGCGTGGATCACTATCGAGCACAGCGTCGCTGACTCGTTTCCGCTGCTGTTGTTTTTTTTTCTTCCATATTTCGTATTCATCTGGTAATTCCCATTCAACTGAATAACCGGTTCGTTTCATCATTTCAACGAGTCTGCACGTGAAATAACGTTTTGAATTGTTCTCGTCGATGATCGTGCTAATAAACATGAATCCGTAACCGGTATGTACATCACAGCGATTTGGCGTTCTAAACAGCAACTCTGTCGACGATAAATTCCTTTCATGTGATTCGATTGCCGAAATAATATCATCGCGGGTCAGTGGAAGCTCTGTGCGGCTCCGTTTTGTTGCTGAATAATGAATTTCCGAAATATTTCGGAAACGATGGATGGCTTGTTTGGTAGCCTCTACAGACCCTAATTCCTCGGAAAACACCGTCATGTACTTGAATCGCGGGTCCACAATGGATATCCCGGCCTCGATGGTACAATTATAGATCACCACGTCGATGTTTTCAAACGCCGCAGTGGTATCAGCGAAATCTCGTTGTTTTTCGGCCGGGTCAGTGTCCGCATGATAGTACTTTACTCGGTATCCTAAGTGCTGTAACAATCTAGCGAGCTTCTCCACAGAATAATTTCCGCGTTGTTTATTGTGCGTGAATACAACCGCGCGATTTCCTCGTCGTAACATGTCTAACAGTTTACTGTAGTTGTCTCGGTGAGATTGTTCCACAATAAATTTTTTACCATGATCGGGCCGATATTCGTTGATGATGAACTTCATGTCCGGGCGATTCAAGTATTTCCTAAATAATTCCAAGTCGTCATTGTTAGCGTCCGCGTCAAGTACAATTACCCGCGCCGCGGATGAAATCAGCCATGTCAGTGTCCCCCAAATCTGTTTACCGCGTCTTGATGAGACTATTTGTCGAAGGATTCCGTGCCACTCATCCAGCAATATAACATCGGGAATTCCCCCGACCCGTACAATTGATTCTACTTGTGAAATGACTTTACGAGGCTTTTTAACGTTGAATATAATATCCCCATGAATATTTTCATACGATTCGAGATTGTAATCGATGGCGGTCTTTCTGGTAAATGTTTTTCTGTACGACACGCACAACACAGACTGATCATCTCGTATTGATTTCCACGCCGACTCTGACTTGCCGAGTCCACAGTGGGATCCGTCCATGTAGTCGTCGTTGAGAATGATTTTGCATCCGCGTCCACCTTCATGAACTGGCGACTCGCGGTAGGTGTAATCGGGAGTCCTCTTGGGAAACTCTCCACTGTAGTCGTTGCGGCGATAATTGAAACCCCTTACATATCTTTCGTAGAGGGTTTTATCGTCAGCAATTTTATCGTCACCGATTTTATCGGCGCCGGTGATTTTATCACTACGCTGTACTATTATCTTTTGAATGCTTCTGTAACAACCGATCACAAACTGATCAGAGTAAACACGCACAAATGCGTCAATGGCTTTTCCTTCAATGAATCCACCGATCTCATTGTATCCGTGACGTCGCTGACATATGTTGCAAAATGAGCCTGCAACTCGCCGTAGCGACACTATGTTGCCGAGCCGATTTGTAGTTCCGGTGATTTGATCGGGTTGTCCGGACAACAACGTGGAAAATTGTCGAATTTGTTCGGCGGTTATTTCATCGCCAGTGATTTCATCGCCAGTGATTTTATCACTGGTGATTTCATTGCCAATTTCAGGTTTCAGTTGTTCGTAACACGGCTGAATAGAGACCGGACAAGATAGCAGCGTGCTAGTGAATCCAACAGGGTAGATCAATCGCTTATCAACGCTATTTGGTCGCGCCGACCTGGTTCCGGACAATTTGATGCTATACAGTCCAGCTTGCGTATCAACATTCCATGTTGGTCTGTCCGCGGCGACTTTTTTCAACAGCGATTGATGTTCCTCGAAATCTACCGGGATCGTTTTCAACATGATGTGATAACCGCCGCTGGTTTCAAAAACCAAAACATCGTTGATGGAGTCAACTAACTCATGGAAATACGACAACAACTCGGCCAGTGATGGCGTCTTGGAATCCACGTCGATGGTAGGATATCTGCATCGGTGTTTCGGAATGATTTCATTGACCGCGGAGTATCCCCGAAATTCGCTTATGTCGGGATCATCTACGAATACGTGGAATCTCCCCATTTGTTGTATGATTACTCCACGAATTTGATAGTCCGCGACGGTGAGAAGATCAATTGCGGATTTTTTACTGGAAACACTCCAAGATGGACCTAAATGCCTTCGGTAGTATTCTCGTACGTCGTGATACTTTTCCGGGTGTGTAAAAAACTCATCCGGGGATTCTTCGTAGTAAGATGTTCCGCGCCCCAATTCGTCGATGAAGGTGTTATTGGAATAATGATTATCCATTATACTGTATGCTTTTTAATATTTAATTGAATATTTAATAATGGTTAATAATAATGGTTAATCCGGCGCTTGCTGTCAACAAATGCAAATGGCTCCCCCAGGGATCAGGAGTCCCATGCGGAAAAAACTGCTACGGTGAGTTTTGCGGGGTGCATAATAGTAGATCAAAACAGGGAAGTAAGAACGGTCCCCAGCCCTGTCTCAGATGTGGAACGGGCGTCCGAGGAAGGATCCGAATTTGTATCAGCTGTGGAAGCCCCCAGTATCGGTCCGCGGTAGAATACTGCCAACGAAAGAATAAACCGATACCATCCCCGGAAGAATTCTTAAAATCACGATGGGGCGACCCGTCATTGGCAATGGTTCCTCCATCAATATTGACCTGTCATCATGACAGAGTCATGTGGTTGAAAAGTCAGACCCATGACAGAATCATGGAAGGAAATATCCCGATGATGGAGAAAGTGTCATGATAATTATTATTATGGGAAATATGACAGTTTCTCCATCAATGAAGGGGATTCATCGGCGGAGATTGGTTAGAGTAAAAAAAATATAATTATTATTCTTGTTAATTCTGACTGATTTTTGGTCATTTTTGACTGATTTTCAGTCATTTTTCGACTGTTTTCAGTCATTTTTTTACTGTTTTCAGTCATTTTTTTACCATTTGTGAGGGCAAAAACCCAAGGAAATCATTTAGAGAAAATCGATGTTTTTCTGAAAAATCGAGAAAAAAACGACTATAGTTGTCAAAAAACGATCAAAAATCAAGAAAAAACCAGAAAAAATCAAGAAAAAACAGGATTTTTATCGAGTGTAAAAACCCAAGGAAATTTTGATAAATTCATTCTGGTTTTTAACAGGAATAAATTCCCATGGTCGACCTACCACCTCGCGATGACGGACTTATTACACCATGAAAATGACTCTATCATCGATGAAGGAACTGTCCTAGTTGTTATAAATAATAATTATGACATTTCCTTCATGACTGTCATGAGACTGTAGGGTAATGATTTCACAAGTGAATTACCTATCGCGGCTATGAATTACAAAAAAAAAATATCGCGGCAATAATTACAATTAATTTTTTTCTCCGCGGTAGAAATATATCAGGTGTTTTTATTGTTATTGTTATTGACCCCTAAGTAGTTACTATTAATAGTGACCTTGCTATAACAATAACAATAAAAACACCTGATATATTTCTACCGCGGAGAAAAAAATTAATTGTAATTATTGCCGCGATATTTTTTTTTTGTAATTCATAGCCGCGATAGGTAATTCACTTGTGAAATCATTACCCTACAGTCTCATGACAGTCATGAAGGAAATGTCATAATTATTATTTATAACAACTAGGACAGTTCCTTCATCGATGATAGAGTCATTTTCATGGTGTAATAAGTCCGTCATCGCGAGGTGGTAGGTCGACCATGGGAATTTATTCCTGTTAAAAACCAGAATGAATTTATCAAAATTTCCTTGGGTTTTTACACTCGATAAAAATCCTGTTTTTTCTTGATTTTTTCTGGTTTTTTCTTGATTTTTGATCGTTTTTTGACAACTATAGTCGTTTTTTTCTCGATTTTTCAGAAAAACATCGATTTTCTCTAAATGATTTCCTTGGGTTTTTGCCCTCACAAATGGTAAAAAAATGACTGAAAACAGTAAAAAAATGACTGAAAACAGTCGAAAAATGACTGAAAATCAGTCAAAAATGACCAAAAATCAGTCAGAATTAACAAGAATAATAATTATATTTTTTTTACTCTAACCAATCTCCGCCGATGAATCCCCTTCATTGATGGAGAAACTGTCATATTTCCCATAATAATAATTATCATGACACTTTCTCCATCATCGGGATATTTCCTTCCATGATTCTGTCATGGGTCTGACTTTTCAACCACATGACTCTGTCATGATGACAGGTCAATATTGATGGAGGAACCATTGCCAATGACGGGTCGCCCCATCGTGATTTTAAGAATTCTTCCGGGGATGGTATCGGTTTATTCTTTCGTTGGCAGTATTCTACCGCGGACCGATACTGGGGGCTTCCACAGCTGATACAAATTCGGATCCTTCCTCGGACGCCCGTTCCACATCTGAGACAGGGCTGGGGACCGTTCTTACTTCCCTGTTTTGATCTACTATTATGCACCCCGCAAAACTCACCGTAGCAGTTTTTTCCGCATGGGACTCCTGATCCCTGGGGGAGCCATTTGCATTTGTTGACAGCAAGCGCCGGATTAACCATTATTATTAACCATTATTAAATATTCAATTAAATATTAAAAAGCATACAGTATAATGGATAATCATTATTCCAATAACACCTTCATCGACGAATTGGGGCGCGGAACATCTTACTACGAAGAATCCCCGGATGAGTTTTTTACACACCCGGAAAAGTATCACGACGTACGAGAATACTACCGAAGGCATTTAGGTCCATCTTGGAGTGTTTCCAGTAAAAAATCCGCAATTGATCTTCTCACCGTCGCGGACTATCAAATTCGTGGAGTAATCATACAACAAATGGGGAGATTCCACGTATTCGTAGATGATCCCGACATAAGCGAATTTCGGGGATACTCCGCGGTCAATGAAATCATTCCGAAACACCGATGCAGATATCCTACCATCGACGTGGATTCCAAGACGCCATCACTGGCCGAGTTGTTGTCGTATTTCCATGAGTTAGTTGACTCCATCAACGATGTTTTGGTTTTTGAAACCAGCGGCGGTTATCACATCATGTTGAAAACGATCCCGGTAGATTTCGAGGAACATCAATCGCTGTTGAAAAAAGTCGCCGCGGACAGACCAACATGGAATGTTGATACGCAAGCTGGACTGTATAGCATCAAATTGTCCGGAACCAGGTCGGCGCGACCAAATAGCGTTGATAAGCGATTGATCTACCCTGTTGGATTCACTAGCACGCTGCTATCTTGTCCGGTCTCTATTCAGCCGTGTTACGAACAACTGAAACCTGAAATTGGCAATGAAATCACCAGTGATAAAATCACTGGCGATGAAATCACTGGCGATGAAATAACCGCCGAACAAATTCGACAATTTTCCACGTTGTTGTCCGGACAACCCGATCAAATCACCGGAACTACAAATCGGCTCGGCAACATAGTGTCGCTACGGCGAGTTGCAGGCTCATTTTGCAACATATGTCAGCGACGTCACGGATACAATGAGATCGGTGGATTCATTGAAGGAAAAAACCATTGACGCATTTGTGCGTGTTTACTCTGATCAGTTTGTGATCGGTTGTTACAGAAGCATTCAAAAGATAATAGTACAGCGTAGTGATAAAATCACCGGCGCCGATAAAATCGGTGACGATAAAATTGCTGACGATAAAACCCTCTACGAAAGATATGTAAGGGGTTTCAATTATCGCCGCAACGACTACAGTGGAGAGTTTCCCAAGAGGACTCCCGATTACACCTACCGCGAGTCGCCAGTTCATGAAGGTGGACGCGGATGCAAAATCATTCTCAACGACGACTACATGGACGGATCCCACTGTGGACTCGGCAAGTCAGAGTCGGCGTGGAAATCAATACGAGATGATCAGTCTGTGTTGTGCGTGTCGTACAGAAAAACATTTACCAGAAAGACCGCCATCGATTACAATCTCGAATCGTATGAAAATATTCATGGGGATATTATATTCAACGTTAAAAAGCCTCGTAAAGTCATTTCACAAGTAGAATCAATTGTACGGGTCGGGGGAATTCCCGATGTTATATTGCTGGATGAGTGGCACGGAATCCTTCGACAAATAGTCTCATCAAGACGCGGTAAACAGATTTGGGGGACACTGACATGGCTGATTTCATCCGCGGCGCGGGTAATTGTACTTGACGCGGACGCTAACAATGACGACTTGGAATTATTTAGGAAATACTTGAATCGCCCGGACATGAAGTTCATCATCAACGAATATCGGCCCGATCATGGTAAAAAATTTATTGTGGAACAATCTCACCGAGACAACTACAGTAAACTGTTAGACATGTTACGACGAGGAAATCGCGCGGTTGTATTCACGCACAATAAACAACGCGGAAATTATTCTGTGGAGAAGCTCGCTAGATTGTTACAGCACTTAGGATACCGAGTAAAGTACTATCATGCGGACACTGACCCGGCCGAAAAACAACGAGATTTCGCTGATACCACTGCGGCGTTTGAAAACATCGACGTGGTGATCTATAATTGTACCATCGAGGCCGGGATATCCATTGTGGACCCGCGATTCAAGTACATGACGGTGTTTTCCGAGGAATTAGGGTCTGTAGAGGCTACCAAACAAGCCATCCATCGTTTCCGAAATATTTCGGAAATTCATTATTCAGCAACAAAACGGAGCCGCACAGAGCTTCCACTGACCCGCGATGATATTATTTCGGCAATCGAATCACATGAAAGGAATTTATCGTCGACAGAGTTGCTGTTTAGAACGCCAAATCGCTGTGATGTACATACCGGTTACGGATTCATGTTTATTAGCACGATCATCGACGAGAACAATTCAAAACGTTATTTCACGTGCAGACTCGTTGAAATGATGAAACGAACCGGTTATTCAGTTGAATGGGAATTACCAGATGAATACGAAATATGGAAGAAAAAAAAACAACAGCAGCGGAAACGAGTCAGCGACGCTGTGCTCGATAGTGATCCACGCGTAGATGATTTTTTAAAATCCTCCGTCGGAGAGAGAATCGCTGCGGCGGGAAATACTGACGGTGATAAAATCACCGGTGATAAAATCGCTGGTAATAAAATCACCGGTGGTAATGAAATTACCGGTGTCGGTGATGAAATCGCCGGTGACAACACCGGTGGCGATGAAATCGCCAATAAATACTACCAATACGACCCCGAACAGCGACTGAAGCCATACGAAAAAGCATTGACGTATCTCAACTACGTGTTTCAGACCGACGTAAAAAAACTGGATAAATACCGGATAGAGCATCTGAATAAAAATGTTTCACGGCTGCAACGATATCAGCGCGTTTTCGTCGACAAGTATAATAACGGTAACGCCGTAGCAACGACGCCATGTCGGTCTGATAAAATCAGTCCCCGGCAACAACTCGAAATTGTCAGAAATATTCTTGGTGCGTTGAGTCTCCCAGATGTGATTCCGGATCGACTTGATGTAAAGAGTGTTCCTGTAAGCCGCGCCGGGTTAATCAATAGCGTATCTGAGATGCTAGCGCAACCAGACCGACTTGACAAGTACAACACGCTGTTGAAACATTTCGGCGATATATTTCCGGATATAAGGTTCCGAAGGGGTAAATTGACGCTAAAAAATATCGTTGAAAAAATCAAATCGATATACAAGGGATTCGGCGGGCAATTGATATCCGATAATGTCAAACACGCTGAGCGATCCGACTATGTGCTGTATTATCCTGAGTGGCCCGAGTCTGATTTTGTAAATGATCCGGCGTGGATCAACGAGACCATCGATGATGTTGGATTCGCTGGAGGAAATGTTACCGCGACGGACGAACACACTACAATGTTACGATTTCATGTGTGGTCGGTTAATGGATGGTTTTCCCAATGATAAAATCATCGATGACTCTGTCATGGACATCAAAATCATCGATGACAGCGTCATGGTGACGGAGTTATGGTGACAGAGTAAGATGGAGAAAGTGTCATAGTGATATTATTATAGTAATTATGACAGTTTCTCCATCAATAAGTCGTTCTCACGGCAAAATAAGGCTTCTACGACCACGGTAAATCACGATTGGTTTTGAATAGATCGCCGAAGCATTCGCGCTACCTCGTTGCGTTGCCGCAACGGAAGATCATTAACGGCGTTATCGAATAACGTTTCGAGGTTGTCAAACCAAGCGCATTTTTCGTCGGGAATATCCCCGCGGAGTATGATCCAAGTATCTCCGATTTTATCAACGAGATAATGGGGGAGGTCATCATAGTAGGCTTGGCGAATACCAAAGTATCTAGCGGTCTCTGGCGCCGAATCAAACTCGATAATTTCTCTCTTTGAAATATTCAAACAGATAGTATTTATTTTCCAGTAATCGGGTGCTGTTTTTCGGGTTTTATCATATCGAAATTGCCGTGGTGGAGCAGCAGGAGGTAAATCATTATTACTGCGATCAATCCAATTTATTCCATCATGAGGAACATCACAATATCCCCCCATACTATTCTGATATCATTTTAATATTTAATTAAATAACTGCTTTAATTATAATGTCACTGTTGGAATATCACCCGGTGAAATTTGACGGTGTCATCAACGACTATAAAAAATCCTGCCCGAAAACGCCAATCAATGTCAAATTTAAAAACGGAAAGTATCATGCAGTTCAGAAATTCCCCAACGGGGATAAATACGATTGTATGGTATTTGAAAGCCGCTCAGCGAAAGCTCGGTTGTGTCTCCGCGACAAATATTACCAACGAGAATATGAAAAAATGTTTCCAAACCATGATGTCAAACAATTTGGTACAGTATGGGTAATTACCGAACGAAAAGCCTAGTCGCTATTTTGAAGCACCTTGTCCATGCGGTTCACAAACCTAATATCGCTGCGAGATACTACACCGGGAATTTCGTTGATCGTAAATTTATTATCCCGAGATTTCTCGGGAGAATTATTCTTGGGGTTTTTATTCTTTTTTCTGTCCGGCTTCATGACGCTGTCATGGACAGGGTCATTGATGACTTTGTCATCCATGATAAAATCATCAATGACAGAGTCATGGGGAAAGACTGCGGTCATTTCGGTGATTCGCTGAATCAGCAGCGCATTATCGTGTTGCGCTTCATTCAATTCCTTCCGAACAACCCCGAGTTCATGTTGAAGCCCACCAATAGTACGTCGCATATCATCGTGACGTCGTTGAGCATCATCGTGACGCCGTTGAGCATCATCGTGTCGCCGTTGCATATCATAGTGACGCTGTTGTAAATCATCATAACGCTGTTGCAAATAATCATAACGCCGTTGTATACGATTATAATCGGCCGTGCTTGACGCGTGTTTGAGTTGTCGTTGCAATGATTTATTCTCGTTGATTAAATTATTCAGCCGCCATTGCAAGTCTTGAATGGTCTGTTTATCCACGATGGTGTCCATGGATGAATTCGCATTACTGGGTGCATCAACAATCTGGTTTATTTCATCGTCGATACTGAGGTCAATCATTCTGATATCGTTGTCGACTCTGTCATTAATGACCCTGTCATTGACACTATTGTTGATAACGGAGTTATGGGGTTCATTTTTCCATATTTTGTATATCCGCTGGTAACTGATTTTGTATCGATCTGCTATTTCCGATATTGGTGTTTTCCCACGGAGTCTTATTATTTCATTGGTGTCATCGTCGGTTAATATCCGCCGATGGGGCATTATTTAATAAAAAAAATTTTTATTTTGCAACAACAACAACAACAACAAATGATGAAATCATCCATAACGGAGTCATCCATGACAAAATCATGGGGAAAGTGTCATAATAATTATTATATAGGAAATATGACAGTTTCCCCATTGATGATTTTATCATGGCCCATGACAAGTCATCAATGACAGAATCATCCACGATGGTGTCCATGACGGAGTTATGAGGAAATGTCACACATGAATTCATATAAATCAGGCAAATATTCAAGAGCAGAGGGGGCGATGACATCGACGCGGTCGTCGATGTGCTTACCGGACGCTGACGACGCTGGGGATCGGCGCGCAGAAGGTGTTAATTAAACCAAATGACGACGCGACGATCCCCCAACGACGTCGTCGTTTTTTTTTTACCAGGCGCTGACGACACCGGATCCGCTGAGTGCAGAAAGTAATAATTAAGCAAAATAACGATTGGACAAAATGTCCGATTCGCCCCCCCTGCTGCTGTTTGTGAGTTTGTGTTTTCCATTGAACTTAATGGTAATTCAAATTTTGAATAAAATACTGGAACAGTTTACCAACACATATTGCACACATCTGCATTACACGCTGCATTATTGTTTGTATAATCTGATTAGAGAACTGCCACAGAAGATAATGCAAGAAATTACCGTAATGAAATGCAAGAAATTACCGTAATGAAATGCAAGAAATTACCGTAATGAAATGCAAGAAATTACCGTAATGAAATGCAAGAAATTACCGTAAGCGAGTAGTATATTATCTATATCTTTTTTGTGCAATATAGAAATGTTATATGCATCGAAGTTGAAAAATATTGTGAATAAGCGAGGATGGAACTAAATACAGACAATTTTTGATGGATATTACACGATTCAACAGAAATTAGTATCTCAGTCGATACAAAGTCAAAGCAAGCACTATAGATCATTCTTTGCCCAATTCATACACATGAAGTGTATTATTTGAAAGCACATGCCATTGCTCGTATTGGTATTAATTTATTTAAAATTTGGTTAACTCATGTTTTAAAAAAAAAACTAACTAGCCTATTTTCGTGCCTTTATCTCGTGCATTGCATTTCCTTAAATTATCTTAAAATCTTCAGAATGTATGCATTATAATATATCAGTGTATCAACCAATCTATTTCTCTATAGGCCAGCCTATTAATGACGCCACAGCCGTTGCCCCTGACATTAACACAAATATAAATGCAGTCGAATAATGTCTGATTGCAGTCGAATAATGTCTGATTGCAATCGAATAATGTCTGATCGTAGTCGAATAATCAAATTTCAAAGTATGTACCGTCACGGTGATGGCAGCAGCTAATGTAACCAAGTGATGTCAGGAGATAGAGAAAATAACGAGAGGGCTTTAAACAGCAGCAGTATTAGTAGTATAGGTTGTGGTAGTAGTGGTAGTGTCAGTTATTGTTGAGAAAAGTAGTAGTGCATTCAAGTCTTTAATTTAGACCATAATACCTGACATTTGACAGTTTTTGTCTCATTGTCCTGATACATCCCTTCCCCACATTTGGTTTTGTCTCCTTGTCATGTACACCTACCTTTTGTTTTTGATGCATATTGTTACGTGCTTAGGCTCTTACAAAACGTAACAACAAAAAAGGGAAGACAACAAGCTTTATAAAATTTAACAAATAATGTATTTCCCTAAAAAAAAACCAAGTAAAAGTGAGAAAAAGAACTTACGGTTTTACGAATCAAATCCAAAAATAATCAAAGAATTAAAAAATAGAAATCCTAGAAACAAAAAGTACTAATGAAACTAACTTCGAATCCCGATGAAATCCAAAAGGGAAGGCGATGTCGTATGTTGTGGTCAGCGTCGTACTGATGTGTCAACGGTTCTTTGTTTAATCATAGAAAATACTATTCCAATTTGATTTCTGCATAAATTTCGATAAATGTCCTTGTAAGCGGGTGATGCTCTACCCACGGTCCACTTTGTAGAAACCTTACACAAAGTCCCCTCTTCTTGCAAGAGGTGTGGGTTGGCGAATTGTACCTTCTTTCAACGTGTCCGCTTAATGTGGTTCTCGTTATCTTGAGGTTGACCGCCCTCGATGTTATTGACCAGTTTGAGTAAATATAAATTTAAGTGGTGAAACTTATAGGTGGAATAGATAGAGATCTGAGCAGATATATATAATAAACCAGCACAAACCCCCGTACATATAAACAAACAATTTAACTAATTACATAAAACAACTGTGAGAATTCATTACATCAGGAATATACTCTGCTTTTAGATATAAAACTTTCACCGAATTACAAAAAAAAATTACAAATAGATTTAAATAAAGTAGCCAATCTGTTCTACTGATAGAATTAGTTCATCATAGGATCGAGTGAACAATCGAAGTCTATGCCTTGTACAATTGAATAACCTGTTTATTGTTTCACTCCACTTCCACTGTAGCTGTTCCTCTGACTTCCGTCTGGTTTGCTTCTTTCGGTCCTCACTCTGTGCGTAACATGTAGATTCACAGATACCTGGATCTCAGGATAAATACGTCTCACTATACGTCTCAGGATAATCTCAGAATACGTCTCAGAATTAATACGTCGCACCATACGTCGCAGAATTAATACGGCACACCATACGTCGCATAATTAATACGTCGCACCATACGTCGCAGGAGCTATTTTCTCCCTTTAAAAAAAATATAAATAGAGACAACCTAAATTTATGTTGTTGATGAATACAGGGGCTTTTGCATTATTCCCCCTCGTAATCAGATTTTATTATCGATGCTAAACAGATGTCAAGGCTATCAGTCGGCTCCACATGTCCTATAATGACCCTAGTTAGTTTAATGGCTAATTCATCACGCATTATCATTACACATTAACACCACAGGAGGCATAACGGTTCCGAGCCAGCCTCAATTTGTACAAGTGAATAACTGAAATATATTACATGGCTTCTACGTCATGTTCGTCGAATACACATTCATCCTTAATCATACGTGAAATCTTCTAAATTCAGTGAATTCACACGGATCTTCATGAACTCATATTAACTAATGTAATGCATGAAATTGTTAGAACGTAATTCTTATGCAAACAAGACGACAAAGTCAAACCATTCGTCAAACTTATCTAAAGATTAATGAACGACTTCTATGCATAAACTCAACACAGTTATAATTCATAAAGCAAATTGATATACGAATGTAGAATTAAATTCATGCAAATATAAGAAAATAAATTCAGCAAAGCTTTATATATGGCATCAACAAATTACATGGAATTGTTACAACTTCCTTTGCTTTCAACGTTCCTCGCTCTACCGCTTAATATGTTCGTCGGGTTTCCTTCGACAAGAGTCCTCTTGGACAAGAGTTTTACGACAGAATTTCTCCCAAATTCTCTCGGACTCTTCTTTACACTTCTTTTTATCTTGCAGAAAAGCTTAGACTGTGGCGATATTAAAACTAGGAAATTTAGTGTGGGAAACACGCTACTCATTTAGCGTAACCAATCAGGATTAAGTATATTTGCCGCCTTTTTTCCAAAGGTGCCAAATCTGGGGTCAGTTTGACTTTCTACGTTGCGACTACTGGTGAATGGAACTTCTCAGTTTGCAACAGTTTACCATGAAATCAAAGTTTACCGTGTCCCTAATAGTCCGTCTGGCTGCTGTATAAACAAATGCTTAATTAATTAATGGGAATGTGATACGCGCCTGTCCCCATAAATCTAAATAATTGTTCTCTGGTCTCAAACTAATGTGTTCTTCATAGATCTCCAGAAATTTGCCCCTTCACAGTCCTTGTCTAAGAATTAATTTAGAGCACTAGTATTTCCATGCAATAGAATCGCTTTTCTTTAAAATAAAATAAAATAATTAGCCCCAAAACTGGTCACAACGTAAAACACTCGGACATCTCCAATGTTAAGGCAAGTATGACTATCAGTTCTCAAAATATCAACAATAAATCTAGCTACAACACAAAACAAATGTCCGGATGTGGGTCAATCCTCTGGAAAACCCCAATTGATACATGTTATTTAACATGTAGTCCAAGTATGGCATTGAGTCTACTTTATGAATCTTACTCTGAGAAAAAATAAACAAAAGATAAAAAAGATGTTTACTACAAACAATCACTGGTTCCGAATCCAGGTCAGGAACTAGGTCATCATTAGATACAATGTTTCTATAAAGTTGTTTGCGACAAAAGTATAAAAAGTCAATCAGAACTGATCTATATTCCAGTAAATAAAGTTACATTATAATAGCATGTAATGGATACAAACAAAATTTAAACTTACAAACAAACAATTAAATTAAATCAAATATACATAACACTATTCTGAGACGAAAGAGACATAACGTGTTGTATATGTGTTATTGAGTAAATGTGTCTTTTCCGACCAAACATTATTAAGCACTAGGCATAGTCTTGCTCACCAGGTAAAACCATAGATAGCGAACAAAGGTGGTGTCCACCTGCCTGTCGTCGTACTTTTATTTCATGTATTACTACTATATATGCAGCAAT
Organism: Sinohyriopsis cumingii; assembly: GCA_028554795.2. NCBI lineage: Eukaryota > Metazoa > Mollusca > Bivalvia > Unionida > Unionidae > Sinohyriopsis > Sinohyriopsis cumingii. The sequence goes on from CM068828.1 coordinate 127,282,660, forward strand.
CTATGTCCACCATCTTGATTTTATGTAACTCAATGCATATCTGGATTGTACTATTTACTCGTTCAACCAGACTCTTGCGTGATTCTGAGGGATCTACGCAGACTGATAGTCTGGTATACAACTGCACAGATGATTGCTTCGGACAGGTGGCTCTCGTCCTTTTTCCATCACAGTGGCACGGTTTGCACAGTTTCATACAAAACTAAAAATGGGCTCTCCTTAGAATTTCTGATGAAAGCAACTCAGAAAGGAAAGCATCTTGCCTATTTATATGCACCATCAGTAACATGGATGTCAAACTTGTACTGGAATAGTCATCTTGAAATGTAGGTAAGTTCTGAAAGTGTCAATCGTACTCATGTAGACAAACTTGTTTGTTTATATTCAGCGTGTTCGATGCATTTACACAACTATACCTTTATCTGAAATTAACTATACACACATGACTTGTAATGACGCAATTAATCTATCAAAGAATCAGCACACAGCTATAACTTTCTCAGAAATGAACTCTACTTTAACGAATGTTATTGACGCACGTATTCTGTCAAACTACAACTGAACGAATCGTCAGAGCGCCAAAATGTCTTAAAACCACAATGAGGCCGACTTACCAATAACAACGTGAAACGTGCTCTTTGTCAGAACACCTCCAAAGCACAACTCATTTTACTATCTAAAATTTGCCCTGGAGACAATTCTGTTTAATGATTGTTATTCTCTCTTGGCCAAAAATGTTTCTAAACTTTCTTGGCACTACACTACGTTATATGCTTCTAATATTCAGCCGCTACTCATTAGGGTCCAAGTTAATGATCATAAATTGGTTTTGTGTTTTGAGTTCTTTTCTTTTGTCTTTTTTATTTTATTTTCCATTAGGAGATAAATAGTTTGCGGGGGTGGGGTGAAGAGATAACAGTGGTGAGTGGGGTTTTAAAACTGAGAAATTCAGCGATAAATATTTAATCCACTCATTATATATTATGCTCTTAGATAGTATGGCTGTTTCGCTTGTGAAAGTAATATCAATTCGCTAATATAAAGTTTGACTGACTGATGTGAATACGCACGCCTTTTTTCCAGAAATAACCATGAAAGTCTTGTATGTTTCGTATAAGATAGTCATCGTTGAAAATCCTTTGTCGGCACGGCAGCAAATAGAGCGGTTGACGCATCTGCGTCTGTCTACACAGAGTTCTGTTTGATAAATGTTGACTTTATATGTCACTTTCAAAAGTAAAATTTTCTTCACATTATTTTCTGAAGTAAATTGTTCAAGTCATTCTGACGAAGCCTTTGCTGTTTAATAAAGGACTACTCTTTTGATATTATATACAAGAATGCGTACTTCTTCATTTTATTGCGATGTCCCCAACTCCCACTCACCCACTGTACACTATATCTCCGCAGTTGAGCATTCGTAGGATTATTTGCAATATTTGCAAATGCCCAAAATGTTCACTTACTATGCTCTACACAATGGCTAAACTTCATTGCAGCTTCTTCCATGACTTTGTAGCTTTCTAAATATTGAGGATGACTGGATTCGAACTTCTCTTGAGCACAGCGGTTGTTTAAATTCAAATATCTAGAGAATGAAAAATATAAATAGAAATACACATTATTGTCAACAAAATTACCGAAGTCTGCTTAGAATTACTAATCTGTATCGCAAGTTTTTAAACTTGATTAAAGCTTTCGTTTTATGAGGACAGAATGTATGCTTTGAAAGCTTTGAAGCAAAACGTAAATGGAAACTACAGACATTATATAGGTTTTGACCGAGCACCAACCCATGCATTGTTCGAACTGAGGACAACAGAGGTGTAAAGCGAGGCCTCTCCAAGTCCCCTTCTAACATATGGTCGTTCTAACAGCGAGATGTTTAAGTCCTGATTTGCCAGTTGGTTAAAGATATACCTTTTGGAATGAACACCAGTATCACGAAATGACACATGTACTGGAATTTTTGATTGAATTTTATTATGCATGCATTTTTATGCATATTGAGTGTTAGACAATCCACCGCAGTTTACGCTGGCAGCTTTGCTGCTTGCATGTGTCTTGATTTGAATAAATTTGCTGTTGATTTTATTCATGCCGCGTACGGCCTAATTGTATTTTACTGACTCGTGTAAAGCGTTGCAAGTTTATGTGCATTCTTTTCATTTAATTTTGTCCATTTGCGCATTTAATAAATGCGAATACATATATTTATGTTTCTAACAGAATGAAGATTGGCTACAGGAAACTGTGTATTAACGGATAGAGCGAGCATTAAATCCCTGCCCGGTGTGTCCGCTACAAAATATAGTTCTGCATCTATTCCAGCTATTCATAAGCCTCTTTATAAATTTGATTCTTTTCGTTTTTGAGCTTCTAGTTGCATTCTTATTATTAAAATGAATGAAAGACACCTTTATTATTTAAACATGAAAGTTGTTTTAAATCAATAATGTAGAGTGCAACAAACGCCACATTGTCAGCGTTTTCAACACTGAACGCGAATCCTTTCAGGGACAAGTATATTGAAATTAATAGGGAATATAAACTAAGCGAAATGACGAACCAACAAGTGAATAATCAAATATTTAAATTTATTTATAACTGATCCACTAAGTCACTATTGTGTTTTAATTAACATTGCTACCGACCATAAAGTGGATATTCAAATATTTTAATTTATTTAAACTGATCCACAAAGTCAGTATTGTGCTTTAATTAACATTACTACCGATCATAAGATTCGTTTTGTCCTCCTCATGTCTATATAGGCAGACTATTTCGCTAGGTTCGGGGAGGTACCTAAACTGTAGTCTCGAAAGACAAATAACCAGCTAATCAGACGAAAGACCAGAGTCCCAGGGAACTCCCCCAAAACAGGTGATAATAAAGGTAGATATTTTCAATCTGGAAACGGGTACATATCATAATGATATCCAATGATATTCATGTAAGGAGTGGGGAACATTTCTCTCGAGTCGTCGGAAAGCAACAAACGAGTTGACTTTGCGCGATAATTCGAGAAGTTATAACGTGGGTCGATATACGAGTACGCATGCACGCACAGATAGGTTATGATTTTATTCAGTCGACCGGCACTTGTCTTTTTCCGACAGCTAATGGTACCGCCAGCGTTCAAGAAGTTACGCGACACCGGGTGTACGGGTGTCGTGGTAAAGCTGAGTCTCGTTGAGGATGACAAAGTACTACTCGGAAATCCCCGTGCATATTGTTTAATCAAACCGACTGGTTGCGTTTCCATTTCCAGAACTGAAACCGAAATGCTTTTCGTGACAGGATCCTTCTATGCGCTGTATAAGGATAATCGCATATATGGCTTAACATTTGGAAATGTTGACGGCTCCATACCGCCAGCAAAATCAGGTTCTTGGTTTCCAGTTATACAAGCGGTCGAAACCAGGCAGTAGACGCAGACGAGGAAGCAGACGCTGCGTATAGTTAAAGTTATTGAAGACATGACCGATAGTCTGTGCGATGAATTTATTCGTGAGGAAGGGTATGATGTATCCATGAATGTCATCCCGGAATAAATTGTGTCTGGTACCGTGAAACATTGTAAAAGCGGGGCAGGGGTGAGTGGGTCGGTAGAATCTATACATCCTTTGACATGAGAAGATTAATAAAATTTAAATTTACCACGATGGGTGGTGTAATCTTCGAACCTGTTGTCCGCCAGTATTTCAGATCCCTTATTCTCATATTGACGCACGAGTCCAGTATGGCGGGGCACTTAAGCATGAGAAAAGTCCACCTAAAGTGTGTTATGAGAGCTCTACTGATCTGGAGTCACTTACGACTTATGAAGGACAATCAGAGTGTCATATGACTTTAACAGATACCCCATTTATTATGATAGCTGTCGAAAATATGAAACAATTTAAAGATATGAGACAATATATATCCTAAGCGTAGAAGATTATGCTACTTTATCCCCAGAAGCCATAGCAACCACCATCAACTGTAACAGAACGGTTGGCCAAGGTATTTGTCGTCTTGCTCAGTAGGGAATGGGTGCCTGAAGAGATTTTTGTGGATTGTGGTGCTCAACGTACGTCGGATCTGATGGCAGAAATTAGTATGTTGTTATCAATTAAAAAGTAGTGAACAATACTGTATTAACATGTGTGTAAGGGCTTTATATGTGGACCTAACTGGTTCAAGGTCGAATGTTCGCGTATAGACCGCGATATTGAGACCGATATGGCAACGCGATCCTGCTAGGTACCACGCGAAAGCATGGGATTTTCGCCGTTCGAGTACGTTTTGACAAGCTGTGGTCCTTTGCGGATTCTGCGCGAAGTTTGCTGCACAGGAGATAATCAAGGAAGAAGTAGGTATAATGCTAGACGTGGGGGTGACTGAAGCCTTACACTTCTCACGTTCGTCCTCTTGGCATTGCTTGGATAGAAAGATGGAAATAACGGTTTTTCATAGTTGTTCATAAGTTTAAAAAAATCACCGTGTTTGATGTAGAACCTGTGCCAGATATGTAGGGTAGGCATTCAAAATGGGTAGGCACAAACGTTTCGAACTTAGGTCTCACCAAAGGATGTTGCCAGATACTTATCACTGATAATACCCCACGTGCTAACGGTATTCGCGACCTATATAGGTCTGTACCAGCTTAAAGTTATGTCTTTTGGTTTGGTTAACGCCGGTACATCGTGCGTTCTCCTCGCGCACAAATTATTGAAAGGCATGCAGAAAGTAAATTTCTTCGTTGATGATATTCTAGTAGACCCGCATAACTGGAAAAATCATCGAAGGTTATAAATCAGGTAATTCGACAAACGTAGCAAGGCCAATGTCACTGCGATGACCAGCAAATGTAGAATAGCGCATTCTAGCTTTTGAATACTTAGACCATCTGGTAAGAGGGACAGAGCAGTTAAACCCAACCTGAACAAAATTGAAGCTATCAGAAATGCTTCTAGACCATAAAACCAAGAACTGTTTCGATTGTTCCTTTGGTTAATTGGGTTTTATAGGAACGTCTTTCCAAATTTCGCTACTATAGTTAGAATAGGGAAACCTAATCAAGATTGTTTCTTGGGGGGAGGGGGGAGGGGGGTGTCTATGCCAGGAAGGATTTTGCAACCTTTCTAAGGGAAAGTTGATTAGTGTGACAACCAGAAAGTTGCGAGAACTGAATATATCATTCACATGAGAACTGACGCGTCCGATCTGGAATTAGGAGCAATTTTGCTACAGGAGACAGAGTGGGTAAATTTACCCATTTTTTTATGCCATTAGGAAATTAGTGCCAAGGGAGCAAAACTACTCAATAGTTGAAAAGGAGTATTTTGTATTGTGGGAATAGGAAAACCTCACAAGTACCTTTTCGGAAGGTAATTTGTCACTGAAACGGACCACGAGCCCCTCTTGTAATACAAGTCTGATGCGCTGAGCATTGACTTTTCACTGATCGTTTCCTGATCAATGCATATATTAGGTCGGATAATAAGTGGACCAATTACCGATTACGCGAGCAGAGTGTAATTTGCAGACCTACTTTATACCATTTGTTTTTGTTAATGCAACTGATAAGTCTTAGGTTTTGTTTTTTTCTCACATTCCTCGATTTTCTAAACGTGCTTCCGCATATTTAAGGGAGGTATTGTCACGAAATTGTGTGTAATTAAATGTTTATGAAATATGTATGAGCGAAAAGGTAATCGGGGTTCTTTGCCGCCTACAGCGTTACCCAAGGTTGGTTGATGCTTTTAACTGTGGTTATTAAAATTCCGAATTTGGTTCTCCCACAGCCGCGCGTAGAATGTGTTGACTGTGAGAAACCATATTATCTCGAGTTCCCTGGCTGTGGATTTCCAAAAGTTTTGTCAAAAAGCTGTCACATTGCAGAATTAATTGTCGGCTGTTGGGGTATATGTATTATTTTTGATTCAGTTATATTCTTTCTTGATATCCGCTTTTTATGATAGAATTGTTTTATATCTTGAATGTTTTGAACTTATTGTCAGTTTTCTAGAACGTCCCATCTATGTCATGTATCACCATGCTATTTGGTAAAATATATTCCTCCTGTACAGTCGATCTAAATTCGCTTATATTTTGCATACATTAAATGATGAATATTGCTCAAGATTTTAGAACCCTGTGAGAGTCTTGTTGTCGGACACAGTTTCATGCACGACCCTGATTATTATAATACTGTTCTCGTACAGTAGTTCTGTTGAAATATTTAAATGTCTAACAGAAACAATTTTAATGTGTCTCACGTACTACACAGCTCAGTCATTTCATGTTAACACGTCACAAATGTTTTTTTTTTCGCAGCGACGGGCCAAAGGTTTATGACCATGGTGTTCGGAGATAAAGATTCATTGAGAGTTTCTATGGCAGATTGGAAAGACTTAACCGTGTATGGTTGCTTCCTGATCATTCGGCGAGTGCTGTAGAACCAAAAATACACCGTGAACGTCGACTAGGTTCCACGATATATATATATATATATATATATATATATATATATATATATATATATATATATATATATATATATATAAACATCTTACTTGTAGATGAACATTTATATTGTTCATCCTTTTGTATAAATGTTATGTATTGATTACCCTAGGTGACAGAACCATGCATTGTCTACATTAGTTTATATATATATATATATATATATATATATATATATATATATATATATATATATATATATATATATATATATATCAATCATGTAATGTATCCCAGCTTCTAATTAACTATACGAGTGGTTATTTCAGCATACCATCTGGATAGTGACCTTTTCTTTACCATACGATTGTTTATCAACGTGTCATTTTGGTTGCGATAGTTTCAAATTATATGAGTGGGTTTTTTTTTTTCAACATATCACCTCGACAGTGAAGGTGTATTGTAAATATTACATTGCAAGTGTTTATTTGACGATATCATCTGGATGGGGAAGGTTTCATGACAATACGAATGTTTATTTTAACACATCATCTTGACAGTGAATATTTCAAATTACAACGAAAATATCGCTATTATGTATTTTAGGACTATGATCCATAATACGTATTATAACCGATGTGGCTAAGTTAGTACATTATGTATATGGATATCATACATACACTCGTTTACTTTACGTCTTATGTAATATTCATCATAATGACTACATATTGTATGATATACATTTCAGTTTTCGGTTAGTTGCTTCAAATAATTATGCTATCTTTCTGAAGTGTGGTATGGTGGTGGTCCTGTGGATTTAATACCATTTTTCAACGTATGATAGGCTATATCAGGGGTCGGTAACCTACGGAACGCGTGCCACAAGATGACACGTCAAGAGGTTTTGTGTAGCACGCGAAGGGCAGTTAAAATCTCGATTTTAACAGTGTTACTCTGCTACTGGTGGCACGCGTGCGTTAATTTTGTAATTAATCCGGAAAACAAGTGGCAAGTATAGCCAAAAATATATAGTATATTGTAAAATTGATTAGTATTGTAGTATTTCGTAAAACTGGTTACTAATTAGTATTTCGTAAAACTGATTCCTTTTTAATGTGGATTCATTTAAAGTGGATCAATATATTTATATACCAAATCATTACAAAATGGAATGCAACATGTCTCATGTAGATTCTGGACAGAATAATTATGGTTTTTAAAAGAATAACTGATAAATGAAACCGTCGTAAATTAAGTCATACTATATAATCCAATGGTCAAGTTTTGCACATCGCTCTTGTTCAAGATAACATAAAAAACGCTGTTTAATTATTTGCATAAATTTGTACACCATGAACGTTATCATTGTACAGTAAATATACAGATCTAGGTCTAAACAGTAATTCCCTAACTTGGCCATGTTATCCGATCGACTTCATCCAAATTTTCTTAACACTATGAAACATTACTTAGTTCATATGATGTGTTATATGTGTACGCTTGTTTTAGTATGTAATAATTCTGCAATAGTAATCAACATATAAATAATAGCTACATCAGTAAGGTAGGCCTGCAATCTACAGACTAGATTTGACGGCCCCTCAGCGTAGATTTGCCCGTGAACAATTACAAGTAATTCTTAAAGATACACAGTTACAATCAGCATGGATTTTCTAGCAAATCAAGACATTAGCGTTCCTACGATTGTTACATTCAAGAAAGATCAGTATCATATTCACACGTGTATGGTCCAAACTATTATTGATTCTGTCCACAGTAAGTCGTCATGGGTCATTAAGACAATATTGCCAGGACAGTTATAGTCTTACAAATCGCGCATTGATTGTTTTGTCGTTGTTTAAACTCCATTATGAATGCCACATCAAGATGAAACTCAGATTTATGTTTGTTTGTCTCTTAAACAGCTAAGTGTTTACCTTACTGTATCTTGCTAATTTTCTGAGGTTGATTATCTTCCACAGTATAAACCATCCTGTGCAGCCGAGACTTTTTTGTACCTCTCAATACTGCCATATACACTAAATTTGACCATTCGATGCGATCATCGACAAAACAAATATTGATATCTGTGATTGCTAGTCATTGTGATAAATGAATCGCTATTGCATACCCTTGAGTCCAGCACGATGGCTGCGTTAAAGCCTTTTCAACATCATCAACGACGATAACTCTAGTAAGAGATCTCCCGTAAATATCTACCATTATAAACTCGGAAGATGTTTGAAACAACGGATGGTTATACATGGTTAGTATAGGCTCGGGACGCCTATGCCATTGGACGGCTACACTTTCCACTGGTATTTTTATGTACAACTTTATGCGGTGGCGATGATGATGATCTTGTTATGACCGCATGTGGGTGGACTTGTTAATATTTGTGTTGGTAATGTTGAATAACAGATCGGCATGTTACTAGCGAATTCACTGATATATTTTTAAAATTCTTTTGGTGGTCACAATCTATACGAATCAAAATAAACAACACGATGTAGATCGACCACTTATGCAACCCAGTGAGTACCTGGACCGGAATTTCCATCGAGATTGATGATGCCAGTTTCAAATTGACCACGCACGAAAACCCCTCTAAAATATGTGATGCTTAATCGGCAAGCAGTGTCAGGTAAATCACAACTGGAAATGGGAAGCTTTTGTACATGACGATTAATGTCGCCATAATCTTCGGTCTTTGTTCCTGCTAATGAGCACGGGGCTTGTAAAGCCTCCCTCGCTTTAGCCACCTCCTACTCCCTCACACCCGCCTTGTATGAACAACGTTGTTATAAGCCTTATTTGGACCGAACGTTTGGTAGGTTCAGCCTCACTGCTGATCAACCGCTAACTGCACCGGATTAAACACCGGTCGTGATGGAAAGCATTCATGGACTATACTAATGGGCAGGATGGAAAGCATCTATAACGAGATTCATATAATATGATAAAGGCGATTTTGTTTTCAAATTCAACGCTATAACACGATCAATTGTAAGAACTCATTCATTTTATAGCTAACTAGCAGCTGTTGTTTCATTGTTTAACACCATTTTTCAGCTCCAGATAGGATAAATAATACGGCCATTATTACTGGTTGCGGAAGAACCCTGGACACCCCGGCAAGAATGACCGACCTAAGGGTAGCTACTTGCAGCTTTATCATATACGCGTATAAGACGAGACTGAAATTCGAACCCATTGTGGACAGATATGAGATGGCAATATACAACAAGGCAACGGGAATAAAGCGATAGGGGGAATATTAAATGCATGGAAACCACAAGAAGCAAATGTGAAAACCTTGAATAAAAAAAAAATAATAATACAAGAAATAAATAAGTATTCTCAAGAAGTACACACTACAGATTATGCAAGACAAAGCAGTGGAAGACTATTGTAATTACATTAATATTATGCACATTACACATGAATCAATGCATATTTGCCAGAAATGTAGTACACATTATGAAAGACAAACTGCGATTTCCCCAGTTTGGGACGAATTATTGTCTGATTTTTTCTCCTTAAATTTCAGTCGCTTTTGTTATGAGTAGTATATAGGGCCACCCTGGCGTCAATGGACTTACCATGCAAAAACGGTCCATGCACTCTGGCGACAAGGGGAATTTAACATGGGGAATTTTAACATGGATGGAACTGTAGAGCGTCAAGGGGAATTGAACATGGAAACTGAACAGGGCCGGTGCTTTAGCGTCAATGGGACTTTAACGTTAAAATATGGGGTTTGCACTTTGGCGTCAATGGGAATTGAACATGGGAATGTCACCTGGGGATCAATGGGAATTAAACATTGGTGACGTCATAGGTTTATAGGGTCAAAACCTTTTATAGGGTGAAATGTATTTGTAGGGACAAAGGGTTGATAGGGACAAACATAGACATACAGAAACAAATAAATACACATCCAAACAAACAAAAGAGGACAGAAATATTCTAAAGAAAGACTCACAGATAGAATAGAGGCTTTAAAAAGAAAAGTCTGTTGTATGGGTTCAAAACATTTATTCAAGTATATACATGGGCACTCTGGCCTGTGCTTTGGTCTAAGCACTATCCATTTAATACATAAACATTTGGACATAAAACAAAGCTATGTACGAGTTGTTTAGTTATTGACTCTAGTAAACTAATGTTTAAAATTAACGTTCACTCCTTTCTAAAATCACTTCATATGCAACAAATTTACATTAAATGTTCGTTTATAAGAAAAAGCTAAAATAAAACAAGTAACAAACAATCAAATAAGAGAAAGTTCATGTTTGTCTCTCTATCCCTCACACACGTTGTTTAAAATCTGGTCAGCTACCACTTGTGTCCCAGCATAGATGTTTCCCATCACGTACTCCCTTTCAGTCGTAAATCTGCTGTTATGTCCATCGTGTTAGGTACACTTATCGGTAAGCAGATCAAGAGCAGTCATCGTCTTCTTCCCATGGAGGTACGACATATGCCATATGAATAGTCACTTTTCCATCGGTGATGTCAAATTTTTCTCTCATCGACTGCACATCTTCAATAGCCTCAAAAGTTTGGAAGAAGTTATTTCTGCAGGTGTGCTAAATTCGAGACATACAGGCGAGTTCAAATTGTCGTGATACATAGATAGGCTCAAACGACCTCGATCTTTGACATGGCAATGACATTTGAGTTCCTCTAACAGTGAGTCAAGTAGATCCGTAATGAAACCTGATACTTCCTCGGCTGGAACGTCAGACACGAAGTCTTTAAATTTCACCGTGTAGGTGTAAGTTGTCGTTCTAAATTTTCTCGAGGTCGCTGTCTGAGTCATTTGGATGCTAAAATACTCCTTTAGGTCTACTGAATCCTTTCCCTTCTTGAACGCACTTTGCTGTGACGGTATGGTGGTGAAAGAGGTCAATGATGTTTGCTCCTTCTCTTGTTTTTTCTGCGTAGAGTTATTCATCTTTCTCGTCGCTTGTCCTCGCAAAGAAGTGTCGTTCTTGGAAGTTGTCCCTTTTTATATGCTGACCAATATCGATGTGACCGTACGGCAACGTAAAGTGATTGGGAAGTCTCACTCGCTTCTGGTACACGATTTGATTTAATTTTTCCAGGGATCTACTGACGATTTGGTGAGTGGGTAAACGTACAATCTTGTTCAGTTGGTGAGTGGTCACTTTAAAGTTTTCATCCTCTCCAGATTGCAAGGCTTCTTTCAATACCCCAAAGTTGACCACTCGACTGGTACGATAATTCAGAGTCAGTCCTTTCACTTTGCACTCCGTGTGCACTTCTCCTTGTTTGTCCCGGTATTGGTAGCAGTAATTTTTAGGACCGCCACTCGCGAAACTTAGAATCTTGTCGTCGGGGTGTTCGTCTGTCCAGGCTCCTAAACGGTCTCCTTCCATGTTAGGGTGTTGCTGACCCGGTCGATCGATGTAGATGCAACTGTCCGTGTCAAAGTACAGGACACGATCTCCTAACAGTTCTAAAGCTTCGTACAGTTTTAAGCGAGCATGGGCTGTCACATAAGCCGCAATGATGACATTTCCAAATTCGTCGGCTTGTACAAAGTTCAGATCTTCTTCGTAATTGATTAAGATCAAATCCTCGCAACGACGTCCACGTGTTTCATGAATTTGGCTTTGTTGTGAATCATCTGGAAGTAGCGGGAAGGTTCTGTCAAATACTCCGTCTTGGGTAAACACGACCGTTGTGCCATTTTACCTCACAAGCAATTTAACATCACTTTGGCAAACGATCGCCTGCCTTCGTTTTTCTCGATGTGGTCTAAAATAGCCACTGGCTTCTTGCTTTAGTTTCAAAAAGGCATCCACGTAGTCTGCGAAAATTCCTTTCTGAGTGGGGTCACCTTTGTGGTATTGTTCTGTCTTGGGAAAGTGACAAATTTCGTACACTTTTAACAGTTGATATCCCATGTCCAGAGCTTTGAACAATTCTACGCTGACCCAGGTTCCCGTCAAGGCGCGTTCTTCCTGGGTGTGCTGGCAAGGTTGATCTTGGTTGCACGTTTCGGCACAAGTACGGCACAAAGGAAACATCAGTTTGCCTTGACAATGGTGAAGTAACACGGGATGGTACAAGTCCGTGGGAAGCAAAACTTTGCACTTGATCAAGCCTTCGTATTGTCGAATGTTTTTCAGGTCGATGTGTTCCGTCAGCAATTGCGGGTGTCCTACAGGAAAGTGACAATATTTGCACACGTAGGGATACAGCGAACACACGTCCAAGTATTTGATTTCTTCTCCTTTCTCTTCGTCGGCTTGGTACAGCAAACAGGTGGCATTGGTCCTTCCTCCGTACAAACTATCCCTCGGGTTCAGGGGGTCCACCCACTGGTAACTTTCCACGACACGTTTAAATTCGGGATCGGTTTTCAAACGGTGATCGTATTCGTGTTCCCACATTTCCACCACTTGGTATCCTTGCTGTTCTAACTTTAGGCGTCGCTGACAAGTGTCCTGGTACAAGTCTTCCATGGTTCGTTGTAAAAACTGATTTTTAGTGCCACGGTCAGGGTAACAGACGGGACATCCGTGAAATAAGCAACCGTTAAACTCGTACACGATCTTGGGGTTTTCTAAGTCCCAGCCATCGACCGAATGCGTTCCGATGGTCTTTTCGCCTCCTCCGTTGCGGGCATGCTGAATCCATTTGTCTTGCTTGTCACACAAGTAATGTAACCATCGCAGAGCTTTGACCGAGCATTGACGTTTGACATAGTGGGTCGTTTGAGGACTGATGACAGCAACGGTGTTTTCAGGCATGAATCGTTGCCGGTACACTAAGGAACACGCTTTGGCAATGGTGCAAGCTTCTTTCAAAGGATCGACCCCTCCGTGTTCCATGAACAGTTCTCGAAATTTTCCACAGCAACGACGTAAAATGTCCACGTCGGAACGACAATACTTTAGCATTTCTTCCTGAAAGTCAAAAGGGTCCGAGGCGTAAGCCTGGTACCAAGCGTAGAAAGCTTCTCGTTGTTCGGTACGTATGTTGTCAGGGTCGTAATAGTGAGCCTCAGGCAAATGGGGTAGAACGGCGTGTTGATTGGCTTCCGTATTGAAAAAGTGTGGAAAGTACCCTTTAGCCATTTCTGTCATTCCAAACGTTTTAGGCATTCGACTCAAAGGCATGGCCAAATAGCTCATCGAATCTTTAAACTGTACTTGTCCCACTTGCATGAAATGATTTTGGCTCCGTTCAAAGTGACTTTAGGACGTTCGGTGCCATGTTCCGTATAGTATCTCAAAAGAAACTGTCCATCGTATCCGGAGAAATTGTGAGCCATCACTGTGGTATGACGATGACAATCTCCGTAACGTTCGATGTCCTCTTGGCTCCACGTCTTGTCGATGGGGTCTAAGACCCATTGGGCAAAATCGGCTAGCGTGTTCGGTCCTCGAAAGATTTTTTCACGCCCTCCGGGAATCTTACTGCAGTGAGGGCAATGACTGAAGATAGGTTCCTCGATGAGCCACGCAGAAATTAGGAATGTGAATGGCGGTCTCTTGCATGCATTCGAAATTGAAAAAGATGAAATTGCCTTTCTTCTTGTGACCGTCCTCTTTCTCTGGTTGGGGTTGGTATTTTTGCATGTAGCATTCGTGTTCCAAGTCCACGATCTGGTGACAAATGTGACATTTTTTTTTCCTGAACATACGTGTGTCTTGGTACTGTTGGTACGTAGGCCTTGTCCACACGTAGGGCACAATCTCAGCAGTTGACAAGCACATTTCTGCTGTGAACTTTGCGTCTTCAGATGTTGTTGGTAACAGGCATGGCTGACAAACGTGTGCAGACAAGCTGGACAATGCACTCGTTCTTGCCCTTCGTTCAGACAGGATTGAGAGGCCAAACATCCTGAGCATTTCGATCCACAATGCTTGTGTTGCTCTCGATTGTTATAGCCATAGTCGCAGTTCTCACAGTGAGATCTGTATCCCAGGAACCCGGTGATGGCGGTAATGGTATCGAAATGTTCATCGTGATAATAGACATGAATATATTTTCCGTCCTTAAAGTCTTGGCCTCGAAACAACAGAGGTCCGCGCACTTCTTGAGGGTGCACTTTCAAGGTGTATCGTGGAGCTGGGGCATCTTGCAATTTTTGCATCTCAGGAATGCCACAGGGTGTGTCCTTGGACAGTCCGGCTTGTTGTAACAGGAGTTCTGCTTCATTTCGTTGTTTGGCTCGGTCGGATTGCTGAATAGTTTTCCAGGTTCTTTTCCATTCTACCGTGTCGTTCTTGTTCGCATAGTCCACCAATAAGACCTTTATGCGTCCAGTCCCTTGAGGAGGAGAGACGTGGGTCATGGACAGTGTGGCTTTTCCATCGGTGATGTCAAACTGGTCATTGGATTGTTGCACGTGTTGAATCTTGTCCATGACTTTGGAAGGAGTCAATTCTTCAGGGCTGCTAAACTCGATCCAAACAGGGGATTTCAAACCGTCGTGTTCTATGGAAGGTCTCAAGCGATCGTATTCTTTGGGTTGACATTGTCTCTTTAGTGTGGTGAGCAAAGAATCCCACACTTCGGTGATGAACCCTTCTGCTTTCTCCAACGGTACGTCGGACTTGAAATCTTTAAACTTCACCGTGTATTTGTAAGCCGTGGTTCTAAATTTTCTAGAGGGGCGCTTTTCCGTCTCTCGAATGTGGTAATACTTTGCGGGTGATACTGGTGGACTTTGGTTTGGAGTAGGCTCTCTATGTCTGGTCGCAGACGTGGAAGGTATTGGTTCAGGTTCGCTCATGTCTTCTATTTGAGCGAACACAACATTTCGTGTGTGAGGCGATACGTCACTTCGCTGCCTCTTACGTTCTTCTTCTGTCTCACTGAAATCGTGCGATCGTTTCATCTCCATTGCTGAGTCAGAAATGATTTAACCAAGTTCATTCTCTCCATATATACCCTCTCTACCTCTTGTTGTCACAATGACTTGGTATATTTCACAAGGTCAAGTGAAAGCCAAGCATATAGGGACCCAACGACAGCGGTGCGTCTTAAACACCTCATGCATCTTGACGACACTTCGATTCAAACGCTACCACGAAAGAAAAAAGTTGCAAGAAAAAAAACCCAGACAGTTGGTGTTTTCAAGAGAGCTAGAGACGGTGGCACTGTGTCGCTGGGACACGTACGTACTCCAGAAAACTAAGCCATTCGACAACGATGTCTCCTTCTCTCAGTCACTTCTACTTTGTCGCTGACTACGATTCTACCAACCCTGTTTTAACACACGTTTTTCTTCATCTGATATTTTAAAAAATATACTAAACTCATTTTTAAAAGAACTACCCTTTTTCGACAGCAGTTACGGCGTCTCCTCCTGCTGTTACCACTGTTGCTGCACAAAGGTGATCTTTCTTTAAGATCAAAATATGAGACAGAGCAAGTAAGTTGTGAAGTTGAGCGGAGGTGTCCAAACAACAACTGTCAAGCCCCTATGTTCCATTTCTGTTTGTGATAATAACTTCTGATACTTCACATTTTCTAAAGTGGAAATCTTTACAAACCGTACAAAAGTTATATGACTTCGGCTTCTGACAGTTGCACAGACTCTTCACTTTATAAGTGTCACGAGGAAATTGTGTATCCAATTTTTACCATTTTCCAAAACACACACACACACTTGCAACGTGACCAGAAATCTGTACTTCTTTATTTGTGGACATCCCACAGACCCGTCCCAGCATATAAAGCTGGTTAAGAACTGTAGGAATATCACCTCATTTTTTCAGAAATATCAAAGCTTTTATGTCAATTCTTCAGGGCTGCTAAACTCGATCCAAACAGGGGATTTCAAACCGTCGTGTTCTATGGAAAGTCTCAAGCGATCGTATTCTTTGGGTTGACATTGTCTCTTTAGTGTGGTGAGCAAAGAATCCCACACCTCGGTGATGAACCCTTCTGCTTTCTCCAACGGTACGTCGGACTTGAAATCTTTAAACTTCACCGTGTATTTGTAAGCCGTGGTTCTACCCTGTTCCACCCTTTATTAGTGCTTAGGTATGTTCCCTAAAGACACAAACAATTTGGAACAAAATTAAATTTTGAATTAAGGTTTCTCTCTGTTTATACATTTTTTTTTTCAAGTTGTTGGTGCATGGCAGATTACATCCAAATACCTTCTCAGAGTGAGAGGCATTTCTACACGTCATTGCCTTTGTTAAATTCGGTTTTGTTGGTTAATCATCGTTAATCTTTAATTTTATATTTTGACGTATTTCATTTTTTTTTATAGAAGATGCAAGATTATTTATTGTTGTAACGGTATTTATGTTGTTTAGTCTGTTGCTGCGAAAGAAAATATATATAGCAAAGTGCTTAAGTTTGTTCAGTTTTTTTATTTCAAGCTCTACAAAAGGTACCGAGTTTGTCTTGCAAGGGGACTGAAACTTTAAATTACGCGGATGTCAAGGAAAACATCTTTGTTACTACAGTTTGCTGTCTTTGTGTTCGTTCTAATCATGCTTGTCTTATATCTTTGTGTTTTTTAGATCATATTTCTTCCGATGTAAATACATGCATCAGTGGACATACAGCTTGGGTTATCATCCTTGAGGTTCACTGTACTTTTAGTTTATTTACTTCATACAAACCCCAAATTCACTAGTTTGAAGGGGGGGGGGGACCCAACAAAAACTGACACCCGGTAAAGTAACATTTCTGTCTCTATTGATGTGAGTGCGATTGTCAAAATGTTTTGAGGCAGATTAAAAATGTTTGTCAGTTTCAAAACGCAAACCAGTACTCTGGTCGTTTAATATTTGATGTGGCAAGAAGAAATGGTACAATACGCAACAAAGGGATTGTAAGTTTACACTCCAGTCTGTCTGCACTGAAATGGTAACAACGCTCTTGCGTTGGCATTATTTTGCCACACTACCTTAGAAAAAAAAACAATGCATCACTCATCATAAACGATTTCGTTGGCTAGACTTATTTTCTGACCGCGTTCGCTTCGAATCGACTTCAGTACCTTTTCGCACAGGGACAAGATCGGACTTTTTTTTTTTTATTCTGCGGCTGGCCGCTACACTACTTGACCTGAATTTACAACGAAACAATGTGTTACACATTGTAAGTGACTTCATTGGCTAACCGATATTTTCCACCGCCTTAGCTTCAAATTGGTTTCAGTTGTTATTCGCACCGCGAGATGATCGTTCGGGTTTTCCTGTACCTGACCACTAGTCACTTCACAAACAATAAAACTAACACACAAACGATCACGCCATATTCGACTCATGGAAATTATATTAGTCATATTACGAAATACATCACGACTTGTTTGGATGTACCATTCTGTGGTCACTTTTTAATCACATACGTCTTCAGTCCACTCTTGTGATATTTTTTAATGGTGTATTTTTTATGGCTGTGATTATGTTATGTTTTATATGTTCTTTTATCTTTTCAATGATTTTACTTTATATTTTAATTTAGATGCATGGACTATGTAGTCTGAAATAAAGAATTCTTATCTTATTTTACGTAAGTAGAATGAGTGTTTCTTTGAAACTTTCATAAGGAAAATATACCACGAAAACAAGCGTACGTGTCGTGATATTTTGTAGGAAATACATTCTCTCTCTCTCATTGTAGTTTTGATTGAAATCTTAAGGGTATATGTGCCTGTTTGAAGATACCTCTCCAAAATTGTGATCAATAGTCACCCTATTTCTGTGAACTGTTCCGTTTGTCATGTCATTTTTTTTTTCTCAAACACTTACATCCAGCAGCAGAGGGGCTGTACAGACCGAAACTTTTTGCACAATAAACCCCTCCAGGAAACTATTCCTCGATAGAGGGCTTATTTCGACGAAATAAACCCTTCTATTCAGAATACAGGACAAAAAAAAATGTCCCCCGAAAACTCGAAGAGTTTCCAGGGACAAACTCGTTGAGTTTGCACTGACAACTTGGGTTACTTCAATAAATCTGAAACAGTTTCCGTGGCGGGGTCGTTATTGAAAAATCCATGGGTCGGGTCCATCCCCTCTGCTGCTCTGGGAAATGAGTTTCCAAGGAAAAACATTTTTATGTTGCAAATAGTGTATCAAGTCCAATACGGTATCTTGTTCTGGGATCGTGTAAATTTATTGTCACAAATCCGTGAGGTTTTCTTTGAGCATGACTGAAGAAATTTTTAAATTTATTTAAATCCATATCGCCACCACACCAGGTTTGATGAATATTTCTCAGTGTATGTGTATCAACTCCATTGAATATCGCAAGAAGATTACAATTATCCCTGATTACTTTAGGAATTTGTGTATAACGCTGAGTAACATAAATCACATCAGTGTTTTTGTGACGTCCCCGGGAAAATATTCTTGCGGGATTTTTTTGCTTGTCCAACATAACATCATCATACACTACTAGGTTGTTAATTGATTCATCAAGATCCTCGACGCTGGGGGCTTCTTCGATGTCAGTGATAAATTCAACAACATCCTCACCGTCTTTACTCAGCGCGCTTGCACTCTCATTAAAATCTTTTATAACGTTATAGCATCGTTGATCATCTACAGATGGAGCTATCAAATACAGTTTATCCCATTTCATCCACTTCATTATCAAGTTCAGCAACAGCTGTGTTTTACCTGAACCGGATGGCCCAATTATAATCGCGCGGATAGAGTTTGGTAGCACTGAATTATGCTTAACTGGCTCTTTCTTTTTTGTCGCAGAAAAATCTGTAATTTCCATTTGTATATAAAGAATAATAATTATGGATCTATATTGTGTGAAGTGTAAGGCACGAACCCCTACGAATGATCTAACAACCATTACAACAAAAAATAACAGACAAGCACTTTCTGGTAAGTGTACGCGATGTGGCACAAAAAAATTTAGATTTCAAAAAAAAAGCGAGAATTTAGCGGAGGTGACATTGCAGCCAAACTTGGAAAGCTCCCCGGAACTCCCTGGGCAAAGTATCCCGGAGAAAAACATCTCCCAGGATACAATTACTGCGGTCCAGGGACCCGACTAGATATCAGACTTGATGAACAATCTAAACCAAAACCGGGAGAGTATCCGATAAACGCTATCGACGCAGCGTGTCACATACATGATGTTGCTTATCGAAGTAAAGATCTACAAGACAGGCATATCGCGGATGTGAAATTAATTCATGCACTAAGCGCCATAAAAAATAAATCATTTAAGGAGTCACTCGCTAATTGGTTAGTAAGATCAGCGATGAAATCTAAATTAGTATTAGGCGCTGGATAATTAAATAAAAATGCAAGCGATTTATTATTCCCCAATCGGATACTGGAGAGGTAACTCAGCAATTAATAAACTCGCCAACGCGGCATCAGTAACACGCGAGGTTGCCAAAAACTGGCTATCAAAACAAGCAATATGGCAAATCTACTTACCACCACCTCGACAAATCAACTTTGCACATTTTGATGTTAGTGTGCCCAATGAAGTTCATCAGGCTGACATACTATTCCTGCCTCATGATACTGTCCGTAGAAAAATATACAAATACGCGCTAACAGTAGTTGATGTTGCCAGTAGATACAAAGAAGCAGAACCGTTAGCGACTAAAACAGCGTCCGAAGTCGCCTCTGCGTTTAAACGAATTTATCAACGAGGACCTCTAAACTGGCCACGATTATTACAAGTTGATCCTGGCAAGGAATTTCAGGGCGCGGTGTCATCACTGACAAAGCAGCATAACGTTACCATACGACGAGGACATACTGAAATTCATCGGGATCAGGCAATTGTTGAGCGATTTAATAGAACACTCGCTGAGAGATTATTCGGATACCAGTACGCGAGGGAATTCATTTACGATACGAGATCTCGTGAATGGGTTGCAAGACTGCCAAACGTGATAGCCGCACTGAATAATGAAATTACCAGAACAACAAACATGAGACCTGTAAATGCAATCACAAAAAAATATATACCCCGCGTCAGTGAACGCGGACAACAGCAACAAAATGTTTCAACGCAGCCAGGGACGCTAGCGTCCCCACTGCTGGGTAATGTCACCGTTAGGTATTTATACGAACCAGGCGAACTAGAAGGAGGAAAAAAAAGAGCAACCGATCCCACATGGAGTGTTACTACACATAAGATATCCAGCATAACCAGATCAACTGGGAGAAACGCAATCTACAGATTAGATTCGACTGCTCCTCAACGCGGATTTAAACGCGAGCAACTTCAGGTGATTCCCGAGGATACACAATTACCACCCCGATCACTAAAGTGATCCGCACTGAAGTGATTCAATCATTTAAATAACTGCAGCAACACCTCTGCGTCGGTTACACTCAAGACAGGTCAACATCACATTTTCACGTGTATGACCGCGACTGCTATCTATTCTATCTACGGTGAATTGCCTTGGGTCGTTTTTCGAATACTGCCACAGCAATAAACAATTACAACTCGCACAGTGATTATTCTGCTGTTGTTGTAATTGTATTACAAATTCAACATCCAAACTTTGTTTGGGATCAAACTCTCTACCATTTTTTTTGTCGCTCTGTTTGTAACCGGCTAATTTCTTTCTTATTGTGTCATCAGCGATTGAGCTGTCGTTGACAACATCATCTAATACAATTCTTCGTAACTGACCTATCCTTCTTACTCTTGACACGGCTAAATAAACTAAATTTGACCACTCGATGCGATCATCAACAATCCAAACTGTTGTATCTGAAATAGTTAGTCCCTGCGAACTGTGGATGGTCATAGCGTATCCTAGCGTCCACGGGGATTTGCTCATTTTCAGTGCCTGTTCAACAGCATCAACATCAACTGTGACAATATCATTTAATACTAAATTCTGTTTCTCCGGACCCGACGCAGTCAGGCGCCCTGGAATATCAATATCAATATTCTGCAATCGCGTATCAGCTGGTCTATAACACAACGGCACTGGCAACATGGGAAATTTCTTCTGATGTAACTGAAATAACCGCTGCTGAAGTGTGTCCCTGACTATCTTTCTACTTGCCACAATTAAATCACCTGGTTTCCACGTTTCCCAAAAGTCGCTCAGCGAAGTCTCTGGAATTATTTCACGCATTATCTCACACTGGACTTTATTGGTTTGTAGCCTGATCAGTGCCTTAAACTCTT
Organism: Sinohyriopsis cumingii; assembly: GCA_028554795.2. NCBI lineage: Eukaryota > Metazoa > Mollusca > Bivalvia > Unionida > Unionidae > Sinohyriopsis > Sinohyriopsis cumingii. Next base: position 127,304,251 of record CM068828.1, read on the forward strand.
TCAGCGTTTCATCGAGTGCTCTAACATCGTTAGTTATTTCCTCATAATAATCTACAAAAGTTTTCAGCCACTCGTGTGGAGATTCACCTGTAAATGGGGGTGGTTGACCATGATCGCCGCACATCACCACTGCGGTATTTTTCTTTAGCAGCCAATCCAGAAACTGTTTTAATGTATCCAACGGCACAGTGTCTATCTCATCCCAGATGATTTTCTCGGGAATATATTTCGTTCCCATTCGTTCAGGTGTCCACGTGCCGCCGCTGTATTTGAAAAAACTGTGATACGTGCACGCGTTAACATCCCGTTGTCTCATCTCCCTGGCAAGTCTGTGTGTGGGTGTTAGCACAATCATGTCAGAGTTTCTAAATAATTCAATCGCTCGAGTTGTTTTACCAGAACCACCAGGACCGTTCAGATAAACTGTTTTGTGTCTTGTAACAGGATCGTGCACCGGCGGCAACAACGAAGTTGCCCCCGACGAAACCATCGAAGATATTTCTGCGCTGCGATACTCATCCTCGATTTCAACATCAGCCGATTTACAATATCCGTGTAACATTTCATTCTTTATTCTCCACGAGCCCCACGATGGATCATCCGATATAACATTATCCAACAGCGCTGAGTGTTTTTTATCAATATAAAATGAATCCGTTGCAACTCTCACTGCGGCAACAGGGAATCTATTGATCATCGACAACAAATTTATGGATACATAAGCCAGCATCGAAGATCTCCAATGTATGTACTGAGATGATTCTCCGTCAATATAACTAAAAACAGTCCCTAGTTTTTCCCCGTTTGACAGAAACACATCTTTGCGGTTACAGAACATGTTGTTCGTGGCTGCATCAGCGACAATAAGATCCAATTCAGTCTTGTCCATGATTAATCGACTGTGATGTTGTTTATGATCATACGCTCCACCTTGAGTGAATTTCCCTATTATTCTTCGTCCTAGATCTTTTGCTGTGCTTTCATCATTTCTGAGTTTGCTTTTAAGTACTTCAGGAGCTTTCTTGATGATAGCGTCGATAGAAGTTTCTGGATATTCTCGTGACCAATCTTCGATGACTTCTTCTAACGTAACCGGCGTTGGAGTTGGCAACCAAACTTCGGTTTGACGACAATAACATATAATCGCTTCGCTGACCGTCAGCGACAACAGTATTCGACTGTCAAGCATGTATCGCAATAACACTATCGGTGCCCATCGCTTCTCAACGAAATGTCTGCCAAACCAAACATAACACACAGGATGTAAATCCTTAGCGAATTTAAACGACGACACACAAGCAAATCCGGTCAAGTCAAAATCGGGTAAAACACCGTTGACAGCTACTCTTGTCATGGTATTGCCAGCGTGGCCAAACCGTTTAAAATATTCGCTGCATTCTCCACGCCCAAGGAAACTTCCTGGATAACACGCCGTCATGTCCACGGATATCATACCGCGGTGATCATACTGAGTATTCCACAAACCGCCGTGTCCGTATTCGACACAGCTCTGCTGGATATCAGCAAGAAAACTTTTCGGAGTTGGTCTCCATGAATTTCGTTCCCGGGCTACATGCGCGACAACACCCGGGACAGTAAAACAGTGTGTCAGTAACGTATCAGTGTTGCCAGCATGATATTTTTCTGCGAGTTTTTTCATTTCCTGCTGTAACGCCATTGTTCTGTATATTTCCCCGTTGGGTCTCACAAACTGATCATATTCTCCATCTTCGCTACTTCTGAATAACCACACAGACACTGGATCGGTTTTACTTATCTGATAAATAAAATCAAACATGCTCCCAGAATTGCTTTGCAATTCCGGATAATACTTCACAACACGGTCTTGCGGAAATATCCTAACCGAGTCAGTCCAGGCGTGACTGTTATGATCGATAATAGTTATTGGTGTTCCACGGGAATTGTATTTACACTCATACAATACCTCACCGGTTAACGATGAAACCGTTATAGGAAATTTTAGTAATCGCTCTAGCTCAGCAACATCATTTATTGACGCTCCTTTATCCGCTACTCGTGTCGCCCACGCTGTTATTTTAGTTTGTCTTAGCGGTGTTAGGCCGTTTCCTCGCATTGCATTTTTAAAATGTTCCATTACTCGCTCAGCTACACAATTCAACACCGACACCTTCATCGGTTTGAGTTTATCAACGCGTGGTTTCTTCATCGGATAAATTCCATAAACAACTGCGGTCACAGGATACGCTCTGGCATAATATGGTATATCAATCCCAACAAGTACTCCCGGTTTTGAGTCTTTACTTAACAGAACGGTTTTTCCACGAACGCCTCTGGCATCAAGAACAGGGTCTAGTTTGTCTCTGATAATCCACGTTCCCTCGCCGACTCCAACAATAAATTTTATCTGTACGAAATATCTTCTATCGTCGAGATACCCAATTATGTTACGCGCGATTGTATCGTTCATGGTAGCATCAATGATACGGTCACGAGAAATGCTCGCGTTTCCGAGGATAATTTTATACGAAGACCACGTGTGTGCGGCACCATCACGACGAAACTCTTCTTTGGCATTCTTGATAACACCAATTACCTCTGCTAACTCTCTTCGTCGTGGATCAGCGGTTAACCGGTCAAGATCGAATCTAGAACCTGATATGGGTTTTATTCTGGATAGTCTTTCAAAACCCATTATTATAATTAAGACAAATATTTAAATAGACAAATATATTATATGATGAACCAATGCAAGTGGATCAAACTAAATTCATCAGCGCCGTGTAGCAAACCCTGCAGAGGCGAATACTGTGGACAACATGCTCAACAGGTCCGCGGTGGGAGTCTAGGACCGATACCGTGTATCAGATGCGGCATTGGAGTACGAGGAAAAACGCAATTATGTTCAGCGTGTGGTGGAAAACGCTATCGAGAACTAAAACGGTATTATGATAAAAAAAATCCAGACTGTGATAACGCTCTCAAATGCGAGCGTGATTACATAAATAAGTTTTCAGACAAATTATGAATTAGACAATGATTTGCTTATAGTATAATGAATCAAGAATTCGTCCGACATCCAACTATTCCAAATTATGAGGCAAACCGAGATGGCATAGTGAGAAACTACAGGCTGAGGAAACAAGTTGGTACAGTTGATAATGCTGGTTATTTAAGATTTACTGTTAGGAAAGGGAGGTATTTATGTCATCGTTTCGTCTATGAGGTTTTTAACGGAGAGATCCCTAAAGGCCTTGTCATTGATCATATTAACGGGAACAGACTTGATAACAGTATTGAAAACCTTCAAGCGATCACTCAGAGCAAGAATACCATACGAGGAAGAGTTAAATGTAAAACAGCTATAAGAAGAGCAGTGAAATCTGTGAATGTTGAGACTCGTGAAGAAATAATATTTCAATCAATGAGCGCAGCCGGTAGGTATTTCGGTATTTGTCCACCTTCTGTACAGCATGTCGCAGATGGGATCTACAAAACAGCATTTTCAAAGAAGCTCAAACAGAAGATTTCATTCTGTTATATAACTCTTATCGTTGACACAAACGACGATAACTCCTCCGAGAGTGTGTAACGCTTTGCAGAGTTGTCGTTGCTGGTCAGAGGATTTGCTCCCCCTAAGAAAGCCACCTTGATAAAATATTTTATCGAGTTCATAACATGTAATCATTTATTTACCGTAGAATATATATTTTTTTACAAACAATATCCTCGTTTTACTGAATATATCCGACTGTTTTGCTCTTCTGTGCTTGTTATATGACCGCGCTTAAGAAAACATACAATTAAAATATTTTAAACAAGTCCCGCCCACTGCTAGAGCGAATTTCCAACTCGCAAGTAACAGTTGGGTTATATACGAAATCGCTCCCTAAGACCTTTGGGTCGATCGAAAGTCAGCACGCGCAAGCAAAACCATAAATTTAATCCGCCAATGGCGGGTGTCTTTTGTGCACCATCCAATGGTCGATTCAATGGATGGTTTTGCTCTGCTGCTGACCGTAGAAAATGACCCACCTGTGTATGTTTGTGTCGTCATAGGATAAGGTCTTAGGATAAGTTAGGATAAGATTACATGTTCATTGTGCCTTTACTTGCTGTCATACTCGAATCAGAGGTTAAAGGTTGTCTGTTCTGTACCGTCTCTTAGGATAAGATTACATGTTCATTGTACCTTTGCTTGCTGTGATACTCGAATCAGAGGTAAAGGTTGTCTGTTCTGTACCGTCTCTTAGGATAAGATTACATGTTCATTGTACCTTTGCTTGCTGTGATACTCGAATCAGAGGTAAAGGTTGTTTGTGTTGTCAAATAAATGTTTGCCGGGCCTGCTAGAGAACTCGATCCTAGAAGCCAGGGCTGTCTCGTCTTGTAAATAAATGTGCCTCTGAGTCACTTGGCAGTCAGAGGGGTCCGTCCTTAGGATAAGTTACGTGTTATATGTTTGTCCTTGTCAATTCACTAAACACGTCCTCTTGAGCCTATAGAACGTTATTTGACGATCTAGAGGCTCTTGCAGGGGATAAAGTGTTTCGTGTTACATGTTGTATTGTCATGTCGGAAGCAGTCCTCGTGGGGTTCTAGAACGTTATTTGACGATCTAGGCCCTTGCAGGGGATAAATGTTTCCGACTGTCTCGTTTTGTTTTGGAAAGCTAGCGTTTCTCATGCAAAGTGTTTCTATTAAAAATATAAAAATATATAATAATATGAATCACGAAAATATAAATACCATACTTGTTGAAATTAAAGAATTACAACAGCGAGGTTTTAATATTTTACTAGACACTGAAACAATTATGTCAGATTTTGAATCCTTGAATGAGCTATCACGCTTGGGGAAGAACAATCTCCCTGCTCGTTATAGGTTCATTAAGGGTTTGCAAGATCGTGTTTACAGATCACTTGCCGGGATAACTGAAAATCAGGTATCTGAATTTATTCCACTGTGCCGTGCAGTTGAGAAGATTCGTCTTGGATTGTCACAAGAGTATGAGACTCGAAAATTAATTAGCACCAGGGTGAGACGGTTAAAAGGTTATATAAAGAATCTAGACACGGAAATGCCTTGCATTTCTGACAAAAATACTAGTGTTTCTGACTACGAGGCCGACAAGGAAGTATAAACCGCATAGCGTGTGACTCACAGCACAAAGTGAAAGTAGAACCTGAGAACGCTAGCGCCCCCCCCCCCCCCGCTTGGAGTGTAAAGCACATTTCCACGGGTAAAAAAAAAAGTGTATTATTTTTTTTGCCCTTGGAAACTCAAAGAGTTTCTCAAGTGAAGGGCGCTTTCAGATTTTCAGGATTTGCTTAAGCGTTTCAACATCAATACAGGAATGAGAATAGTTCATAATCTGTTCTCGTTGACACCAAACTATGATCATATGATTTTGCTGTAGCTCTGTTAATTGTGACGGAGTTAACAAGAAGTCTTCGTCACCATACACGTCAATAACTATTTTAACGGGGAAATACTGTTCTGGGAATGTCTGTATTTGAAATGCGGTTTTTATTGCCTCGTAAAGAATTTGCTTATCATGAATATGAACTCGTGCATGAATGTACTCGGGTTGATACATTATACACAACCGTTTTTTTTTAAATGCGTGCTAGCACTTTCAACGATAACTTATGCTGGTTTTGATAGGGTATTTGCACGATAAAATGACGAAAATGGATCAGTGCAGAAAAAAAAACTATTATAAATATTATGGATCCCTTGACTTAGGACTTCACCAGTAAGTTTATACTAACAGTCTCGTCACGCAGGTCCAACAAATTCCCCCTCTGGTCGGTGAGTTTGAAATTTATCGTTGACAACCACGGGTTATGACACCGTAGATAGACCGGATTGATTGGTTCTTGCACAATCAGAAAACCAGGGGGGTCTCTTGGTGTGAACGTATACAGGATAAACCCCTGTTGTGCCGTCGTAGTATCTGATGCGCTGTAACTGCCATCGATGACGTCACATACAAGATTGACCGCAATAACATCTGTGATATTTACGATCCCGGGTGAGATGTGTCTGCCATCGGATGCTGTACTGTTGTCGTGCTTGAGAATAACAGGTTGTGGTTTTATTCGTTCGTACGCGGCAAGAATATCTTCGAAAGATTGATCGATGAGATCAGAGACTGATTTTCTCAGCTCGGGCACGTTATATCCAGGAAATTTAAAATCTGAAATATCATTCACTTGAATACCATATTTAATTGCAAAATCTGCTCTGGCTATCTGTCTATAATTATCATCGATATAGTCTTTAAGATCCAGTAAAGCCTGAATTATTCTTAGATTTATAGTTTCCATGGCCGATGCGAGTTTGTTTAGTTTTTCTATGGTTGTGATAATATTATCACGCGGACTTGTTAAATCAGAAATATAATCTTGGAAATATACTCGCAGGAGTTGTAGCTGTTGTTTATGTACTAGATTGATCGGAATAAATAATTCAGATTCTATATCATCTAGACGGTAAACACGGAGCTCCTGCCCCCCCTTAACACGTGGAGCTTCTATACTCCAAGTATCGGGCATTAAAGTACTTTTTCTTGCTAGTAATTGATCTGCAAGGAGTAAATAATAATTGTACTCGAGGTCGTGTAGTGCTTCTTTATAGGTCATAAAATCCGATTTTTCAGGTTTTGGTGGACGAGGTTTAACCTCGGGGGCCTTTGGCCATCCTAATAATGTTCGGATTGAGCTGTTATAAATATCCACGGCGTATCCTGGCGTTGAGATTTCAATGACCGCAGACAGCGTTGGTTCATGAGCTGTTATAGATATTTTGGCTTCCTTGCCGGTGATTCGTTTTATTTGGCGTTGTATCTCATTATTGATTTCTTCGATCTGATAACTCCCAGTGGGAAGTGTAATTGTATTCCAGTCAAGTTCACCCTGTTCGCCGGAGTCGGCTTTGCTTTTCCCGAACACGAATGAATTATTTGGCTGCAGACCACCAAATGATGCCGACCTAACATTGGGCCAGCTGTGATACACACTGAGCTTTGCTAACGCGATTTCACTCACTGGAATTGGAGTTCGAAAATTAATACCGAATTCTGGTGTCGTCGAGGACACTGAGATCATTGTGGTCCTAACCGGTGTTGTGTTTGTGACTATTTGTTGAAGCAGTTCTATTGACATTATTTATTTGTTTAGTTTTCAAATAGTCATTGTACGCATCTGACATTAGTTTGAATTCAGAATCTGATATCGTAGCGTCGCTACTTTGCACGTCTAACGATGATGATATCAGCGATGATAATTTCTGATATGCGGTCGTGGCTGTATTTAATTTTGTCGTGTAATCGTGTAATTTTGTGTTAGCACATGATGATATTTTTTTTGCTATGATGCCGAAAACTCCAGCTGTTGTTGTGGCCGCGGAAACACAGATCGTGGCGGCGACTGCTGCAGTTACCGGAGTGACCGCTGATAGTATTGCTCCGGCAGATGCAACAACGGCAGATACTGAATAAACCATAATATCCAGCACTGTTATGCGGCGCTTGTATTTTTTTACTTTTTGACTAGTTACTTCGATGACAGTTTTTAACTCAGATTGCCACTCACGGACTTGATTGTATCGATATTGTTGAGCATCTGGCGTCGTTGACATTATTCAATTACGCGGTAACCAATTGAGGCGTTGCAGCGACGAATTCCAAACAAAACCAGTAAGATGTTGCTGTTAAACTATCGTCCTCGGCTTCAAGCATAAATGTTTCCTCGGTTCCGCTGTTTAGTATTACAGTGCAAACCCCGGAATACTTATCGGTGGAATGTCTCCAAGGATATGTTGTGAAGATTTCAAATTTAGCGGCTGAAAACACAGACAACCTGTAAACACCGGTGGCTGTTGCTGTATATTTGATAGTGTTATTTTGTCGTGACCATGTTGCGAATCCCGATGATACCGTGAATACGATGTTGGTGATATGCCCCGGAGTAACTCCAGTGGGAACTTTAATCAAACTGGTTTTGTTAACGATATCAGGAATACCCGATACGATATCCTGCTGTGTTTGTTTGATCGTGTTAATGTCGGTCTTTACATCAGCGAGTTTTACATCGACGACTGGAGGAGTCCCAAAGAACTTATCCACGACCTCATCAGTTTTTACGAAGTTTCTTCGAAATCTTGTAAACGCGCCCACGTGAACATCATGCTCTGCACGCAGCGTATTTAGTTTACCGTTGACGATGTCCACGTATTGTTTGTTTGACTCATCCTGGTCGGATTCGGGATTCGCTAACGCGGTTATTTTTTTGCCGCTCATGCTGAGTTCGCCTGTCATCGTGTCACCGGCTTTTTTCACACATTTATCAACACCTTTATCAATACTGTCTTTGATGCTTGCGATTGATATATTCGAGTCCTTGATCCGGCCGCCATCACTAAATGCAACGAAGTTATCCTTGGTAGCTCCAAGAACTCTGCGAATTATATCATTCCACTTAATGTTGCTCGTTCTTAGTTTTCCTTGCCTGTCTTGGAAAATAGCAACTTCATCTGGGTCAACTCCAGCTATATTCAAAAGATTATCGACTTCATCTTTGGTCGCATATTTTGAGAGATCAGCATCTGTGCTTGGTTTGCCTCCTCGTGTGAAAGGTCTTCCGTAAATATCCACCATTATTCTTATTGCTGTTTTTCAAATGCTAGCATTTCTCGATGCGGTATATTCATACACTACTTTATGAGGAGGAGTTGCTGGATTTCTTGAGATTGCATCAAGAACATTTAAAACCTCCCTCCCACAAATGGGCGGATCAATTAATGTTTGTGTTGGTAACGTCGACTGCCACACTGGAACATTAGAAAATCTGCTGACATACTTGAGAAACTCAACTGGCGGTGCTAAACCGTACGAATCAAAATAGATAATTCCACGTGGATCGATCGCGTAAGCAACCCAGTGAGTTCCCGGACCATCTTTGTTGTCGAGATTGATAATGCCAGTTTCTGGATTATTCGGTCGTTGCGGTAATTGATCTCGCATAAATACGCCTCTGCAATGTTTTACACGCAATTTTTTAACAGCATCGAGTAAATCAAAATTGCTCAACGGCGTTAGAATTTTTTTGGATACCATGATGGTGGAGTTCCTGGTAGTCTTAGACCGCGTCCCTTTTTTTTCTTGTATCCTTTTCCCGTTGCCTTTTTTAGTGCCATTCCAGCTGCAGTTCCAACTGCACCGAGTGCTGCGGCTTTTGCTACGGCTGGTGCTGCCGCGGCAATCAACGCCGGTATTGCTGCGAGAAGAGGAAATATTCCACCGGTTTTAGTCATGTCCTTGATAGCTGCAGCAGAGAAATCAAGTCGGACACCGGTTTTTGCTGTTAGTGCCTTATTAAAATGTTTAAGCTGAGTATTAGTCAACGACAATTTGTTTGGACCACCAGTAATCTGATCTCGTTTTAGTGTTATTGATGTCCCGCACGTGCTTGCGTTCTTTGATTGCAATTTCTTCGTTTGACCGGAAGTCAAGGTGACATTAACATGACTGTATGACATTATATCCTAAGTTTGATTTTAATTGCGTTACATATTCTCGATTGGAGCGTCGATGACCCTCATTCGTCCGCCAACACCTTCAAGCAGCATTGCTTTATCGGAGAGTATGACAGCAATCGCTCTGTAACCACCAGCAGGAACACCTACACGAGCTCGGAAATGTAGGTCGACAACAGATTGTTTAACCAGATCAAGATGTTCCAGCGAAAAGTAATAAATCGGATATAAACTCATAAAGTCTCGCTGTGATATTTGCAGGCCAGTGTCTACATTAAGGTCGCGCCCCATAAATGACATCAGACGATGATACGCGCGTGCGACACGATGATGTTCGAAATCTATTAATATATCCTCAGATGGCTCCTGATGCCCATTTATTCTCAACGAAACTTCAGAAACTCCAAGTGTATCAAATACCATTGGATTTCTTTCCTGGCTATCTGTTCTAGCACGGTATTGAAATGCAATGAAAATATGTCGTGGTGCTGATACTCCTTGTTGCGATGATATATGCCATGTAAACAACCCACCATTATCACCCTGAATAACGTCTGTGGTTGTTGTTTTCCAGGATAGCAGTGATTTACCGCCCGTGTCCATGAAAGACAACAGTCGTTGTTCTTCGGTGATTGACGGAGACAACACTGGCATCCACAACCACAGTTTAGTTAGTATTACCTGACCAGGGGCAACAGCAGCATCTCGCCAGATAGCGTCATTATCATCAGGTTTTCGCACAAGTACAACTGTGTGTTTGGCACCGAATATGACCTTGTGGACATCTCTGCAGAATCCAAAGATGTGAGACAATGGAATCACACCTGAGAACTCTTCATCTCCACTTAACATCGATCTACGTGTTGCAAAACCCAAATTAAAATTTTCGTTCATCGATGCAACTGCGTCACCGGCATTATTCATTGTTACATTCCTGTTCTCGGGGCTGTCGGTTATATCCTTTGCAAACATCATTGATGGTCCGGCTGATCTGGTGTAATCATCCGAGTATCTCGCCAACCCGAGAATTGTTGTGGCAACGTCGACGTTATCATGAATTGTTTCAATTTCTTTTCCATCTATCATGTAAATAGCGGATTTAAATAACGCCATGATGCCGTTGTTAACAAATCCAACTCGGTCGCCGATTCCGTAGTTAGTGTTATCATTCTTTAAAAGCCTACCTTCAACTTCGATGAAGGCCTCAGCGGGCAAGAAGTATCTACTTGTATCCTGGACCTGTAGTTCAATTCTTCCGCGTTGGTTAGGATCACGTGCTTCATAAGAATAATATTGAAAATCACGTACAGAATCATCTTTAAGTACTGGTTTGGACATATCAAACGCGTCATTGGATTTTCGTGCAAACATTATTATTATTTGTGATGATCTAATTAAAATGTTATCGTCACCGGAAACCACTACCAGCTATCAAATTAGCAGTTACACTATCTTGCAACGCTTTGGAGGTAATTCCTGCTGTTGCGATCTCAGCTAATTTCTGATTTACGGCCTTATTTACTACGCTACTAACATTTGCCGGCATAGCTTCAGTGGATGGTAGTTTTACTGGCACCAACCTCTCGACTGGGTTTTTTTTTCGTATCAGCTGTGCTAGTCGATCCTTGATTGATTGAAATGCTTTCCCGGCAAGACTACCAACAGTGCCAATGGCTTTATCCTTGACAACATCAGCGGCTTTCATCGCGAATTGTTTTGCTAACGGTCCAGCTTTCGGAGCGATTCTTGTGACTAAATCCCTAACAACATCACCGACTCCATCTCCGTAAACAACCTCGTATACTGGTAATCGTGAGTTTACTACTCTGACACTTCTTGGTCTGCGAAAAGAATCGTGTAGTATCATTTTATTTAATTATTGTTTATCTAACTGAATTTGCTAGCAAATTTAATTATTAGTCGCTGTGGTAACCGTCTGCGAGTTCATCAATGAGCCCCCGGTAGATGCTGATATCCATGATGCCACGCTGAAATAGTCTCTGACAGATATCTGCGGCTTCATTTATAATTTCCGGAGAATTGTTTCCGGCACGTCTTCCTCCGATGAGAACTTCCAACCGTGATACATCATCGATGATATTATTAGGGCAGGCAATAAGACCGGATCCTAAACCCTCCCCTGTTGATGGTACAATTCTTGGGGATAAAATGTCTTGAGGCAAACTTTCAGAAGATGTTGTTAAGCTAATTATCGGCGACCTAGTTTGTTTGAATTTTTGGCCCCGCGGACTTCCTTCAGATGCAGCCTCGTATTCACTTAACGGAGTTAGGTCAGGATCTATTGCTCTTCGCCGTGAAGGATATTGTTGTCGTTCTGTGTGTTGCAACGGTGATTTTTCTTCTTGAGGTTGCGATGGTGGAATTTCAAGTTTACGTATAGCATCTACAAGTCTATCGTATTTTGTATCGTCCCTGCTGATTTGTTTTTTATTTTCACGTATACGATACGAATATTTGATAAAATTATCATCTGTCATAGAACCGTGTTCTGGGTTTAAAGACACATCTCTTCTAATCAATCCTAACAGTATTGTCTCAGGTAATTTCTCTTCTGGTACATTTTTAAGAAGTTCAATATAATCCGGCGTAAATCTTTTGGCGGGGTCAGTAATTCTCCCTGTTACTCGCTTACCAGCAGGTACTGACACAACAACTTCATCGGGTGGAGGCGGGGGTTTAAGTCCAGCTGAAATATCCTGTAAAATTTTCCTTTGCTCTATTAAAGCCTCTTTGGTAACAGCTGCGGATTTTTCAGTAGCTTTGGTCACGGGTTTAAATAATTCCTCCGTAGTCTCTGCAAAGCCTTCCCGTGCTTGCTGTCTTAGTTGTAATTTTTGTCTGACACTATCACGGACAGGAAGAAATTTCTGAATTGCTTCGAGACGTTCTCGAGCTAATCTAGTCGTATGTGCTTCTCCAATATTTGCCATTATTTATTTGTCAATGATTTAATTCCGCTAACATAAAAATGTTTTTCCTTGGAAACTCATTTCCCAGAGCAGCAGAGGGGATGGACCCGACCCATGGATTTTTCAATAACGACCCCGCCACGGAAACTGTTTCAGATTTATTGAAGTAACCCAAGTTGTCAGTGCAAACTCAACGAGTTTGTCCCTGGAAACTCTTCGAGTTTTCGGGGGACATTTTTTTTTGTCCTGTATTCTGAATAGAAGGGTTTATTTCGTCGAAATAAGCCCTCTATCGAGGAATAGTTTCCTGGAGGGGTTTATTGTGCAAAAAGTTTCGGTCTGTACAGCCCCTCTGCTGCTCATCCTTACAAATTGTAAATCAGTAAATCGTTGGATGAAATAAAATTTTGAGTTGACGAACTTGTACAAATCAGGCATCGTAGCTTTCTCTTCATTTTGGCACTGCAATGTGTCACGGAAAAAATTCTAACATTAAATCTGCCGTTTCTCAAGAAAAGAAACAAGCACAATGCTTTTTCAAGAATGACGCGAGTGACATTGCACTGTATAACCCTGCCTATGGTTAACTCTGAAATCTAAAACCAAAACACACGTTCGGAAAAAAATGTAATAATGTTCAAGAATGACGCGAGTGGCACTGCACTGTATAACCCTGACCATGGTTAACTCTGAATTCTAAAGCCAAAACATGGGTTCAGAAAAAAATAAAATGTAACAATGATTTCTCTCAGTTTAGACTGTGGATAGAACAAGGAGCGTTATGGTGCTGTATTTTTTTCCTCCGCCCTTAGTGCATCAAAAAATTGAGAGAACTACGGTGGTAAATCGAGTAGGATGACAGAACCAACACGACCAGTGAAGAAATAAATTTGTTTGATACTTCATGAAGATTATTTTATACAGTCTAGTAGACCCATAAGTGAATTGTAGGGAAATTTAGAACGATGACATACACCTACACGGTTACATTAAATGGTTTACATCAATGGTTGCTATTTCTTTGTTATTAAATGTTCGTACAAACGATATGTGTGTAAGCGAAAGCTAACACACGCACGCACACACATACAAGTGTTACTGCCTTGGGTGACAGTAGAACGGGCAGTACTTAGTCTGGAGTGTTTTGAGAGATGGACAGATAGACTTAACATTACAGTGGAGAGAGAAAACCATTTAATGTAACCGTGTAGGTGTATGTCATCGTCCTAAATTTTCCTACAATTCACTTATTGGTCTACTAGACTATAAAATAATCTTCATGAAGTATCAAACAAATTTATTTCTTCACTGGTCGTGTTGGTTCTGTCATCCTACTGGATTTACCACCGTAGTTCTCTCAATTTTTGATGCACTAAGGGCGGAGAAAAAAAATACAGCACCATAACGCTCCTTGTTCTATCCACAGTCTAAACTGAGAGAAATCATTGTTACATTTTATTTTTTTCTGAACCCATGTTTTGGTTTTAGATTTCAGAGTTAACCATAGGCAGGGTTATACAGTGCAATGTCACTCGCGTCATTCTTGAAAAAGCATTGTGCTTGTTTCTTTTCTTAAGAAACGGCAGATCTAATGTTAGAATTTTTTCCGTGACACATTGCAGTGCCAAAATGAAGAGAAAGCTACGATGCCTGATTTGTACAAGTTCGTCAACTCAAAATTTTATTTCATCCAACGATTTACTGATTTACAATTTGTAAGGATGTAAGTGTTTGAAAAATAAAATGACATGACCAACGGAACAGTTCACAGAAATAGGGTGACTATTGATCACAATTTTGGAGAGGTATCTTCAAACAGGCACATATACCCTTAAGATTTCAATCAAAACTACAATGAGAGAGAGAGAGAATGTATTTCCTGCAAAATATCGCGACACGTACGTTTGTTTTCATGGTATATTTTCCTTATGAAAGTTTCAAAGAAACACTCATTCTACTTACGTAAAATAAGATAAGAATTCTTTATTTCAGACTACAAAGTCCATGCATTTAAATTAAAATATAGATATAAAGTAAAATCATTGCAAAGATAAAAGAACATATAAAACATAACATAATCACAGCCATAAAAAATACACCATTAAAAAATATCACAAGAGTGGACTGAAGACGTATGTGATTAAAAAGTGACCACAGAATGGTACATTCAAACAAGTCGTGATGTATTTCGTAATATGACTAACATAATTTCCATGAGTCGCCAATGGCGTGATCGTTTTTGTGTTAGTTTTATTGTTTGTGAAGTGACTAGTGGTCAGGTACAGGAAAACCCGAACGATCATCTCGCGGTGCGAATAACAACTGAAACCAATTTGAAGCTAAGGCGGTGGAAAATATCGGTTAGCCAATGAAGTCACTTACAATGTGTAACACATTGTTTCGTTGTAAATTTAGGGCAAGTAGTGTAGCGGCCAGCCGCAGAATAAAAAAAAAAAAAGTCCGATCTTGTCCCTGTGCGAAAAGGTACTGAAGTCGATTCGAAGCGAACGCGGTCAGAAAATAAGTCTAGCCAACGAAATCGTTTATGATGATTGATGCATTGTTTTTTTTCTAAGGTAGTGTGGCAAAATAATGCCAACGCAAGAGCGTTGTTACCATTTCAGTGCAGACAGATTGGAGTGTAAACTTACAATCCCTTTGTTGCGTATTGTACCATTTCTTCTTGCCACATCAAATATTAAACGACCAGAGGACTGGTTCGCGTTTTGAAACTGACAAACATTTTTAATCTTCCTCAAACATTTTGACAATCACACTCACATCAATAGAGACAGAAGTGTTACAGTACCGGGTGTCAGTTTTTGTTGGGTTCCCCCCCCCCCTTCAAACTAGTGAATTTGGGGTTTGTATGAAGTAAATAAACTAAAAGTACAGTGAACCTCAAGGATGATAACCCAAGCTGTATGTCCACTGATGCATGTATTTACATCGGAAGAAATATGATCTAAAAAACACAAAGATATAAGACAAGCATGATTAGAACGAACACAAAGACAGCAAACTGTAGTAACAAAGATGTTTTCCTTCACATCCGCGTAATTTAAAGTTTCAATCCCCTTGCAAGACAAACTCGGTACTTTTTGTAGAGCTTGAAGTAAAAAAACTGAACAAACTTAAGCACTTTGCTATAGATATTTTCTTTCGCAGCAACAGACTAAACAACATAAATACCGTTACAACAATAAATAATCTATCATCTTCTATAAAAAAACAAAAGAAATACGTCAAAATATAGAATTAAAGATTAACGATGATTAACCAACAAAACCGAATTTAACAAAGGCAATGACATGTGTAGAAATGCCTCTCACTCTGAGAAGGTATTTGGATGTAGTCTGCCATGCATCAACAACATGAAAAAAAATGTATAAACAGAGAGAAACCTTAATTCAAAATTTGATTTTGTTCCAGATTGTTTGTGTCTTTAGGGAACATACCTAAGCACTAATAAAGAGTGGAACAGGGAAGATACACATAAAAGCTTTGATATTTCTGAAAAAATGAGGTGATACTCCTACAGTTCTTAACCAGCTTTATATGCTGGGACGGGTCTGTGGGATGTCCACAAATAAAGAAGTACAGATTTCTGGTCACGTTGCAAGTGTGTGTGTGTGTTTTGGAAAATGGTAAAAATTGGATGCACAATTTCCTCGTGACACTTATAAAGTGAAGAGTCTGTGCAACTGTCAGAAGCCGAAGTCATATAACTTTTGTACGGTTTGTAAAGATTTCCACTTTAGAAAATGTGAAGTATCAGAAGTTATAATCACAAACAGAAATGGAACATAGGGGCTTGACAGTTGTTGTTTGGACACCTCCGCTCAACTTCACAACTTACTTGCTCTGTCTCATATTTTGATCTTAAAGAAAGATCACCTTTGTGCAGCAACAGTGGTAACAGCAGGAGGAGACGCCGTAACTGCTGTCGAAAAAGGGTAGTTCTTTTAAAAATGAGTTTAGTATATTTTTTAAAATATCAGATGAAGAAAAACGTGTGTTAAAACAGGGTTGGTAGAATCGTAGTCAGCGACAAAGTAGAAGTGACTGAGAGAAGGAGACATCGTTGTCGAATGGCTTAGTTTTCTGGAGTACGTACGTGTCCCAGCGACACAGTGCCACCGTCTCTATCTCTCTTGAAAACACCAACTGTCTGGGTTTTTTTTCTTGCAACTTTTTTCTTTCGTGGTAGCGTTTGAATCGAAGTGTCGTCAAGATGCATGAGGTGTTTAAGACGTACCGCTGTCGTTGGGTCCCTATATGCTTGGCTTTCACTTGACCTTGTGAAATATACCAAGTCATTGTGACAACAAGAGGTAGAGAGGGTATATATGGAGAGAATGAACTTGGTTAAATCATTTCTGAATCAGCAATGGAGATGAAACGATCGCACGATTTCAGTGAGACAGAAGAAGAACGTAAGAGGCAGCGAAGTGACGTATCGCCTCACACACGAAATGTTGTGTTCGCTCAAATAGAAGACACGAGCGAACCTGAACCAATACCTTCCACGTCTGCGACCAGACATAGAGAGCCTACTCCAAACCAAAGTCCACCAGTATCACCCGCAAAGTATTACCACATTCGAGAGACGGAAAAGCGCCCCTCTAGAAAATTTAGAACCACGGCTTACAAATACACGGTGAAGTTTAAAGATTTCAAGTCCGACATACCGTTGGAGAAAGCAGAAGGGTTCATCACCGAGGTGTGGGATTCTTTGCTCACCACACTAAAGAGACAATGTCAACCCAAAGAATACGATCGCTTGAGACTTTCCATAGAACACGACGGTTTGAAATCCCCTGTTTGGATCGAGTTTAGCAGCCCTGAAGAATTGACTCCTTCCAAAGTCATGGACAAGATTCAACACGTGCAACAATCCAATGACCAGTTTGACATCACCGATGGAAAAGCCACACTGTCCATGACCCACGTCTCTCCTCCTCAAGGGACTGGACGCAAAAAGGTCTTATTGGTGGACTATGCGAACAAGAACGACACGGTAGAATGGAAAAGAACCTGGAAAACTATTCAGCAATCCGACCGAGCCAAACAACGAAATGAAGCAGAACTCCTGTTACAACAAGCCGGACTGTCCAAGGACACACCCTGTGGCATTCCTGAGATGCAAAAATTGCAAGATGCCCTAGCTCCACGATACACCTTGAAAGTGCACCCTCAAGAAGTGCGCGGACCTCTGTTGTTTCGAGGCCAAGACTTTAAGGACGGAAAATACATTTATGTCTATTATCACGATGAACATTTCGATACCATTACCGCCATCACCGGATTCCTGGGATACAGATATTACTGTGAGAAATGCGACTATGGCTATAACAATCGAGAGCAACACAAGCATTGTGGATCGAAATGCTCAGGATGTTTGGCCTCTCAACCCTGTCTGAACGAAGGGCAAGAACGAGTGCATTGTCCAGCTTGTCTGCGCACGTTTGTCAGCCATGCCTGTTACCAACAACATCTGAAGACGCAAGGTTCACAGCAGAAATGTGCTTGTCAACTCCTGAGATTGTGCCCTACGTGTGGACAAGGCATATGTACCAACAGTGCCAAGGCACACGTATGTCAAGGAAAGAAAAAATGTCACATTTGTCGCCGAATCGTGGACTTGGAACACCAATGCTACATGCAAAAATACCAACCCCAACAAGAGAAAGATGATGGTCACAAGAAGAAGAAGAAAGGCAATTTCATCTTTTTCGATTTCGAATGCATGCAAGAGACCGGTATTCACATTCCTAATTTCTGCGTGACTCATCGAGCGTGCGAGAAGTGCATTCAAGAACCTATCTTCAGTTATTGCCCTCACTGCAGCAAGATTCCTGGAGGACGTGAAAAAATCTTTCGGGGACCGAACACGCTAGCCGATTTCGCCCAATGGGTCTTAGACCCCATCGACAAGACGTGGAGCCAAAAGGACATCGAATGTTACCGAGATTGTCATCGTCATGCCACAGTGATGGCTCACAATTTCTCCGGATACGATGGACAGTTTCTTCTCAGATACTATACAGAACATGGCACCGAACGTCCTAAAGTCACTTTGAACGGAGCCAAAATCATTTTCATGCAAGTGGACAAGTACAGTTTAAAGATTCGATGAGCTATTTGGCCATGCCTTTGAGTCGAATGCCTAAAACGTTTGGAATGACAGAAATGGCTAAAGGGTACTTTCCACACTTTTTCAATACGGAAGCCAATCAACACGCCGTTCTACCCCATTTACCTGAGGCTCACTATTACGACCCCGACAACATGCGTACCGAACAACGAGAAGCTTTCTACGCTTGGTACCAGGCTTACGCCTCGCACCCTTTTGACTTTCAGAAAGAAATGCTAAAGTATTGTCGTTCCGACGTGGACATTTTACGGCGTTGCTGTGGAAAATTTCGAGAACTGTTCATGGAACACGGAGGGGTCGATCCTTTGAAAGAAGCTTGCACCATTGCCAAAGCGTGTTCCTTAGTGTACCGGCAACGATTCGTGCCTGAAAACACCGTTGCTGTCATCAGTCCTCAAACGACCAACTATGTCAAACTTCAATACTCGGTCAAAGCCCTGCGCTGGTTACATTACTTGTGTGACAAGCAAGACAAATGGATTCAGCATGCCCGCAACGGAGGAGGCGAAAAGACCATCGGAACGCGTTAGGGCGATGGCTGGGACTTAGAAAACCCCAAGATCGTGTACGAGTTTAACGGTTGCTTATTACACGGATGTCCCGTCTGTTACCCTGACCGTGGCACTAAAAATCAGTTTTTACAACGAACCATGGAAGACTTGTACCAGGACACTTGTCAGCGACGCCTAAAGTTAGAACAGCAAGGATACCAAGTGGTGGAAATGTGGGAACACGAATACGATCACCGTTTGAAAACCGATCCCGAATTTAAACGTGTCGTGGAAAGTTACCAGTGGGTGGACCCCCTGAACCCGAGGGATAGTTTGTACGGAGGAAGGACCAATGCCACCTGTTTGCTGTACCAAGCCGACGAAGAGAAAGGAGAAGAAATCAAATACTTGGACGTGTGTTCGCTGTATCCCTACGTGTGCAAATATTGTCACTTTCCTGCAGGACACCCGCAATTGCTAACGGAACACATGGACCTGAAAAACATTCGGCAATACGAAGGCTTGATCAAGTGCAAAGTTTTGTCTCCCACGGACTTGTACCACCCCGTGTTACTTCACCATTGTCAAGGCAAACTGATGTTTCCTTTGTGCCGTACTTGTGCCGAAACGTGCAACCAAGATCAACCTTGCCAGCACACCCAGGAAGAACGCGCCTTGACGGGAACCTGGGTCAGCGTAGAATTGTTCAAAGCTCTGGACATGGGATATCAACTGTTAGAAGTGTACGAAATTTACCACTTTCCCAAGACAGAACAATACCACAAAGGTGACCCCACTCAGAAAGGAATTTTCGCAGACTACGTGGATGCCTTTTTGAAACTAAAGCAAGAAGCCAGTGGCTATTTTAGACCACATCGAGAAAAACGAAGGCAGGCGATCGTTTGCCAAAGTGATGTTAAATTGCTTGTGGGGTAAAATGACACAACGGTCGTGTTTACCCAAGACGGAGTATTTGACAGAACCTTCCCGCTACTTCCAGATGATTCACAACAAAGCCAAATTCATGAAACACGTGGACGTCGTTGCGAGGATTTGATCTTAATCAATTACGAAGAAGATCTGAACTTTGTACAAGCCGACGAATTTGGAAATGTCATCATTGCGGCTTATGTGACAGCCCATGCTCGCTTAAAACTGTACGAAGCTTTAGAACTGTTAGGGGATCGTTTCCTGTACTTTGACACGGACAGTTGCATCTACATCGATCGACCGGGTCAGCAACACCCTAACATGGAAGGAGACCGTTTAGGAGCCTGGACAGACGAACACCCCGACGACAAGATTCTAAGTGTCGCGAGTGGCGGTCCTAAAAATTACTGCTACCAATACCGGGACAAACAAGGAGAAGTGCACACGGAGTGCAAAGTGAAAGGACTGACTCTGAATTATCGTACCAGTCGAGTGGTCAACTTTGGGGTATTGAAAGAAGCCTTGCAATCTGGAGAGGATGAAAACTTTAAAGTGACCACTCACCAACTGAACAAGATTGTACGTTTACCCACTCACCAAATCGTCAGTAGATCCCTGGAAAAATTAAATCAAATCGTGTACCAGAAGCGAGTGAGACTTCCCAATCACTTTACGTTGCCGTACGGTCACATCGATATTGGTCAGCATATAAAAAGGGACAACTTCCAAGAACGACACTTCTTTGCGAGGACAAGCGACGAGAAAGATGAATAACTCTACGCAGAAAAAACAAGAGAAGGAGCAAACATCATTGACCTCTTTCACCACCATACCGTCACAGCAAAGTGCGTTCAAGAAGGGAAAGGATTCAGTAGACCTAAAGGAGTATTTTAGCATCCAAATGACTCAGACAGCGACCTCGAGAAAATTTAGAACGACAACTTACACCTACACGGTGAAATTTAAAGACTTCGTGTCTGACGTTCCAGCCGAGGAAGTATCAGGTTTCATTACGGATCTACTTGACTCACTGTTAGAGGAACTCAAATGTCATTGCCATGTCAAAGATCGAGGTCGTTTGAGCCTATCTATGTATCACGACAATTTGAACTCGCCTGTATGTCTCGAATTTAGCACACCTGCAGAAATAACTTCTTCCAAACTTTTGAGGCTATTGAAGATGTGCAGTCGATGAGAGAAAAATTTGACATCACCGATGGAAAAGTGACTATTCATATGGCATATGTCGTACCTCCATGGGAAGAAGACGATGACTGCTCTTGATCTGCTTACCGATAAGTGTACCTAACACGATGGACATAACAGCAGATTTACGACTGAAAGGGAGTACGTGATGGGAAACATCTATGCTGGGACACAAGTGGTAGCTGACCAGATTTTAAACAACGTGTGTGAGGGATAGAGAGACAAACATGAACTTTCTCTTATTTGATTGTTTGTTACTTGTTTTATTTTAGCTTTTTCTTATAAACGAACATTTAATGTAAATTTGTTGCATATGAAGTGATTTTAGAAAGGAGTGAACGTTAATTTTAAACATTAGTTTACTAGAGTCAATAACTAAACAACTCGTACATAGCTTTGTTTTATGTCCAAATGTTTATGTATTAAATGGATAGTGCTTAGACCAAAGCACAGGCCAGAGTGCCCATGTATATACTTGAATAAATGTTTTGAACCCATACAATAGACTTTTCTTTTTAAAGCCTCTATTCTATCTGTGAGTCTTTCTTTAGAATATTTCTGTCCTCTTTTGTTTGTTTGGATGTGTATTTATTTGTTTCTGTATGTCTATGTTTGTCCCTATCAACCCTTTGTCCCTACAAATACATTTCACCCTATAAAAGGTTTTGACCCTATAAACCTATGACGTCACCAATGTTTAATTCCCATTGATCCCCAGGTGACATTCCCATGTTCAATTCCCATTGACGCCAAAGTGCAAACCCCATATTTTAACGTTAAAGTCCCATTGACACTAAAGCACCGGTCCTGTTCAATTTCCATGTTCAATTCCCCTTGACGCTCTACAGTTCCATCCATGTTAAAATTCCCCATGTTAAATTCCCCTTGTCGCCAGAGTGCATGGACCGTTTTTGCATGGTAAGTCCATTTACGCTAGGGTGGCCCTATATACTACTGTTATGTATATTTGATATCATGTATATTTGATTTAATGTAAATGTTTGTAATTTTGAAATCTTTTAATTTTAATTTCATTACATGTCATAGTAATGAAATTTTGTTTACTAGGACTCGAACTTGCATTCATTAGAACATTTCATTACTAGGACTTAAACAATTTAATTCCTGGATTGTTCTTGGATTATTTTTGGATTTGATTCTTAAAACAGTAAGTTCTTATTTTTTCTTTTTACATTGTTTCTTTCCAGGGAAATAAATCATTTGTTACATTTTTCAAAGCTTATTGTTTCCACTGTTTGTTTTGTTACTGTTTATAAACAAGTAACATAAGAATAGGGGCCTCGTCCTTGGATTTTTTAATTTTGCCTAAAATATTTCAGAAAACTATTTTTTGAAGCTTGAATTCCCATTGTATCTGGAATCTTTAGTGAAATCGGCAAGCTTTTTCTAAAATGTCATCAAAAGTAGAAATCGTTCTTTCAAGTCATATCCATTACCAATTAGGCCTTTTCAAAAAAGATGAATTAATTCAACTTTCCAGAAAATATGATTTTTCTGGGGTAATGGCTTCCTTAGAGAAGCAAGAAATGAAAAATTATGTGGTCCATTACTAGGTAGAAAATAACGTTTTGGATAAAAGTGCTCTGGTTTCGATCAGTAAATCTCTATTAGACTGACATTAAAATAAAGGAATTAGAATTAAAATACAAGATGGAATTGGAGTTGAGGAAGCTGGAACTTCAGAAAGATACAGAAGAAAAGCAAATGCAGTTGAAGATGAAATTGGAGAAAGAACAAGAACAAATGCATTTACAAGCGGAAGAAAGAGAAAGAAAGTCAAATGCAGTTACAAGAAAAAGAAATGCAGTTATAATTTGAGGGAGGGAGGGAGAGAGAGAGAGAGAGAGAGAGAGAGAGAGAGAGAGAGAGAGAAGCATTTAAAAACGTAAGAAAGGGAGAAAGAAAGACAAATGCAGTTACAGGATAAACAAATGCAAATGAAATTGGATAAGGAAGAAAGATCGAAAGAGAGGGACTATCAATTTAAAATGAAAGAAATGGAGCTGGCAAGTGAAAAGCACATTCCCACTTAAATACAATTTTAAGTTTCGACCTTGCAAAGAATATTAGATTAGTGCTCCTTTTCAGAGAGAGAGAAGTACACACATATTTTACTCATTTTGAAAAAGTTGCTGAAAATTTGAAATGGCCAAGGGAGCATTTGACTCAATTATTAAATGTGTACTCACTGTAAAGCTAGTAATATTTACCGTTCACTCTCAGTTCAACAAAGTGGTGACAATGATACGGTCAAAGAATGTATCCTAAGGGGTTATGAGTTAACCCTGAAGCTTATTGGCAAAAATTAAGAAACTATAGAAATGAAACTGGACACACTCATGTCGAATTTGCTAGAGAAGAAGAACAACTATTTGATAGATGGTGCTTAGCCAAGAAGGTTGAACAAGATTATGAAAGTCTTAAACAACTTATATCACTTGAAGATGTCAAGAAATGTGTCCGTTGTGACATTAATGCCTGCCATGACGAGCATAGATCGAAACCATGGAAAATGCTAATACAATCCCTTTTAAATCCAAAACTGGCCTATCCTCTACAAATCAAGTTTCAGATAAGCTTGACAAAGGGTCATTGTCTCTTCCTACGTGCATTTATTGCAAGAAGAAAGGACACGTTATTTCTGATTGCTACAAATTTAAATATAGGCATCAGAATCAAGACAGACATATTCCAAATGCTCTTATTTCTAATGAGGTCAAGATCACTGTCATGTATTGAAAGCGATACATTTGTTGGTCTAATAAACCCCGGTCTGATTTTATTATGGAAAATTATGAACCATTCATATCGAAGGGTTCTATATCACTCTTGGTTAATTCGGCCAATCATATCCATATTAAAATTTTATGGGAAACAGGTGCTTCTCAAAGTCTTTTATTGTCAGGTACTTTACGATTTTGGGAGAAGTCTTCTTTTAATGAGAGTGTTCTTATTCAGGGAGTAGAGTGCGGGTTTTTTTTTTTTAATGTTCCTCTCCATCACGTAAATTTGTCATCAGACGTAGTATCAGGACCTGTGACAGTCGGAACGGTGTTTGTTTTATCCGTTGAGGGCATACATTTATTACAAGGCAACGACGAAGCTGGAGACAAGGTTTTGGTTAATCCGCTTGTAACTGACAAGCCTTTTTTGGATCAGAAAGTCGATCCAATTGAAAAAGAATTCCCTGAATTATTCCCAGTTTGTGCAGTTGCCAGAGCTATGGCAAAGAAAGCTCTCGAAAATGATGTTAATAAGGACAAACTTCCTTTAGCTGACACTAGTATTGGTCAGACTTTTGATCAGGTCATTTTCACTCCTTGTTTGGATCAATCAGAATGTACTGATCACAGTGATCCTCTTTTAGCTACTCATTCTCTTTATTCTGATCCGGGTGACAAACATGAAAGAGATCCGGAGATATCGTGTTTGTTTCAAAGGGCCATTAGTGAAAATGTAGCCACTGAAGCTCCTGTCTATTATTTCATCAAACATAGAATTCTTATGAGAAAATGAGGACCTCCCGAGGCACCTGCTGATGACGAGTGGTCGGTGAACTGTCAAACTGTAGTTCGAAAACCTTACAGAAAGGAAATACTTAGCCTGGCCCATGAAACTCCTTTGGCTGGTCATTTAGGGATTATTAAAACTTATTACAAGATATTTACCCAAGTTTATTGGCCAAAAACAAAAAATTAATTTTTGTAAATACTTTAGATCTTTTCATATTTGTCAAATGGTAGAACACCCTAATCAGAAGATACCTAAGGCCCATCTGCAACCTATTCCTGCCTTTGACGAACCATTTAGTAGAATTATGGTAGATTGTGTTGATGCCTTACCTGAGACCTTGTCAGATAACCAATACCTGTTGAATATTATGTGTGAGTCAACATGATTTCCAGATGCAATTCCTTTGAGGAATATTAAATAGTAAAAGCTTTGATAAAGTTTTTTTTTTTAAAAAAAACAAAAAAACAAACTCAATTTGGCCTTCACAAATCTATCCAGTCTGGTAAAGGGTCAAATTTTAGGTGTGGAACTTTCTAGCCTATTATGCTTGAAACTGGCATCCAGCAATTCAAGTTAAAAGTGAAATTACGGTTTGACAGAACTAAAATGGAGCGAACTTTTGAGTCTGGTAATAGTGTTCTGTCTCTCTTGCTCATTTTTCAAAATTTGCTTCAGCTTTGGTGTTACGGCCCTTACACGGTTAAGACGAAAATGATTAAATTATAATATTAGTGCTCATGGAATCTAAATAAAGTATAGGAGTACCAGTCTATTGAAAGAGATATCCAGGTTAAACATGCAATTAATTTAGTTGTACCTGTCCCACTCATTGAAGATTCAAGTGAAGAAATATCATCGGATTTTACTGATATTGGTGTGACAAGTCTTCGGAATACATAAATTATAAAAGATCTGGACCAGAAACTTTCACATTTGAAAAAGCAATAAATAAATTAACTTAAACAATTATTAATTGAATATGAGCACTTATTTGCAGATATTCTTACAAGAACGAGCAAAGTTTTCCATGAGGTTGAAGTTGTAAATTCCAATCCTGTGAAACAACACCCGTTCAGCATGAACCCTCTCAAACAGGATTCCTTGAAAATAGAAATTCAATATTTGCTGTAGAATGATTTTATAGAGCCCAGTAAATGTGACTGAAGTTCACCATGCATACTTGTTCTAAAACCAGATGAAACTTTCCGTATGGTCACTGATTATAGGAAGGTGAATAGTGTGACAAAAACAGATTTATTTCCGTTACCAATACTATGTTGATAAGATCGAGAATGCCAAGTATGTCACTAAATTTGACCTACTGTACAGATTTTGGCAAATTCCACTATAGAAAAAGAGCAAAGAAAATCTCGGCATTTGTGACTCCATACGGACTTTACCAATATAAAGTGATGCCGTTTTGGATAAACGGGTCGCCAAGTACTTTTCAACGTCTTATGAGTATGATTACCTCTGGTCTAGACAATTGTCATATTTACATTGATGATGTCGTCAACTACAACGACACTTGTAAAGAACATTTAGCAACAATTCGGAAATTCTTTGACAGACTCACAGTTTGACAATTAATTTATCCAAAAGTGACCTCTGCTGTGCTAGTGTAATTTTTAGGACATATCGTGGGACATGGATAAGTTGAACCTATAGATGCTAAGTTCAAGGCTATTTCTGAATTTCATGTGCCTGTTAATAAATAGTAACAGATGCGCTTTTTTGGCATGGCTGGATACTATCGTAAATTTTGTTCCAATTTTTCTATAATTACCGAACCCCTGACAAATTTATTGAGTCAGAAAAACAAGTTCATTTGGGCTGAAAAATGTCAGGAGGCTTTTGATATATTAAAAGCCGTACTTAAAAGCACGATAGTTATTACAGCTCAAAATTTCAGGCAATCATTTAAATTGTCTGTCGATGCAAGTGATGTTGGGGTTGGAGCAGTTTTGATTCAAGGAAACGAAAATGGTATTGATCATCCAGGGAGCTATTTTTCTAGGAAATTAAATAAGTACCAATGAAATTATTCAACAATCTAGAAGAAACGTTTGGCTTTAACGCTGGCATTACAACATTTTGAAGTTTACATTAGTTCAGCTCCTTCCTCGATTATCGTGTTTAGTGACCACAACCCTCTTACTTTAAAAAATAAAATAAAAACCAAAGACTACCAAGGCTGAGTTTGTTGTTACAGGAATATGATACTGACATCAGGCACATCAAGGGGAAACATAATTTAATAGCAGGTGCACTTTCCCGTGTATAAAAACGTATTATTTCTTGCACACTTTGCATAATTAATAAAAGTTCTTTTTAACAACATGTATGATTAATCTATGGTAAAAAGAAAGCTTTAAGATATAAATCTTTCATTTTCTTTATGGGGAACTTGTGTGATGTATATTTGGTTTAATTTATATTTGGTTGTTTGTAAGTTTCAAAATCTTTTTATTTTAATTTCATTACATGTCAAAGTAATGTAATTTTGTTTACTACGAATTTGATATGTTCCAGAAAATGCACTTTGATCTGAATCTTTTCATAAACATCTAATAATAGAAATATTGATTCTATTTTTGTTTTAGTTCTCTACCTTGATTCAGAAATCACTGAGACAAGTAAACAACTTTCTATTTTTATTTTATTCTCGGAGTAAAATGATTGGCTTTTATCAAGGTCATACTGGGAGCATGCGACTTTAGAATGTGAACAGCCTCTATTTCGTAATTCTGGGTTTTCCGAAATTGCGCAGTGGTTAGATTTAATAGTGATGTTGAGAGAGATATTTCTCAGTCGGGTTTCTAAACACTGGGAAGTAAGGTGTTCGTTTTATTTTAACCAGCTTGGAGTTATATTTTAATTTTTATTCAAATTATTTGGATTTTAAATAATAAATCTTTTTCCTATAAATATTCGAGTGCTGATACAGAAGTATTGGACAAAGACATTTCTTTACATTTTATTCAGAAATTCAAACACCAGAATATTTTTGTGAATCATCAAAGAACTGTAGACACATCCGTAATATAAAGGCTACTACATACGTCATCGCCTTCCATTTTGAATATTTTCATCGGGACTCGAACTTGAATTCATTGGAACATTTCATTACTAGGACTTCTAAAATTTAATTCGTGGATTATTCTTGGATTATTTTTGGATTTGATTCTTAAAAAAGTAATTTCTGATTTTTTCATTTCTACATTGCTTTTTTCTTCTTCAGGTAAATAACTTATTTGTTAAATTGTTCAAAGCTTGTTTTTGTCACTCTTTCTTTTGTTACCATTTATTAGAGCCTAATCAAGTAACATAAAACTTTTGATACCAATATTATCATTTGTTTTCGATTACGTCCTTCTACATATCGAAATGACAACGACAACGAGAGAAAGCAATGATTAATCTCATCTACAAATGAGAAGGAAATGAAAGGGATGCACGGGCCTGGATTCTGATATCACTTCTAAATACGAATTATAAAATCGTCAGTAAGATTCTTGCGAACAGAATTAAATCATTATTGAGCAATATAATTCATACAAATCAGATCGGTAGGGAAAGGGGGGATAAATATACAGAGCAATACATATACTATAGCAAGCGTAATGGAATACGCGGAAATAAGGTGGGATGTATTCCTTTACGACCAAGGAAAATACTTCGATATGATAGAAAAAAGCTATATTGGTAAAGTCTTACTTAAGTTTGGACTTGGTGAGAAAAAACAATCCGACAATGGGCGACAATATTACACAAGAAAATTAAATCCTGAATACAAATAAATAGAGCAAAGGTATAAATTTACTATCGAGCGCTCAATGGGACAGGGATGTTCCCTGTCAATGATTCGTCATGTAATAACCACAGAAGTGCTAAGTACAACAAAATACAAAATAACCAAAATCTAAAGACAGTTACAATCCGAAACCTATTAAAGTGACTGATGATGCTGCAGCATGCAGATGGCTGAATAAAGTTTATTTCAGATGATATCTCTTTGTTACATTTGGAAAAATAATTCAGCGATTTTGGAACGCATCTGAGTTAAAATATATATCATGCAAAAATGAAAATCTTGTTGATATGAAATTAGAGAGGGAGCCACACACTGTCATTTATAAAAAAAAGGGATCACAACGTTTTATGGAAGGAAGATAAGCCTAATGTCTATGACTAATTAATTAAGGAACTTGTTTTAAAAAAATATACGATTTAAAACGGAGTATAAAAACACGGTAATAACTTTGGGATACGGGATGGAAAAGATGGTCAAGCATACATTCGACAGCGATACAAAACGTAATGCATGAGAATGTGTACGATGTCTGGATGGCGGGAGAAGTATCCTTAAATGACATATCATAAATAAAATATCAGTATGTCCCTTGTGTTGAGAAAAGGGGCATTCACACAGAAGCACGTCAACCGTAAATGGAAGAACACAGAAAAAGAAAGGGTGGAAGATAATACTTAAATTAGAAACCAATACGCACGTTTTTCAATACTATTCTTCTTAACACTATTAAGATACAGAATTTGTTTTAATATATATATATATATATATATATATATATATATATATAGAGAGAGAGAGAGAGAGAGAGAGAGAGAGAGAGAGAGAGATGATGGGAAGCATGTATTCAGCGAAATATATATATATATATATATATATATATATATATATATATATATATATATATATATATATATATATATATATATATATATGTGTGTGTGTGTGTGTGTGTGTGTGTGTGTGTGTGTGTGTGTTTCCCACATCTAATGTTCATATATGAAACTGAAATTGCAAAGGTGAGTTGACTCGAACATGAACGTTCCTTCATGGTTACCTGTAACTGTACCAACACAAGAAAAGTTATATGTACAGATGACGCAATCAAAAGAAATACAGGTCGCGGAGCTCTCATTTTTTATTTCTCCAAAATAGTGACTACACACAAGATATAATTTTAAGACGGTATGAGAATATGAGTGAAAAGAACAAGGCTGTAAAATAATACGAACTTACATTATGCAAAAACACTGACGAAGTCCAACATGCAATTAAATATCACAGGCTGTACAAACCATTGGAAACGTTGCATTCAATTTGCACAATGTGTTGTAAAATATTTACGTTACTTAACAAGTCATTTTAAGTCACATGTTCCACAAAAGCTGAAAATGAGTCAGTTACATTTGAATGAAATTATTACAATTTGTATTTGAAATTACCATTTGCGGAACCAGATATCTTTGTATTGATTTATTGTTATCACGCTCAAAAAACACGAGGCTGAACTCAATTAACATTTTATATTCTGTTTGGACTTGCGTGTTGTTTTCTTCCTAATGTTAGCAACAATCTTCTCAGGTCGCACAAATGTCCTGGATAAATCTGAAAAAAGTAGTAATGCTTTTCTTTGGGACCATAGTAGTTGCAATAACCGCTGTTTAATGATGCGAAAGATGTCAAATAATGAGATAAGCATGAGTGAATACAACCAATCATGAACAGATGTTCCTTTTCCACTAACAACACCGCCACCCCCGGTGCAACATTACAGCTTTACATTCAACAGATCCTTATTGTAATCCTGGTTAGAAATACACCTTCTCTCTGTATCCTCTTCTACTTTCATTTCCATGTCAAGTTGCCTCAAATTTTCTTTACACAACTTGTAGGTTACTGCGGCACACATTGTGTGACTGACAACACTGCTTGTTGCCCTTAGACGGTCCCTGTAAATTTGATATAAAGAATTAATTTAAATTGGAAATTGAATCAGAATAAACAAAACGCTTGAAAACAGGCCACATTATTCATAAAGACATGAAAAACAGTTCATACGTATTGCTGATGTAGCCAACTTGAAACCATCAGTATATGTTAAGTGTTTACATGTTTTCATGGATGTTCTTCCTTCCAATGAACTCAGTGGCTGCAATCATTTGGGTCATCCGTCCACAAATCCGCCCATAAATAACACATGGAAGAAATTCCATGAAAAATTGCATGATATTAAATAATCGCTGTTTTAAGACAATGCATCGCAATTTTCATAATTCTACAGACGATGACAGATGTACAGAGATACATGAATGTTGTGTGTGAATTGGCTGAAAGAGCCAGTTTGATTTGTTGTAGGAATAATTCAAAAAATTTAGGACAAAACATTTTCAAAAACCAAATCGTTCATCTCCCTCCCCAGGTCTCCCCCTCCCGACTTTTACGCTCTCAAAATGATTGTATGCACAGTCTGAAACAAATTTAAAAACAAATTAGCATTTGTCAGAATCTGAATCGGACATCAATGAAAATACATAAAATATTTCTAGTCTTTTGGGTGAGACACTGAAATGCATATTGCATATTGGTATCAAACAACAGTGTAACAATTAAGGATCAAATGGGTGCGTAATGGCTAGGACGCCATTATTTCCATTTAGAGAATGATCAGCTGAGAGAGGGTGACATATTAATACTTACAAGATCCACTCCATGGCTATGAGAAGGGAGACCATGTCTACTGGTAAGCCGAGAGAGTTTAGGATCATGACGATAGACACAATGCTGGCACTAGGAACAGATGGGATAGCCATTGATGCAACAGTCGCCAGTATTCTAGTACAGATATGAAAATGCAATCACTTAATTAGCATGTTTTATTACCATTAACATCGTCTTTCTGCAAGGAATAAACAATCAGATGGATATAAGAAAATAGATTCGTTTATCAACTAAGCAAATAGACAGAGATAAAAAGAAAATAGAATACGTGTTCACACAAGGACGCGTGCAAGACAAACAGAGAGGCAAAAGTTTGGGAGTTGGGTTTAGTGTGACATGACGCAGTCAAACATGGGGGTTATTTAGTGTGGGGGCAATTGTAGCCAAGCGCCTTACATACAGCGATACCACGCAAGTCAACCCCTGGCTGATCAGATGGTAGGGTTCGAATCTACGCGCTTGCAGACATAGACCCGGGCACTCGCCACTGGGCCAACTGGACCAAGATACATAATCGCAGAATTAGTTAAATGCAGAGTTGTTGGTTTTCTTTCGTTGTAGATGATTCATTCTCTCTAATATATATATATATATATATATATATATATATATATATATATATATATATATATATATATATATATATATATATATATATATATATATATATATATGATGCAATGTCATGTATCAAACTACAAAGTCTACTATGCCATAGTCACATGACGTTATGTCGTGACCCCGATTAATCTCAATATTAGTAATACAAAGGAGTACATACCCAATAAGGACGAAATTAAAAGCCGACAATTCTTCTCCGGACAGATTGTAGCAGAAAATGGATGCTGCTGCCATGTAGAGAGCGGATCCATTGGCACTCAGTGTTACACTAAATGGAATCACAAATCTAACCACTCGCTTATCTATCTTGTTTGTGTCTTCACAGGAAGCTATCATTTCTGGGATTGCTACAGCCCTAAGTAAAGATCGAACGGAACAGTTTATCAGAGGTTTTAGTGAATTAAGTGGATGATAAATTAAGAAGCAGTAAAAAAGGCAATAATAAATTATTTTAAGTTCATTTATTCAAATTTCTACCACCTGAAATTTCTATTGGAAATAACCGTTAAAATCGTCTGCTTTTCTGACTCAATTCCCATTATTTCAGTAGCCAAAAAAAAAAAAGTATTCATTTTCGCCCAAGGCATAAAAGCTATCGGAGTTATTTCCCTTACTATTCCTGTACCAATCCGGTGAGAAGATGAAGAACATTAAGAACAAACAGAGGAATGAATCAAAGCTAGAAATGATGGCAGCTGTAAGATACCTAGCAGTTATATAATTATAAGATGGTTGGATATATTAGTACTAGTAGGGTCTTTATCATTTTTTCTTGTCAATGTTCTAATTTTGTTTGTTTGTTTCTAAAACCAGCAATGATTGTCTTGAAGAAATCGTCCATGGTTATTCATATATACCATTCTTACCTCACAGATATACCAACTTTGTCCTCATCTATCTCCATAAAAATTTACTTTCCCTTCCGACTTATGTTCTTTATCTCGTTCTTGTTCTTGTTCGTCTTCTTCTTCTTCTTCTTCTTATTATTATTATTATTATTATTATTACAACTTCAATCCTCATCTGCTACCAGTACTACCAAATACTATGGAACTTGCAAGATACATAACTAACATTGCTTGTGGCAGCGAAGGCGATGGACCAGAGTCACTCTTATCGACATGAGAAAGGCCTTTTGATTTCTCCTTGTGAACGTACACGTATTACCGCCACCACCACCACAACCACTAATGATATTTATGTTGGAGGTACTACTACTACGACCGCTAAGTACTGCGGAACATTCCAGATAGAGAACTAACGTGTTTGTGGCAGCAGCAGAGAGGGTGAACAGACCATAGAATTCCGACAAAACAAATAAAACAA
The DNA here is from genome assembly GCA_028554795.2 of Sinohyriopsis cumingii. Classification (NCBI taxonomy): domain Eukaryota; kingdom Metazoa; phylum Mollusca; class Bivalvia; order Unionida; family Unionidae; genus Sinohyriopsis; species Sinohyriopsis cumingii. The sequence goes on from CM068828.1 coordinate 127,337,494, forward strand.
ACAAATAAAATCATCTCGTAGAAAGGTCAAGATTTTACAAATGAACTTTTCCTTGAGATGTTTTATTTCTGTAATGGACGATTGTACTAATGAAACCTCAGTTCGAAATAGTATCTGAAAAAATAAAGTACTCTACGTGTTTATTTATTTCTTGTTTATTTTTTTGACGACCAACGTTGGTAGGTACCCTCTCTGCTGCTCCTCTTCTGCTGATATTAATTAAATTATTATGTTATAATAAAATGATACATCCAGAATCTCATACTGCAAGAACAGCTCGAGAACGATTAGAAGCAATTAAAAAATTTCTTCCTGTCAAAGACTCATTTAGAAAAAATTTACAAGCGCAGCAAGAAGCAAAATTTGAGTTTGAAGAAGGAACTAAAAAACTATTTAAACCCGTCACTGCAGCTACTGAACAAGTTACAACTGTCATCAAAGAAGATCTTCTTCCGGTATCAGAAAAAATAGCAAGAAGAACTAAACAGGCAAAGAAGATTTTACGAGACCTTCCAACTGACATAGCTGCAGCTCAACCTCCACCTGTTGGTGAGGAAATACTTGAAGGTATTGGAGAACTTCGTACTGAAGTCGCCGATGTGAGAAAAAAACTTGCATCCAAACCCAAACCAGCAGGAGAAAACTTAGAATTAATTGCAAAATTTAACGAAGGAGTTGTTGAGGAAATTAGAAATATTGAAAGAGAGAAATTACCTGAGATGATATTAGATAATATATCTAATAAATCTAGTATTTTAAAACCCGGTCATGAAAAAACAAATGATGATAATTTCATTAAATGGATATATCGCGTATATTACAACAAAAAAACAAGCTAGAGGTCTAGAATACAAAAGTCTTGATAGAGAAGTAAAAAGACTTTATAGAGAGAGACTGAAACAACCAAAACAAGGAGAGTTCTCCCAGTATCAGCTTCCTCCACCTCTGCAACAAATAGAACAACAACAATCTTCTTCGCCGCAGCAAAGGTTGAAGTCGGAACTTAAAAGGGCTAAAGAGTCACTTAAAAAATCACCCTCCTCGAAGAAAATTCCTCCACCTTTACGTAAAATTTCTGCACCGGAAATAACATTTCCACCGATAGATACACCACCTGGATTTCGAGAAGGTGACTCACCCCCGGCCACCACTGAAGTACTTACTCCGGTAATGCAACCACCAGTATTTAAAACACCTCAAGATGAACCTAAAACAGGACATGGTTTATGTCCTGATAATATCATCAATGACGTGTCACGGTTAGAAGTTCTCATAGGAGGAAAACGAGCTGGAAATAATTCACCAGAAATAACCAATGAAGCAGCTGATATTTGTCGGCGACTATTTCAAGGTGGCATCATGGATATCGGCGTTTACCGAGAACTTATTGATGAGCTCGTTGATGACTAGTTGTTAGATAAATGGTAAATAAAATAAGATGATTGTGCATGATAATCATCGTAAACCCACACAGGTCAGAGCGGTAAACTCACGATTACCAATCTATAGTGTTATTTACGGAAATGGACTTGGTGATGTCATTCGGGGATTATTCACGAGGATAGCTCCAAAAGTAGCACCTGTTGCAAAACAATTATCGATGAAGGCTATTGATATTGTTCGTGATAAAGCTCCTGGAGCAATTGTCAATGTTGCTGGTAAGGCGTTCTCGGCGATCAAAGAAAGACTAGCACGATTATTGCGACGAAAACAACAACCACCGGTGAAACTGGCAAGTACTGAGGTGATGCCCGCAGACGTAAGTAAAATAATAAATCAGGCTGCAAATCAAAAACTAGCGGCGATATCTGAAGAAGCAGAAAAAAATATAACAGCAAATTTAATAGCAGGAAGTGGTCTTCGTCGACGATGATCATCATTTGGAAAAATGGTAACTATAATAAAAATGTTCAGGCGCGAATCAGACCCAGCATTTGATATGGAGGCACCTGTCCTTAAGTACGAGTCAGTACGTGATTATCAATTTTATTCCTATGACGCAAGACTACCAAATCAGCGGGGGAGAATCGAATTACAGGTTCATGATACAAGTAGATATTTCTTGCCCGCTGAGGCGTTTATTGAAGTAGAAGGTAAACTTGGGACGAATGTTGCAGCTGATACGGCATATGCTGCTAATTTACGTGTTGGTTTTGTCAACAACGGAATTATGGCACTGTTTGATAGCGCCACATACATGATTGATGGAAAAAATATTGAATCAATTCAGAAGGATGTTGATGTTGCTACAACAATAATTGGTCTGGCGAGATATTCTGACGACTTTACAAGATCAGCTGGTCCAACAATGATGTTCGCTAAAGATATCACCGACAACGCCAACCATAATCAGTATACCAAGGTACTCACACCCAGGGCTACTGCAGTTGATCCACAGGCAGAAGCTGCCAACCCCGATCGTGAAGCTAGACCAGCTGCTGAATTTGAAATCATAAAAGATATTACCACGACTTTCAACTTAGGATTTGCAACACGCCAAGCAGCGCTGTCGGGAGGTGATAGAAATTTTTCGTGTGCAATTCCATTATCTCATATCTTTGGATTCTGCAGAAATGTTAGAAAAGTCATCTTTGGAGCTAAACACACAATTGTGCTCGTAAGAAAAGGTGATGATAATGATGCAATCTGGCGAGGTGCTGGTGTTGCTGATGCTGGTAAAGTAAATATATCAAAACTTTCATTGTGGATGCCAGTAATGACTCCATCTATTACTGAGGAACAAAAATTACTATCTTTTATGGATCAAGGTGGTAAATCATTGCTATCATGGTTAACAGTAACCACAGATGCTGCTCAAAGCAATATTAATGGTTTATTTACATGGCATATAGCATCACAACAGGGTGTTTCTGCACCACGACATATTTTTATTGCACTACAAAATAATGCTAGGATAAATAATCAACAACAATCACATATGATATTTGATAACCTTGGAGTTAGTGAAGTTTCTTTACGGATAAATGGACATCAAGAACCAACAGAAAATATACAACTAAATTATGCACAAAATCATGTAGCGCGCGCATATCATCGTTTAATGTCATTCATGGGACGTGATCAAAATATAGATACCGGCTTGCAAATATCACAACTAGATTTTACAGGTCTATATCCGATTTATTATTTTTCACTAGAACATCTTGATTTATCCAAACAATCTGTTGTTGATATACACTTTCGAGCTCATGTTACTAACCCACCAGCTGGTGGTGCCTTTTACAGAGCGATCGCGGTCATACTTAGCGACAAGGCCATGTTACTTGAAGGTGGTAGTGGTCGAATGAGGGTCGTTGATGCACCGGTGGAAAATCTTTAATCGTGTTATTTAGAAAAACATATTTTATATAAAAATGTCGTATAGTCATGTTAATGTTACTCTGACCCCGGGTCAGGTAAAAAAGCTTCAATCAAAAACCGCCAACAAATGCGGAACTAAAATATCACTAAAACGAGATCATATTAGTGGTGGTCCGAACAAATTATCGTTGACAAATAATCAGATTAAACATTTCAATAAAGCCCTAGAATCAAAAACTGGAGTTCAATTCCATCTCTCCCCGAGCGCCATCAAAGACATGGTTAAAACGGGTGGTATATTCTCATTTCTCGCTACCATTCCGGCATTACTAGCTGCAGCTGCTCCAGCCGTAGCAAAAGCGGCCGCGTTAGGTGTTGCTGGAGCGGCGGGTAAAAAAATTTTCGAAAAAGTTACTGGTGGACGATATAACAAAAAAAAGGGACGCGGTCTAAGATTACCGGGATCTCGTTGGGGGAGAGGCCTAAGGCTTCCAGGATCACTTCGTTAGACGTTCCAGCATCAAATTTTGATTTACTTAATGCCGCTAAAAAATTAAAAATATCTGCCTTTAGAGGTGTTTTTATGCGAGATCAATTACCGAAACAACCAAACAAACTAGAAACAGGTATTATTAATCTCGATGAACGTTCCGGACCTGGTACTCATTGGGTATCATACGCGGTTGATCCGCGTGGAATTGTTTATTTTGATTCGTACGGGTTAGCTCCACCTGTTGAATTTATCAAGTATGTCGCACCACTCCACGCAACAACCAGAGGTTCCAAAGTTTGGTATTCAACGCTACCCACACAAACAATGACAGATCCGCCAAAATGCGGCCGTGAAGTAATTAATGTACTCGACGCTATATCAAAATCATCCAGGCCGCCACATAAAGTCGTGCACGATTATACAAGCAACCGATTTGTTGCGCGTAAGGCGTTTTAAACAACGGATCTTATTATAATGGTTGACATCTACGGAAGATCTTCTACTAGTAAGAAAATAAAATCCGACGTTGATCTGTCAAAGTATGCGACTAAAGATGACCTCGCTGATATTATGAACCTTGCTGGAGTTGATCCAGATGAAGTTGTTATTTTTCAAGATCGATATGGTAAACTAAAAACCAGCAATATCAAATGGAATGATATAGTCCGGCGAGTACTCGGTGCAGTTACGGATAATATTCCTGTGTTTACTGACGGTGGCAGAATCAGAGATTCAAGTATGTCACTTAAAACCATCAGAGATGAAATTGCAAAAAGTGTTGCTAATCGCGTGAGAAACACCGGTGACACGATGACAGGTGAACTTAGCATGAACGGGAACAAAATAGTAACTGTAACAGCTCCAAAATCTAACAACGACGTCGCAAACAAACTATACGTCGACGACGTGGATGGAAAACTATCCACGCTGCGGGCCGAGTATGACGTTCACGTAACCGGTTTTACAAGGCTTCGAAGAAATTTTCAGAAAACCGATGATGCCATAAATAAGTTCTTTGGAACTCCTTCCGTCATCGATATAAAACTCGTTGATATCAAAAGTAACCTAGACACGATCAAACGAACACAACTAGACATCGTAGCGGGAATTCCTGAGATTATCAATAAAACCAATCTGATTAAAATTCCAGCTGAAATATCTCCCGGGCATATCACAAACATCGTATACACGGTATCATCGGGATTCGCAACATGGTCAAAACAGAATAATACTATCGAATATACCGCAACAACCACTGGCGTGTACAGGCTGTCTGTGTTTAGTGCTGCAAAATTTGAAATATTTACAACGTTTCCATGGCGTCATTCCACAGACAGGTTTTCCGGGGTTGTATCTGTTATATTAAATATCGGATTCAAAGAAATATTTATCCTGGAAGCAGCTGATAGGACATTAACCGCAACATCCTTCTGGTGGTGTTTGGAATTTGTAGCTGAAACACCTCAATTGGTTACTGCATAAAAATATATATGGACGGTGCACAATACAGATACAATCAAGCGCGTGAATGGCAGGCGGCGCTAAAAGATCAAGTCGATCAATATACAGTAGAAGTAAAAAAATATCGACGACGATTGGTTATCGTTGATGTGATTGTTTATTCAGTATCCGCTGTTGTTGCTGGAACCGGTGTAATATTATCAGCGTTGACAACGATGGCACCAGTAGCTGTAACTATTTGTATTTCAGCAGCAACAACTATTGCAGGTGTGCTTGGTATCATCACAAAAAAATTATGTACTTGTACGAACGAAAAATTATCCGATTACAAAATAAAATTACATACAGCGACGGTAGCATACTCGAAATTATCCTCGTTGTTATCAGCGAGTCTCAGTGATGGAATTATATCTGATTTCGAATTTTCAATGATAACCAAAATATACGACGAAGGTATTAAAGATACAAGTATCAATAATGACAGAATTACTCCAGCAGATCGTGACCAACACAACTCCGCCAAAGATAACGATGATCTCGGTAAGTTCAATTAATCCTGAATTTAGTATTAATTTTCCCACCGCAATTCCAGTAAAAGAAATAGCACTAGCACAATTACGAGTATATTACAGCTGGCCAAATATCAGATCAAAATCATTTAATGGTACACCAGCAAATAATTCGCTCGTATTTACTAACAAGAACAAACCCGATGGAACACCTGACTGGGTTGTTGTTGGAATACCAACCGGCAGTTATGAGATTGAAGAGATCAGTGAGGAATTTGCGCGGAGAATAAAATCAATAACAGGAAAAGAATCAAAAATATCAATTAATGTTCATGAACCCACCCTGTCCTCGACGATTGAAATAAACTCGCCTGATTATGCAGTTGATATTTATAAATCTTCAATCAGATCCGTGCTAGGATGGCCTGAAATTCCCCCGGTGTATGTAGGACCACCAGAACCAACGAGGGGTGATTTTACGTCAAAGACCAGTCTTCGTCGTGATATTAAAATGAGTTCAGAATGGCTAGATTACATAGAAGTAAAACCAGGATGGAGGGGGGGAGCACCTGTATATGATCCTAGAGCTCTTTTGTATAATCTTAATGAACGTGTTATTGCTTTGAATATTGATTCTATATTTGCTTCAATAAACTTAGACCATGAAATACAAGTAAATAATTTACGTGATAGTTTTCAAGAGTATTTATTTGATTCAACATCTGCGCGCGATAATATTATTAGGTACATAGAAGTTTTAAATTATATAGTTAATTCTTCTGAAGTTATCTATAACAGAATTAGAGATATGGTTCTTAAGTCATCAAGCGATTATAAAAATCCTTCATAGCCAAGTACAAAATACCCGAAGCTGACATTGTAACGTTTAAGTTTCCTGATTATAATCCGGATAAATTAAGAAAATCTGTCAGTGATGTCATTGATGAGTTTTTTCCTAAAATACTCGATGCGTGGAAAAAACTAGCACCATATCCAACCGTTCTCAGATATGATAATGATCCACACGGCGGCGGAAGACACGTATCTCCGGGGATCGTTAATATAACACCGACGGTCGCGGTCAATCTGGTTTGTGACGTAATTGATGGCAGCTATCAAATAGATCTCGGAAGATCAAATCAAGCTCAACAAGGATACATCCTGTACACGTTCACACCACAAGTTCCCCCTGGAAGTTTAATCGTGCAAGAACCAACTAATCCTGTGTATCTACGGTGTCACAATAATATGTTAACGCGAATCAATTTTAAACTCACAGACCACCTTAATCGCTTGATTGACATACGTGAAGAAGAGCTTGTAATAAATCTGTATGTGAAATCTTAAGGATTTCTGTCCTAAGGATTTCTGTCTAAGGACTTTTGTCGTAGATCTTCATGTAATGGAGGGTTTTTACACGCGAGGATTTCTTAACAGTTAGAAGAACATTTGTAACAGAGATCAGACTCAAATTCGATCAACTTAAAAAAATAAATAAAAAAATTTTTATTATTACTGGCACAAATTTGTGTTTGGTACAAATTAATCGGCCTAGGCAACTAAAAAAGCTGGTCGATGAAAGTAAAATTAAAATTTCTATCACAAAAAAAAAATAGGATTTATTAATTTTCCCGATTTTTACTGAAATTGTACAAATTACTTGATTTTGACTACCAACTACCCCGTCAGAAACATAAAAATGCACGAATTACTTGATTTTGACTACCAACTACCCCGTCAGAAACATAAAAATGCACGAATTACTTGATTTTGACTACCAACTACCCCGTCAAAATCAAGAAAGTTCTAACCTTGTCAAATTGTTCCTAATAAATTTTATTTATTATAAATTGTATTTATTATAAATTAATTTTATTTATTAATAATATTATTTTTACTGAGATTTTTTTTTTTTTACTAAAATACAACGAAATTGCTCAATTTTCCTGATTTTGACTACCAACTACCCCGTCAGAAATCAAGTAATTCGTGCATTTTTCTTTGATTTTGACTACCAACTACCCCGTCAGAATCAAGTAATTCGTGCATTTTTCTTGATTTTAGTAAAAAAAAAATAAATTAATTCAGTAAATAAATAAATTAATTCAGAAATAAATAATTTGTAAAATTAAGAAATTTGTACAATTTTATGTTTTTCATGGGGTAAATGGTACTCAAATTAAGAAATTTGTACAATTTTATGCTTTTGATGGGGTAAATGGTAGTCAAAATTAAGAAATTTGTACAAATTTGTTAAATTTCAGTAAAAAAAAACAAATTACTAACCCATCAAATTCAGAAATAATATTTCTGATCAAAGATCTCAGTCATCTTCAAAATTACTACTTTGGATCGTTTCACCAGTAACGAGGTTACTCTGGATCGTTTCACGATCTAACATTATTTTTCTTAATAGTCTTATGCGAGTACTAATCGTTTTCGTTGCCTCATACTCGTGGGATAATAACGATTTAATTCTTTCTACGGCGGTAGAAAGAGGAACGAACTCCTTCACATGATCATCTTCTACGGTAGCTAGCGACTGAAACATTGCCGATTGAATCCGTTTCATGAGCCTGTATTCAGATGATAGTGTGTGTGTCCCCATGGTTTTACGTTCTTGTAAAATCTCAAAGTCAGAAACTATTTTTTCAGGATTAAGTTCATCAGATATATTAATTCCATCTTTTTTCAATTTTTTAATAGCGACAATTACATCATTGATATTTTCATGGTTCATTTTATAATATATGAATCTTTAAAATAAAAAAAATATCCCTAGAACCCCTTCGAGTTCGTCGGGATGTTTCAAGGACAGCACAAACATATAACTTAATTAAGGTACGCTCAGCAAAAACCCACCCATAATAATTAATCCAGTGGGTGATACAAAAAATAGGTATCAACCACAAGTCAATATTGTGGGTGAATTTTGCTGAGCGGGGGGGGGGGGTTTGCGGTTCCCCCCACTATTATAAAAATCGCAATTATGCGTACACCACCGACAAATTGTCAGCCATGGGGGTTTGATCCTGGACCGCGAGCGTCACAGTCCAATACCATACTGATCGAGCTATCAAACCTTGTTACGAACATATGTTTTGGAAGTTAATATATAGTTAGCTATATAGCTAGCTATATAGCTAAGGAACCAATATTTACATTAAACAGCGGTTTCTGAATAATAACAGTTTCTGTATTTATAACAGTTTCTGAATAATAACAGTTTCTGTATTTATAACAGTTTCTGAATAATAGTTTCTGTATTTATAAGCGGCGGTTTTCCTAAGCAGACTGAGAATCAATAACAACAGTTTCTGTATTTGTAGCGGTTTTCCTAAGCAGACTGAGAATCAATAATAGAGTGGCATGAACACACACCTGCAGGTCGATTACCATGACAACGGTTTCTGTTCCCACACACAGCTTCCTACGGATCAATAACATTATCATGATCTCTCGTAATGTTGTATGATGGGGAAATATTTAAAAAACATAAATAATACTTCTACGAGTAATTAATTACGATGTAATTAATTACGATGTAATTAGTTAAACTGACTAATTACTATCATAAAAAACCAAAAATCTACGAAGAAAACTATATATTACAAAGTAATCTCCCCTTATATAATCAAAAATTCAGTAGTGTATGGAGGACCTACTGTGACATAAATTAAAAAAATTAATTCAATGTGGTGATGATAGTTAATAATGTGGTGATGATAGTTATTGATACTTAAAGATAATTTTCTGTTTATATTTTTTCGAAAAAGCTGTTTTATATATATTTTCTGCCGCTCTTTGTACTGATTGCGAGTGAATATCAAAATATTTCGCAGCCGCGTTCATAGACTGAAACATAATTTCTTTGCCGGTTTCTATGTTTGTGGAAATTACTACCCTCTTTCCGATTGTCTTACATCTTCCTGTATTTCCACGTGTATTATTCTCGCTGTGAGAGATAGCTTGTAAATTGGATAAATTATTGTTTTGAGGATTTCCATCAATATGATCAATAACAAGACCGTCATTGATCAAACCCTTGTGACACTCGTATGTAAATCTATGACATAGATAATGTTTCTTTCCCCCCCCCCCGCATGTGAACATTAGATAACCAAAATTATTAATATAACCAACTTGTCTCTTCAACTTGCAGTGTCTGATGATACCATTAATATTTGATTCATAGTTTGTCATGACAGGATGTGGGACAAATATATTTTGCTCCATTATAATAATATTATACGTTTAAATCATTGTTTGTCTGAAATCTTGATATATAATCCCTCACGGATTTTATAGCGTTTTCACCGCCATTATTTTTTTTGTCATAATATCTTTTAAGTTCTCTGAACCGTTTCCCGCCGCACTTCCCACATAATTCTGTCTTTCCTCGCACTCCAATACCACACCGTAGACATGGTATTGGTCCTAGACTTCCTCGTCGTATGTTTTGTGAGTGCTTCCAACAAAATTCCTTTCTACAGGATTTGTTGCATCGATTTACCGAGCCGATCATCAACCATCTGCATTGGGACATTGTATATATATATATAATTTTCTTTATTTAAATATTTGTTTTAATTATATGAACGAGTTTGAGAGATTATCCCAAACTAGGCCTGTTAAATATAAATTCAACCTTGACAGATTATCTTCTGACTTGCCAGTGCGAGATCTGGTTGATCCGAAAAATAAAAGTTTGATCTCGAAAATTCACGACGCCAAGAAAGAATTTTACACGGATGGTGCATCTCATACATGGTCAACGTTCAAGATCATACGCAACACTGGCAAAGTCAGTGTCGACAAAGTCACGGACGCCACAATGAACGACAAGCGAGCGGCAACTATCATTAACTACATCGCTGAATACGAGGGCAATCAAAAATATTTCTTCAGAGTAAAATTTATTGTATTAACAGAAACAGATAGTTGGATTATCCGTGACAAATATGATCCTGTCCTTGGTAATAATAAAACTATCATATTAAGTAAAAATTCCAGACCGGGTCTACTGACGGGTATTGACAAACCGTATTATGAGCGAGCATATCCTGTAACGGCGGTTATTTATGGAATCTATGAGATAAATAAAAAACCCAACGTTGATAAACTAGCGCCGATGAAATTTTCAAGGTTAAATTGTGTAGCCGAACGAGTAATAGAACACTTTACAAACGTGATGCGTGGAAATGGATTAACTGATTAAAGGCGTGAAAAAATAAACTCATGGGCTGATTCAGTTAAGGATACCGGTGCTACAATAAAAGATGTTGCTGAGTTAGGAAAAATATTAAAATTTCCAATAACTGTGGCGACAATAACGGGAGAAGTACTGTACCAGTCGAAATATAAATCGAAAGGAGCTCCAATAAATATTATCGATCATAACGCGCACGCATGGACTAACGCGGTAACAATATTTCCACGTGATCGAACTGTTAGATTTTACCCCCCAGATAATTCTGGGGCAGATAGTATGTTTGATTTTATTAAAGAAATAAGTAAAACCGATCCTGTATCGGTATGGTTATTTAAAAGTAATGAGGAGGGTGAATTTGATCAGTTTGTCAAACCGAACGGTGAAATATATCGCACAGAATCCCTCCATGACGAGATGAAAAATCTTGCGACGTTTTTACAGTGCAAGCACGCGGAAAATACTGACAAATTACTAACTAATTGTTTTACCGTTCCATCTGTTGCGGCTCATTTCGCCAGAGAACGAAATTCATGGAAACCAACACGATTTGATTTACTCGAAGACGTACGCGCAAGTTGCGTCGAATATGGACATGGCGGATTATGGAATACCAAATACAATTACAATGATGTTATTTCGGTTGATATGGTTGCATGTTATCCAGGAAGTTTTCTGGGATACGGAGATTGTTCTACGTACTTTGAAAGATTTGGTCACCCAACAAACGAGATGACGCGAGTGGCAATTAATGGACCATTACCTGATTTTGATCTGACTGGATTCGCCTGTATTGAATCATTCGAGCTTAACGAAAATCTTCACAAGATTTGTTATGTTTGGTTTGGCAGACATTTTTGTGAAAAATGTTGGGCACCTATAGTTTTGTTACGATATATGCTAGATTGTATGATACTGACATCGTTGGTGGTCAGTGAGGCAATTATATCATATCATGCACAGACCAAAGTTTGGTTGCCCATGTCAGATTCTGAAGTTATCAGCGAGTTTAAGGAAAAATATCCTGATATTTCCGAAGATGATATTCCTAATAAACTCAAAACCGCAAAAGATCTCGGTAGAAAAATTATAGGAAAATTTACTCAAGGTGGTGCATATGATTATAAAAGACATCACGCACGATTAATTCTAGATGATGCCGAGTACGATTTTATAATCGCTGATACAACGGCGAAAAATACGTTTGTAAATCGAGAGAGTGTTTATTTATCCGACGGAACAAAATTAGGTACGATCGTTAGTTACATAAATGACGTATCCCCGCAATATACTCATCTAAGATCTTCCATGTTGGCTTATGTTTCCATAAATTTATTATCGATGATTAATAGATTTCCTGAGACCGCAGTCAGAGTCGCAACGGACTCGTTTTATATTTCAAGTAAATATTTAGAACCTGTTATGAAATTTACAAGTAATGATGAACGATGGGGTTCGTGGAGAATAAAAAAGGAACTATTACACAATTACACAGAATCAGCAGATGTTCCAGTGAGAGATTTTTATCGTGAGGGTAATAAAATATCAGAAATGTCGAAGGCACCATCTTTGAGTGATCCAATAACCAGATATAAGACAGTATATCTCAATGGACCTGGTGGATGCGGCAAAACAACTCGAACGATTAATGGTTTTAGAAATTCAGATATAATCGTGCTGACACCCACACATAGACTTGCACGTGAGATGAAACAGCGGCAAGTACAATCGTGTACGTATCATAGTTTCTTTCGGTGGCGCGGGGATACATGGACTCCTGAACGGATGGGAGAAAAATATATACCTAAAATAATTATTTGGGATGAGATATGCACGGTGTCATTGGATACATTAAAAATGTTTCTTGATTGGTTGTTGACGAAAAATACCGCCATAATAATGTGTGGCGATCATGGTCAACCGCCGCCCTTTGTTGGACCATCTCCACATGATTGGTTAAAAAATTTCGTTGATTATTATGAAGAAATAGATGATGATCATAGAGCTCTTGATGCAAATTTGAAGGAGTTTAAAAAATTAATCAGATTACAATCAAACAAAATTCAGTGTGAAATAATACGTGGAGTGATCTCAGAGACATCAATGAGTGATTTTTTGAACTCATGGAGACCCAACGATTTGATCGTAGCAAGTAGAAAAATAATCAGAGACGCTTTACAACAACAGTTATTTCAACTACATAAAGAAAAACACTCAGAATTACCTGTTCCGTTGTGTTATAGACCATCAGATACACGAAAACAGAATATTAATGTTGATATTCCAGGACCCTTGACAGAGTCAAGGAAACAGAATCTCGTATTAAATGATATTGTCGCCGTTGATATCAGTGTGGTCGAAGATGCATTACGCGCTGACAAATCTCCATGGGTGTTGGGATACGCTATGACAATCCACTCGTCTCAGGGATTAACTATTTCTGATACACGAGTTTGGATTGTAGACGATCGCATCGAGTGGTCAAATTTAGTTTATTTGGCGGTATCGAGGGTCAGAAATATATCTCAATTACGTAGAATTATAATTCCTGAAATCGTTGATAAATTTAACATCATCGATGATGATATAATAAGAAAAAAATTAATCGGATACAAACAATCTGATAAAAAAAATAAACGTGACTTTGATCTTGATGTTAAATTTATTATTGAGTTAAAACAGCAGCAGAACAATCATTGCACCAGTTGTAATTGTATAATGTTATGGCGGTATTCGAGTAATGATTCAAGACAATTTACCGTAGATAGAAAAGATAATAGTCGCGGTCATACACGAGAAAATACCATGTTAACCTGTCTTGAGTGTAATCGACGTAGAGGCGCTGGCACTAGTGCTAGTTAAGTGATCGAAATCACCGGAGTGATTTTGGTGGTAGTTGTGTATCCGCGGGAATTATTTGTAGTTGTTCACGTGTAAATCCACGCTGAGGAGCGGCCAAATCTAATCTGTAGATTGCAGGTCTGGAAACACCTACGTTTCTCCCAGTGGATCTTGTCACGGTAGATATTTTGTGTGTGGTAACACTCCAAATAGGATCAGTCGCTCACGCTTTACCACCTTCAAGTTCACCAGGCTCATATAAATATCTGACTGTGACATCACCTAATATTTTTTGTTTTCCAACATCTTTTCGTTGTGTTGGTATATTTATTTTTGTGACCGCGCTAATGGGTTTCATGTTGGTTGTTCGTGTGATCTCATTATTTAATGCAGCTATCACGCCTGGTAATCTTGCAACCCATTCGCGAGATCTTTTATCCTGAATAAATTCCCTCGCGTATTGATATCCAAATAACCGTTCAGCAAGTGTTCGATTAAATCGCTCAACAATTGCTTGATCACGGTGAATTGCAGTATGACCTCGTCGTATTTTGGTATTATGTTGTTTCATCAGCGATGATACTGGACCAAGAAATTCCTTACCAGGATCAACCTGTAGTAGCTGTGGCCATCGCAGACCACCTCGTGGTCCACCCCCTTGTGGTCCGAGTCCTCGTTGATAAATTCGTTCAAACGCATCGGCTACTTCAGATGATGTTTTCGCTGATAGCGGCTCTGCCTCTTTATATCTACTTGCAACATCAACTACGGTTAGCGCGTATTTGTACGTTTTTCCACGCACAGTATCATGCGGTAAAAACAGAATATCAGCTTGATGAACTTCATTAGGAACACTGACATCGAAATACGCGTACTGAATTTGTTTAGGACGTGGTAGATAAATTTGCCATATTGCCTGCCTGGACAACCACGCGCTAGCAGTAGAATGTTTAACCGCTGCTGCATCAGCAAGTTTACCAATTGCTGCCTTGCCTCTCCAGTATCCTCTCGGCGAATAATAAATTGATTCCATTATTAATTACCAGCCCCAATCGCTAATTTACCTTTCATCGAGGATCTTACTAACCAATTAGCTAATGATTCTCTAATATTTTTATTTTTTATAGAATTTAATGAATGAATTAATTTTACATCTGCAATATGCCTATCTTGTAGATTTTGACTTTTATAAGCTACATCATGAGCATGACAAGCTCGATCAATAGCATTTATTGGTTCCTCGCCTGGTTTTGGTTGATCTTGATCATCGAGCCTGATATCGAGTCGAGTACCAGGACCGCAATAATTATATCCTGGTAGATGTTTTTCTCCACTGTATTTAGCCCATGGAGCACCTGGAAACTTTGACATCAAATTAGCAATATCACCACCGCGCTTATTAGGTAAAAACGAAAATTTCTTTCTACCGCATGTAGAACATTTTCCACCGTACGCTAGTTTTTTATTTTTTGTTGTAACTGTGGCTAAATCAGTAGTTGGAGTTTTAACTCTACAGCGTAAACAATATAAATTCATGTTATAATATATATGGATATAATTGATTTCTCAGCAACTCGGCAGCGAGAGCCAGTTAAGCATCATCCTGCGCTACCGAACTCCATCAGAATGATTATCATAGGACCATCTGGATCGGGTAAGACGCAATTATTACTTAATCTGATAATGAGATGGTTGAAATGGGATAAATTATATTTAGTAGCACCATCCGTTGATGATCAGCGATGTTATGACGTACTTAAAGATTTCAATGAAAACGCACGATTACTGGATGAAGGTAATGATGTTATAGAGTTTATAACCGATATTGATGAAGCACCATCCGTAGATTCCATAGACGGATTTATTAACAATTTAGTTGTATACGACGATGTGATGCTAGATAAACAATCAAATCCAGCCAGAATATTTTCCCGAGGGAGACACAAAAATACAGACGTGATCTATGTTACTCAACGATATACACAAATTCCGAAGGTGATCAGAGACAACTGCAACATTTTAGTTGTGTTTAATGGCGTAGACACACACACGTTGCGAAATATTCATCAAACTTGGTGTGGTGGTGACATGGATATAATTAAATTCAAAAATTTCTTCTCACGAGCGCAAGCTACCCCACATGGATTTATAACAATAAATTTACATGATCCAAGAACAAGATATCGTGTGGATATTGATAAAATATTTGGGTAACAGGGGTGATGATAAAATTAAATTGAATTAAACAGATATCATTAATATAATGAACAACTGTGCGTGGCTGCGTCAAGGAACCACTAACAATTGTAATAAAAAATGCCGTGGAGAATATTGCAAGAAACATAATTATCTTATAAAGAAAAACCCTCATGCTGGTCCACGAGGTTGTGTTGGTTGTAACAACTGCATTAGAGGATTATATCAGATTTGTAAAAATTGCGGTGGAGATCGATACAGAAGTTTGATGATATATTATAAACACAGAAAGAACATAAATCCAAAAATAGAAAAACCACCATCAGAACTTGAATATTACTTGAAACATAGAACAAATTCCGAAGATTCAGATGAAGATGAAACAGATGAGGAAAAACGACAGCGAGAACGCGTTGAAAAATATTCATCAAACTTGGTATGGTGGTAAATTAATAGCAGCAGAGAGGGTACCTACCAACGTTTGTCGTCAAAAAAATAAACAAGAAATAAATAAACACGTAGAGTACTTTATTTTTTCAGATACTATTTCGAACTGAGGTTTCATTAGTATAATCGTCCATTACAGAAATAAAACATCTCAAGGAAAAGTTCATTTGTAAAATCTTGACCTTTCTACGAGATGATTTTATTTGTTTGTTTTATTTGTTTTGTCGGAATTCTATGGTCTGTTCACCCTCTCTGCTGCTGTGGCAGCAAATTCAACCATGCAGGACATCGCTATGGATACGATGAAGGCGTAGGAACTTTCTTGCAAATCACTCCTACCATTATGTTCAACAACTGAACTACTACAACTACAGCTGTTACTATTATGATTAGCAATACTAATACAACTACTGGCACTGTTGTTGCTGCTGCCACCACTATTACTACTACTTGTACTACTACCATTATTACTACTGCTGCTACTATTAATACCACAGTCATCATCAACAATATTACTATTATTATTACCACTACTACTGTCACAACTACTACCACTACTACTACTACTACTACTACTAAAACTACTGCTACCAACACTACCACCACCAATACTACTATTACTATTACCACTACTAATACTACTATCACTACTTACTACTACTGTTACTACCACTACAACAACAACAACTACTACTACTACCACCACTCTAGTATTACCACTAATACTACTAATAACACTATTATTATTACTTCTACTACTATCACTACTATTACTAGCACCACCACCACCACTTTTCTACTACTACCACCACCAATACTAGCTCAACTACCACTACTACTAATACTATTATTATTATTATTATTATTATTATTACTACTACTACTACTACTACTGCTACCACTACTACAACTACTACTATCACTACTGCTACAACTAGCATTACTAAGCTACATTCTAGATATACCAACTCACGTGCTTGTGGCAGCGAAGCCAATCACCCAGGGTCGCGCTATGGAGAGCAGAAAGGCATAGGGATTTCTCTTTGTGAAAGCAAACAGTATGGCTGGCAGGACAATCAGCTGCTGGATTACTATGGCAACCGCAACCGTAGCAACTAGCATACCCATGGATCCGAAGACGCTAACGATGTCTGCAGTGCCCGCTATTGCCACGGCAATCAGACTTACCACGCCTATAGGTGTGGTCCTGGTTCAAAATAAAATCACATCAATCTGTATTAAACGTGTAAGGCCTGTCTTGAAAATAAAAATTATTTTGCTCAGGAAAAATTTAGGTGAATTATTTACTTGGGATATGTATTTCAAAGTTGTGAAACTGCTGCCAATAACAATCATAATAAAGCAGCAGAGGGGGCGAATCGGACATTTTGTCCAATCGTTATTTGGCTTAATTATTACTTTCTGCACTCAACGATCTAGTGTCGTCAGCGCCTGGTAAAAAAAAAACGACGACGTCGTTGGGGGATCGTCGCGTCGTCATTTGGTTTAATTAACACCTTCTGCGCGCCGATCCCCAGTGTCGTCAGCGTCCGGTAAGCACATCGACGACCGCGTCGATGTCATTGCCCCCTCTGCTGCTAAGAAGTTATTTACAATGATCTTACAAACAGAGTGATCACTAACTCCTCCTCCTGTAGATCAATTAGGTTATTTGACTGATCGGTGAGTTTAAAATTAATTCTCGTTAAAAACCGATCATGGCATCGCATATAGACCGGATTAATCGGATTCTCAACGATTAAAAATCCCGGAGGGGCTGTTGGTGAAAATGAATAAAGGATATATCCCTGTTGAGCTTGATTTGATTGATTGGTATCTACCTGGTAACTCCCTTCGATAACATCACACACTAGATTGATTGCTATCACCGATGCGATATTTACGTTGTATGGAGCAATATGCATACCATCATCCCCGTTATCGTGTCTGAGGATATAAGTTGATGGACTGAGAAAATCATTAAGAGACTTTCTTAGTTCAGGCGCGTTGTATCCTGGAAACTTGAAATCGGGTAAATCGGCTTCTGTGATATTATACCCGGTTAGGAATTTTTGTTTATTATCATCGCTGCTATCGGATATTGTCTTAACGATTCGCTCATTAATATATTCCATGTCTGATATAAGTTGATTTAACACCTCAACGTGTTTTCGTGCTTTTGTTTTCCGTAGCTGTTCTAGTTGTGATTGGTAATTACGATTAATCTCGGCAAACGCACCAGTGATATCATCTAAACGAACTGTGACCTTGGCTGACAATTCAGGAGTTTTCTTATACGGAAAAAACCATTGCATGGTATTCCTGTCTTGAAATATAAACTCGCTGGGTAATAACGTGTTTCTTATAATAGACAAATCATTCAGATAACTGGGATTAATCTCATGATACGATTGCACATTTGTGTGCAAATCCGCGGGTGGATTCTTAGGCCATCCTAGTATGGTTCTTATTGAACTGTTATAAATATCAACCATATACCCCGGTGTGCTTATTTCAATCGTCGATGATAACGTCGGTTCATGAACCGTAATAGCGATTTTTGATTCCTTTCCTGTGATCGATTTTATTCTGCGTTGAAATTCTTTATTGATTTGCTCTATTTGGTATGACCCAGTTGGTATTGTAACCTCCTCCCAGTCTGGGGTCCCATCGGGTTTATTTTTCCGTGCAAAAACCAGCGAGTTATTAGGTTGTTGTCCGTTAAATGCTTCCGCTCGAATATTAGGCCAACTGTGATATACTCGCAATTTTGCCAGCGCTATTTCCTTCACTGGAACCGGCGACGGGAAGTTCACACTGAATTCGGGTTTCGTTGACGTTATTGATATCATATTTGTTTGTACCGGAGTGGTGTTCTCCGCGATCCGCTGAAGTAATTGAAACCCTTCGGGGTTCAGCGACATTATTATTATTCGTTGTTTTTAGTGTCTAATTTTAACAACCAGGTGGTTTCGGCTTCCAGTTGAAAATCCTCGATTTTTGACATCGCGGAGCTATATAACTGGACCATCGTGGAGAATTCAACATCGGATACGAACAAATTATCAATCGATAACGAGATCAACCCGGATAATTTCGAGTATGCGTCGGATACTATTTGATGTTTTACTGTATACTCGTTGAGTTTTTTCTGAAAACACGATGATATCTTCCTAGTGATTGCGTTGGCGACTCCAGCAACTGTTGTCATCGCGGAGACAGCGATTGGAACAGCGATCGGGGTTATCGTGGTCACCGTGGATAAAATAACACCGGCGCCAGCTACTATACCCGACACCGAGTACACGACCGCGTCGATGGCGGTTATTTTTCGGCGGTATTTTTTTATTTTTGCACGGTATTGTTCGGAAAGCGTTTTCAAGTTCGCGGAGAATTCTTTTGCGGTATCGAATCGATATTGATGTGACGTCGGTGATACCTCTGATTCAATTTCCTTGGTGGTCATTTTTATTTTAAAAGAACTAGTGTTTTTAATTACTTAGATTCGCTACAAATTCCACATACCATGTAATGTTTGCCCCGGCTAGATTTCTATCAACGGCTTTAATTATAAACCGTTCGATTGTATCCTTGTCGATGATTGTTGATATTGTATTGTTAAACCCGGATGAACTCGGCGATGATATACTGAACTGCATCGCCGAAATCAATGTCAATCGATAAATACCCTTAACAATTGCGGTGACATCTATTGCATTACGCGTAGGAGTCCAATCGAATGATCCGTATTGAACCGTGTATACGCCACTGCCGATGATCCCATGAGGTGTTTTCATTTTTTCGAGTTGCTCTGTCATTCTAGGTAGTCTGTCCTTAATCGCTTCAACATCAGTTTTGATTGTTTTTATTTCCCCTCCATACGCGTCTACATTTTTTTTGTTCGCTTCAATATTAGTTTCGAGTTGCTCTGTTATTCTCGGTAGTCCGTCTTTAATCGCTTCAACATCAGTTTTGATTATTTCTATTCTCCGCAAATTCGCGTCTATATTATTCTTGTTCGTTGCAACATTAGTTTTGATTGTTTCTATTTCCCGTGTATTCTCGGTCATACTTTTTTTGTTCGCTGCAACATCAAGTTTGATTGTTCCTATTTCATATGTATGCACGTCTATACCTTTTTTGTTCGCTGCAACATCAGTTTTGATTAATCCTATTCCCCGCCAATACGTGTCTACATTTTTTTTGTTCGCTTCAATATCGGTTTTGATTGTTCCTATTTCCTGTGTATGCGCGTCCACACCCTTTTTGTTCGCTTCAACATCAGTTTTGATTGTTCCTATTTCCTGTGTATGCGCGTCTACACTCTTTTTGTTCGCTTCAATATCAGTTTTGATTATTCCTATTTCTTGTGTATGCGTGTCCATATTATTTATGATCGTTGTAACATCAGTTTTGATTGTTTCTATTTTCCGTCCATGCGAGTCTACATTATTTATGACCCGTGCAACATTAGCGCCGATTATTTCTATTTCCCGCTCATGTACTACTACACCATTTCTGTTCTCTGCAACATCAAGTTTGATTGTTTTTATTTCCTGTCCATACGCAGTGATATCATTTATAGTTGTTGTAATCTCATCCGGTCTGGTATTTTTTTTACCAAAGAATTTATCAAAGTTGTCATCGATCCTGTTAACATTTTTCCGTAACGAGACAAATTGGCCCGACAGCGTTGCAAAATCCAAAATAGCACCCATTATTGCTGCAAGATTTGGTTCGGTTACCGCCGGGGTCCCGAAAAAACTAGCGGTAGTGAGTTGTATATCGGTGATAGATTTTTTCACCTCGGTGACAGATTTTTTCACCTGCGCGTCAAGTTCGGTCACCGATCTATCCAACCTTATAAAACCGTCTTTGACTAATGTTACCGCCGATATATGTTCACCCGGTTTGAGTCGTCCGTCGCCGGTATATAACGCGATAGTGTCCTCGGCGGCATCACGCTGTCGTGTTAAAACATCATTCAGTGACACATTACCGGATTTCAATTTACCCTGGCGGTCTTGAAATACAACTATTTCGCCTGGGTCAACACTGATTAAATTTAACATATCAGCGATTTCATCCTCAATTAGTTTTTTTATGTCGGCGGCGGCCGTTTCCGTGGATTCTTTCAGCGCCGAAACCGGTCGTCCCCAAATATCAATCATCGTTATTGTAGAAAAAAACGACGTTTCTAATTAACCCGCCGGGCCTCTACGACCCCACTAGTGTATTCGTTTACAACCACATGAGGTGGTTTTCGCGATGATGAAATCGCCGCGAGTACGTTCAATACCTCACGGCCGCATATCGGTGGGTCACTTAACTGCTGTGTTGGCAGCGTGGAATAAAAAACCCGGGCTGAACACGCCGGGGCTGAACACGCCCGGATATACCGCATAAACTCTTTCGGCGGGGCTAACCCGTATGAATCAAAATAGACGATCGCACGCGGATCAATCGCGTATGCAACCCAATGAGTTCCCGCTCCGGAGGACCCATCGAGGTTAATTATACCGGTTTCAGTATTCCTTGGGGCCGCCGGTAATTGATCCCTCATAAAAACACCTCTGAAGTTTTTTATCGCTAACGCGTTTGCGGCGTCTATTAAATCAAAATTAGACATGGGAGTCATTGACTCAGGAGTCATTGACTCCTGCGTTAATAAACGGTTCCCGGTAGTCTTAGACCCTTTCCCGAATACCATGAATACGGGGTTCCCGGTAGTCTTAGACCCTTTCCGGCTACGGGTCGTTTTTTTTTGTAGCCTTTCCCGGTTGCCTTCTTCAATGCCATCCCCGCCGCGGTACCAACGGCTCCTAACGCCGCCGCCTTAGCCACTGCTGGTGCGGCCGCGGCAATTAATGCCGGAATCGCAGCTAACAGCGGAAATATCCCACCGGTCTTTTCCATGTTTTTAATTGCTGCGGCCGAAAAATCTATTTGAACACCCTTTTTATTCTTCATCGCATCATTGAAATGCTTTATTTGACGCGCCGTCAACGATATCTTATGATTACCACCCGCCATCTGCGACGGCTTCAGCGTTATTGTGGTTCCGCATTGTTTAGCCGACTTTGATCGTAATTTCTTGACTTGACCATCAGTCAACTCTACACTGACGACACTATACGACATTTATTGTAAACGCGTTTTGTGCTTTCAATTACATGTTTTCCACTGGCGCATCAACGATTCTCATTCGTCCACCAACACCTTCTAGCAGCATTGATTTATCGCTGAGAATGACAGCAACCGCTCTATAATTAACACCACCCGGGGCTATACGAGCTCGGAAGTGTATATCAACGACGGATTGTCTCGTTAAATCAAGATGTTCCAGTGAAAAATAATAAATCGGATACAGGTTTTTAAAATCAAGTTGTGATATTTGCAAACCAGTGTCGACGTTTTGATCACGACCCATATACGACAGCAATCGATGGTACACACGTGCGATATGGTTGTCGCCGTAATTAAGCTGTATATCCTCGGATGGTTCCTGTTGTCCGTTTATTCTCAGCGAAACATCCCTGACTCCTAATTGATCAAATATCATATGGCTGCGTTCTTGACTGCCCAATCGTTCCCTATTCTGTAGCGCTATGAATATATGACGCGGGGCTGAAACACCCTGTTTTGATGCCAGGTGCCATGTAAACGTATCGGCGACGTTATCCTCTTTAGCATCAGTTGTTACCGCTAGCCAACTCAACAACGATTTCCCTCCCTGTTCCATAAATGCTAACAATCGTGCTTCCGTGGTAACTGATGGAGTCAGCACCGGCATCCACAATGCCATTTTAGTTAAAATGACTTTACCGGCAGCGACGCCAGCAGCACGCCATATTGCATTGTTATCATCGCCCCTTCGCGTCAGCGCGATTGTATGCTTAGCCCCATAGACAACTTTTCTGACATTTCTGCAGAATCCAAATATGTGATGGAGTGGAATCGCGCATGAAAACTGTCGGCGTGGTCCTTGCAACATTCCTACTCGTGCTGCGAATCCTAGATTGTAATCATTGTTGGTGCTTTTTATAATATTAAAATTAGCACCTGGTCTTGCTCTGCGGTCTGGATTGGCTGCTTCAGCCTGTGGGTCAGTTGCGGTATCTCTTTCCGCCAGCACGTTGATGTACTGAATATGGTCAGCGTTATTGGTGGTGTCCTTCGCAAACATCATAGATGGGCCCGCCGATCTTGTATAATCATCCGAGTATCTCGCCAACCCAATTATCGTCGTTGCAACATCAACCTCGCGTTCTATTGATTCAATTTCTCGCCCGTCAATAAGATATCTGGCGCTCTCAAATAACGCCATGATACCGTTGTTGACGAAGCCAACTCGAACACGATGGTCATCTGCGTATGGTGTATTATCGGCGGCATTTGTCACGAGTTCTCCCTCAATTTCGATAAACGCTTCACACGGCAGAAAGTATTTACTGGTATCTTGGACCTGAAGTTCAATTCGCGATCGTAGGTCGGGTTGCGCTGCATAATAAGAATAATATTGATAATCACGGACAGAATCATCCCTGCGCACTGGGGCATCCATATCAAACGCGGGATCAGCGGTACGCGCAAACATTCTATTATTTATCATGTTGATGTTTTCAATTGCGATTTTTTCGTCGTAAATTCTTTGAATTTAAACCACTCCCCGCTATCGCGTTCATGAGCGCGTTGGTTGCCGCATCGGCGGATGGCGAAGTCGCCAACGACGGAGTCGTCGCCAACGACTGAGTCGTCGCCAACGACTCTAATTTTTCTTCCACGGCGTTATTTATTACTTTACTGACATTTGCAGGCATCACTGTCGTTGATGGCATCACCGGTGGTTTCTGTTTTTTTCTCCTGGATTTCACCAACGACATTAGTTTGTCTCGCGCGGCAGAAAGCGCCTTTCCGGCAACATCTCCAATAGCACTAATACCCTTATCACGAATAACATCAATAGCCTTCATTCCTAATTGTTTGGCTAACGGCGCTACTTTTGGAGCCATTCTTGTAAATAACCCCGCAATGGTGCTACCGAGACCATCTCCATAGTACGCGCGGTAAACAGGCAATCGCGAGTTTACCACGTAGACGAGTACTGGTTTATCATGGTTGTAGTGTATGATCATCCTTATTAAAAACACCAGTTTTCCAATTAATCATCCACGAGCTCGTCTATGAGCGTTCGATATGCATTAATGTCCATAATACCGCCTGCAAATAAACGCTTGCAAATATCAGCGGCCTCATTGATTATTTCCGTAGAGTTATTTCCGGCTCGTTTTCCTCCGATTAGTACTTCCAGCCGTGATATATCACTGAGAACACTATTAGGGCAGGTAACGCCGTAGGATTCTTTACCAACAGGGTATCCTTTTCCTTTTTTTGGTGTTATACTCTTAACTTCCTTGTGGAATGCGTCGTAATCGGATTTACTACGATGTGGTAATGCATCTTTATGTTTACTTGCTAAATACACTATTCTTGCCCAGTCTTTTAACGACTTTATATTTTTCTCGTAACCGCTATTGATATGCTTCTTATCTCGTATGTTCTTAGCAAAATTGTTGGCAGTAAAATTAATTAATTCTTCCCTGTTGCTGAAGCCTCTAATTTGATCTATTGTGCTCTTCTTGAGTACAATACGGGGTATATTCCCCTCTTTTTCCTCCGGTATTTCTTCTTCTGGTGTTTCTTCGGGTATTTCTTCTTCTGGTTCTCTTGCGGTGGCGCCTGGTTCTTCTTCGTCGGCCATTGTAACATAAGGTTCTTGTGGTTCGGTTATAGCGAGTGGTGGTGGCCTCCGTGTTGTAGCAGCCGCTATTTTTGCAGGGAGTGTTTCTAAAGACCTTTTTGTTTGTTTTGTCTCTGCCGCTATCTTTTCAAGCGCACCAAGAACGGGTACAGTTGCCGCCGTAACATCCTTAGTCGCTTTAGTTACCGGGGCAAATAACTGTTCGCTTCCAACAGTAAAATCGGTTTGCATTTGTTGTCGCGTTTGAAGTTTCTCTCTCACTCTGTCTCGTAACGGTATAAACTTTTTAAGCGCTGCTAGCCGCTCTCTGGCTAGCCGAGTAGTAAGTGATTCACCTACCATTATTGTAAATTGATCCGCAATTTTCTAATTTTCCGCCGAGTGTACCATCCGGAGCTCCACGGAGTTTTCGTCTATAATCCTTCTAATGTTTTTGATCTTACTAGAAATCTCCCGGCGTCGTTCATAAACACGTCCGAGTTTTTTTCGTATTATTTCAACGGCAGTAAATAGTCCAATGAATGCATTTGCGTCATTGTGGTACAGGTTCTCATTAATCGTATGTTGTAATCGTTTTATAAAAAAATACTCGCGGGCCAGGGTAAAACGCCCCCGTTTCGACTGTTCGTTAATAATCTCATAATCGGATAATATTTTTTCACTGTCGAGACCATCAGATAATTCAATTCCTTGATTTTTTAATTTTGAAATCTCAGTTAATATATTATTGATGTCTTCGATATTCATTATTCTTATAAAACATCTTATTTCTAATATCAAAAATTTTAATAAAATTATTGGGGCCATTTTTGACCCCGTTTTTTGTATGGACAGTACAGTGCCGTAGATCTCCACTCGAGTGTTGTGGCAGATTGCAGGCATACATGGACAGTACAATGCCGTAGATCTCCACTCGAGTGTTGTGGCAGATTACAGGCATATACATATACTTAATTAAGGACATTCACATCTTGGAACCCCAAAGCATACATCTCCGAGAGGGAGGCCTAGGGTGACAAACGTCATCGTAGACCGCCCAGAAGATATGCTTGGGGGACATCACTACATGTACTTAATTAAGGATGAATATATTTACAATGAAATGATTGATGGATGATGGGACGGCACAAGACAGCACAAACATAAAACGGCGGGGCGGAACTCTACGGCCAATTCAACCAATCAAAAGCAACCCAATTAAATTAACCCGGTTGCATGATTGTGAACAAAAGACAACCACACGCCCGGGTCAAGAGCGTGGGTTAGTTTTGATTAGTTGAATTGGCTTTCGAAAGCCCCAGGCTTATAACGAGTCATCTTATATATAAAGTGACTAATACAGCGGCGTCAGTCACAAGGTGTGTGTTAATTTGAATTCCCTTGAATCGTTTGAATCCTTAAATACTTATTAATGGTGTTTCACGGCATTTAAATGGAACCAAATACTCAAATAAAACATTAAAAAAAAGAATACAGCTGTTAGATAACAGCGTGTATTTCATTAGTTTTCATCGTAAAATGATTAATTAATCGCAACATTAATTGGACTTCAAGGACGTAACTCTTGTCATGCGACGCTATCACAAAACGAGTTATCTCCCTTTGATGTTATATATGAAAATCGAATTCTGTGACCCGTCTTTTTTGAGATCGCTGTTTTAGTTATATTCTCCGCAACATCTAGAACTGATTTACTACAAATATCGAAGTATTTACCAGCCGCATTCATAGAGCGAAATATTTTTTCCTCGTGCGTTATTGTATCAAATGACTTTACGGGTTTTGCCTTTCTCATCCCTCCTGTTTTTCCAAATTTGGAATTTTGACTCGGTGTAACAGCTCTTAGATTACACAGTCTGTTATTTTGAGGACATCCATCAATGTGATCAATAACGAGACCGTCGTTGATCAGTCCGTTAAACGCTTCATACACCATCCTGTGAATAAGACAGATTTTTTTCCCAGCATTAAATCGCAAGTATCCGTGATTATTTACGGTACCAACCGGCTTCTTCAGTCTGCGGTTTCTAACAATACCGTCGCGAGATGCCTCGTAATTAACAAACACAGGGTGAGGTCTGAACTCTTGGTCCATTTGTATAATAATACTACTTGTCTAATTTATTATTTGGTTTAATTATAAACCTTGCAATGTAGTCCTGAGGAGTTTTGATGACGAAGTCTGCGGTGGGGTTGATGACGGCGTTTTTTATTCGTTTATCGTAATAGCGTTTTAGTTCCCTGTATCGCTTTCCGCCACAATTGATACACAACTGTGATTTTCCTCTTACACCGACGTGGCAAACCAAGCACGGGAGGGGGCCAAGAGAACCATTACGAACGCTTTGTAAATGATACCCGCAGAATTCACCTCTACATGATTTATTGCACGGGGTTGTCGACCCAATCATCAACCATTTGCATTTATTCATTATACTATATTCTTTCATTTAAATACTTGTTTTAATTATATGGATGAGTTCGAGAGATTAGCAGTAATTAAGCCCCGGAAAAATATTAAGTTCAATCTCGATAGAGTCCTCAAGGACACACCAAAAGCGTTAATAAACGATAGAACCCTGTTGAATAAAATACGCGATTGTATCGATGAATTCAAACGTGATGGTGCATCTCATAGTTGGTCAACATTTCGAATTGATGGCGTTGTTGATGCTACCATGAACGACAACCGCGCAGCAACGATAATATCACAACTTGACGGTAAAAGGTATTTCTTCAGAGTAAAATTCATTGTCCGGGTGGAATCAGGCGATTGGATCATGCGTGATAAATTTGAACCAGTTCTCAGCGACAAGAAAACAGTCACTGTCAGCCGCGACTCCAAGCCGGGGTTGTTAACCGGAATTGACAAACCATACTATGAACGAGCGTATCCTGAAACAGCAGTTGTTTATGGAATATACCCGTTAAATAAGAAACCTGATATCGGAAAACTGAAACCGATGAAACAGTCAACTGGGATAAATTGTGTAGCAGAACGAATAATAGAGCATTTTACAAATGCATGTCGAGGAAACAAATTGACTGATTTACGACGTAGCAAAATCAACCAGTGGGAACTAACCGTAAAAGAGCGTGGAGCAACCATCAGCGACATAGCGAGATTAGAAACATCGCTGAGATTTCCAATAACCGTTACAACGATAACCGGTGAAGTATTATACGAATCGAAGTATAAATCGAAGGGAGCCCCAATCAAAATTATTGATCATAACGAACACGCATGGACGCCCGTGATCACAATATTTCCACGGGATAGAACAGTAAAGTATATACCCGAAGAATTCCTGGGAGAACAATTCTCCAAGGACGGTTTTCTCGCGGAGAGGAAACTATTTGATGCTATTGCCTACTTGTGTAAAAACGACCCTGTATCAGTGTGGTTACTTCGCAGCGCTGAAAACGATGCGGATACCTTTGATCAGTTTGTAAGACCAAACGGTGAATTATATCGCACTGAAGCATTTCACAACAGGATGAAAAAAACCGCCATAGAATTTGAGGAGCATGATGAACAACTGCTAACAAATTGTTTTACGATTCCATCGGTTGTAGCTCATGTTGCAGCAAGGAAAAATGCGTGGAGACCAACGCGCAGAGAATTTCTACCGGATGTACAATCCAGTTGTTTGGAATACTATCACGGTGGACTATGGAACACTGAATACAACCGCGACGCTATGATCTCGGTTGATATGGTTGCCTGTTATCCAGCGAGTTTTCTCGGGTATGGATCCGCCGCTGAGTACTTTAGACGATTTGGACACCCCAGTCATGAAATGATTCGTGTTGCTATTAATGGACCACTGCCTGATTTTGATTTAACCGGATTCGCTCGCATAGTATCATTTGAATTCGCGGCAGGACTCCATCGCTGTTGCTATATTTGGATCGGTAGACACATGGCTGAAAAGAGATGGCTGCCAATAGCGCTGCTACGGTATATGATTGATTGTAGCATGCTAGTTTCGTTGATTGTCAGTGACGCGATTATATCATACCGGGCACAGACTGAAGTCTGGTTACCAGAACCGGAGCGTCTAGATAGCATAATTGACGAGTCCAGAAAAAACATTGATGCCGACGAGGAATATATCATCGAATGGTCCAGGAGGATATTTAACCAACGAAACCGCGAGGCAAAAGATCTCGGTAGAAGAATAATTGGTAAGTTCACACAAGGTGGAAAAAACCACGACTACAAACGATATTGCTCACGGCTGATTATAGATGACGCAGAATATGATTTCGTAATCAAGGACACAGTGGCAAAAAATAGATACGTGAACTGCAAAACAGCTTTCCTGTCCAATGGAACGAGGTTGGGTACAGTTGTTACCTACAGCGATGGAGACAGCCCGGCGTATCCACATTTGAGGGCGTCTATGCTGGGATATGCCGCTATCAATTTATTCTCGATGATAAATAGATTCCCCGATACCGCGGTTAGAGTAGCCGTTGATTCGTTTTATGTTGACGTAGCGTATAAAGGAAACGTAGCCGAGTTTACTAGTCCGGACGAGAGTTGGGGTACATGGAGAATTAAAAATGAAATACGACGCGATTATTCCCCGTCAGCAGATGTCACCGTTGAGAACAACTACTTACGCGGTGATAAATTGTCAGAATGGTCTAATGCACCATCGTGTTCTGATCCAATTTGTAGACACAAGACGGTTTATTTAAGCGGCTGTGGCGGGTCAGGAAAGACGACTCGGGCAATTGAATTATTTCGAACGCGGGCAAGTATAATCGTGCTTACACCGACCCATAGACTAGCGCGAGAGATAAAACAACGAAATGTTGACGCCGTTACTTATCACAGCTTTTTTCGATACAGCGGCGGTGAGTGGACTCCTGATCGAATGGGTGAAAAATTTATTCCCGACATTATCATCTGGGATGAGATATGTACTGTTTCGTTAGATACTTTACAAATGTTTCTTGAGTGGTTGCTGCGCGCGAATACAGCGGTAATCATGTGTGGGGACCATGGCCAACCACCACCATTTGTCGGCGAGGGTCCACATGATTG
Source organism: Sinohyriopsis cumingii (assembly GCA_028554795.2). Lineage (NCBI taxonomy): Eukaryota > Metazoa > Mollusca > Bivalvia > Unionida > Unionidae > Sinohyriopsis > Sinohyriopsis cumingii. The sequence continues at coordinate 127,367,788 of CM068828.1, forward strand.
GTTAAGGGGTTTTGTGGACTATTATGAAGAAACCGATACTGATTACCGAGCACTTGATGAACAACTGCGCGAGGTTAAGAAATTAATCAGATTACAGCCGGATAGAATTCAATGTGAAATAATTCGCGAGGTGATTCCGGAAACGCCGTTAAATGAATTCTGGGAAACATGGAGACCAAACGATTTGATTGTAGCGAGTAGAAAGATAGTCAGAGACACACTTCAGCGGAAGTTGTTTACGTTGCATAAGGAAAAGTTTCCAACGCGTCCAGTGCCGTTATGTTATAGACCCGCGGACACACGGCGGCAGAACATTGAAGTTGAAATTCCAGGTCGGACAGAAAAACAAATTCTCGTGCTGAATGATATCGTGCTCGTTGATATCAGCGTCGTCGAGGACGCGCTACGTGCTGATAAATCCCCGTGGACGCTAGGATACGCAACAACAATACATTCCTCGCAGGGACTAACCATCACGGACACAATTGTTTGGATAGTTGATAATCGCATCGAATGGTCGAATCTAGTCTATCTTGCAGTGTCCAGAGTACGAAGGATAAATCAGCTTCGAAGAATTGTTATTGACGAAGCCACCGACGAAGCCGGCGACAAAGTCACCATCGATGCAAGCGTCATTGATAGAAAACTCTCGGGTTACCGCCAACAGGATAAAAAAAAACAGCGGCGTTTTGATATTGATGCCGAATTAATAATCTCGCTACGACAACAACAGAATAATCACTGCGCGAGTTGCAATTGTATAATGAGTTGGCGTTATTCGGATAAAGACACTCGCCAATTTACCGTGGATAGGATCGATAACAGTCTCGGTCATGTCAAAAACAATGTGAGGTTGACCTGTCTTGAGTGTAATAGACGCAACGGCGCTAGTTAAGACCACGCGGGGGTAATTGAGTATCGTTAGGTATCACTTGTAGTTGCTCGCGTGTAAATCCGCGCTGAGGAGCAGTTGAATCCAGTCTATAGATCGGTGGTCTACCAGTTGATCGTGTTATCGTTGATATGTTATGTGTGGTAACACTCCAAATAGGATCGGTAGCCCTTTTTTTACCGCCTTCAAGCTCTCCTGGTTCATATAGATATCTAACAGTGACATCGCCAAGAATCGGCTTAGAAACGCTATTTATTTTTAATTTTCCGGGTATATACTCGTATTTAATCGCGTCGCTGGGCTTCATGTTGATTACTCGGGTAATCTCGTTATTTAACGCTGCAATTACACCTGGCAACCTTTTAACCCATTCACGAGATCGTTTTTCTTGGATGAATTCCTTCGCGTATTGATATCCAAATAACCGTTCAGCGAGAGTCCGATTGAATCGTTCAACAATTGCCTGATCACGATGTAGCGCAGTATGACCTCGTCGTATCGCGACGCTATGATGTTTCAGCGTTGATAAAACAGCGCCGCGAAATTCACTACCAGGATCAACTTGTAATAGATTTGGCCAGCGCAGAGGACCTCTTCGATAAATCCGCTCAAACGCATCGGCTACTTCAGTTGCTGACTTTGTTTTCAACGGTTCCGCTTGTTTGTATCGACTCGCAACATCAACTACGGTTAGCGCGTATTTGTAACCGTTGTCATGCGGCAGAAATAGTATATCAGCCTGATGAACTTCATTAGGTACGCTGACATCAAAGCGCGAGAAGTTGATTTGTTTAGGCGGTGGTAGATAGATTTGCCATATAGCCTGTTTGGATAACCAATTAGCCGCAGTGGTCTTTGTTACCTTTGCAGCGCTTGCAAGCTTACCAATTGCGGCCTTCCCCTTCCAGTATCCTCTCGGAGAATAATAGATGGAATCCATCGTTTTTCTTGGATGATTGTTATTAATTACCAGTGCCAATCATTAATTTACCTTTCATAGCCGATTTTACCAACCATGAGGCCAATTTTTCTTTGACGGATTTATCAGGAATAGCATTTAGCGCGTGAATTAATTTTACATCCGCGATATGACGCTGTTGCAGATCGCTACTTTTGTAAGCAACATCATGAGCATGACACGCCTTATCGATAGCGTTTATTGGATACTCACCGGGTTTGGGCTGATTTTGATCATCGAGTCTAATATCTAATCGTGTTCCGGGGCCACAGTAGTTATATCCTGGGAGGTGTTTTTCTCCTGGATACTTTGCCCACGGTGTTCCGGGGAGTTTTGCCAATTTGGCTGCGATGTCACCTCCTCGCTTTTTTTTAAAACATCTCCGGGTCTAATAGAAATAAATCTAAATTTCTTTGTACCGCATTGTACACACTTACCAGTAAGCGCCGATCTGTTATTTCTTGTCGTAACGGTTGTCATATCATTTGTGCCAGTACGCACTCTACACTTCACACAATATAGATCCATAATTTATGTATAGAGATATGAATATAATTGATTTTTCGGCGACTAAAACAAGAGAACCAGTTAAGCATGTTGCAGCGTTACCAAACTCGATCCGGATGATTATCATCGGACCATCTGGATCCGGCAAGACGCAATTGTTACTCAATTTAATAATGAGATGGATGAAGTGGGATAAGTTGTATTTGGTTGCTCCTAGCGTAGATGATCAACGATGCTACGAGGTGTTGAAAGATTTCAACGAGAATGCATCAGCGATCGCTAAAAAGAATGTTATTGAGTTTATTACGGATATCAATGATGCACCGGGTATTGATGATATTGATGGCGACGTTAACAATCTAGTCGTGTACGATGATGTTATGTTAGACAATCAAAAGAACCCAGCTAGGATATTTTCCAGAGGCAGGCATAAAAACACTGACGTGATATATGTCACTCAACGATACACTCAGATTCCAAAAGTAATCAGAGATAACTGCAATATTCTTGCTGTATTCAACGGCGTTGATACACACACGCTACGAAATATTTGGCAGACATGGTGCGGCGGTGACATGGACTTTAATGTTTTTCGAAACTTTTTTAGTCATGCTCAGTCGACCCCACATGGATTCATAACGATAAATTTACATGATCCTCGGACACGATATCGTATCGGACTTGACCAAATATTCGGTTAGTTGTAAATAATTTTCATTGTAAATAACCTCTTAGCAGCAGAGGGGGCAATGACATCGACGCGGTCGTCGATGTGCTTACCGGACGCTGACGACGCTGGGGATCGGCGCGCAGAAGGTGTTAATTAAACCAAATGACGACGCGACGATCCCCCAACGACGTCGTCGTTTTTTTTTTACCAGGCGCTGACGACACTAGATCGTTGAGTGCAGAAAGTAATAATTAAGCCAAATAACGATTGGACAAAATGTCCGATTCGCCCCCTCTGCTGCTAATAATTTAATGCTTTCGAGTCCTTAAATATTTCACTGGCAATCCTTGATCATGTTTCTATTAGTGTTTAAAATTTACTAAATCACAACACAAAAAGGTCAACGAGCATATTTTATCCATGTGTATTTGTCATTCAATATAAATTATAAACTTCATGACTCAGATATTAACTACTCCGAGGTAGCGTTTCCAATTGAACAATGCCTTTAAAAATAATTCAGTCTCTTTGGCAACATGCCAACGATTCAAGTTTTACAATATTTATGTAATCACCATATGTATTCTTATGCAAATAAAAAGTGCCTGAAATAATGTACTACAAGTCAAGGATAACATACCACATAAACCACCTGACTATCACGATAACTATATCAGATGCCGAGACGAAGAAGTGTAAGAGTGGTTTCCCTTTCTCTTTCAACGTTGACGCAGCGATGCCAACAAGAGTGCAGGCGACAATCAGACCTGCAGAAACACAAGTGATTCTGTACAAAATGACAACGCTTATTAGAAAGCATTCCAATCTTCGCATCATATCTCACACGAACCTAGGTTCTCAATACACGAAGTCTATCATATAGTGATGTCCGTATTTACAAGAGTTTGGAATGTGTACAGGTATTTGATAAGGCTGCTCAAATAATGCTAGGCATTTCCATTCCCACTTCTTCCATAATTCCGTTTTATATTACCATCATTATCTTTACTTGTGTACTTGTTTTTGTCTATACGTTAAACATCTCTGTTCAGGTCTGAGAGTGTACATTATTTAAACATGTGGTCTACACCGAGCTACAACCTCGTTTTCGCTAGGAGAAAGAACTTGATTTATACGTGTCAGACCATTCATTTTTGTTTTAAAATTCCCATATTCTATTATCGACGAAGTTCTCAAAAATGTTATCTGGAATAAACTTCAGCATCTTATTAGGAGTAAATATTTAAATTCTGAAATAAAACTAACATGGTAGAAGGATTTTATTCACCTTCATCGAAGTCCTCAACTTCAACAAGCCAGACGAAGCACATACTCGAATGAAAAATGATATAAGCTTTGATTGGCTGAAGGGTCGAGATACTAAAATACCAAAAATGATTTATTTCCAAAGAAATGAATAAATGTGATCGTTACATTTAAAGAGATAAATGACTCCAACAGTATTCGAACTAGATACCTCTAGATATAGTCCATTCACTTTATCAAGTGAGTTAATATCAACAAAACGTACGGTGTGGGAAACTTTATACATTATCATGAAAACATTACCAGCTTAAACCGCATTCTCTGCTTAATATAAAATAAATTATACGTAAAGATTATAATCATTGACCCTAATAATTTATCTTTAAAAATAAAACGTTCGCTTCTTCTGAGACAAAAAAAAAAGACCTTAAGACTTACTCACTAGCGCTCTATGGTAAATGTTATGTTTGAAAAACCATAAACCGCACAATACAACATCCCCGCACTCCCCTCAGCTTCAAAACTCAGACTGAACAAAAAGAATGTTATGCTTTTTTTACTTCAAATTATGGCCGCAAAAACAGTTATATTGGTCGGTTGCCAATTTAAGATCTAGTTTATAAAAAATATCCACAATGGTTTTTCTTTTTGTAAATTAAATATTCAAGTTCAAAACATGGTCTCTTTTGGGTTAAAATTAGCCTTGTCCTCGGCCTGGCCGTTGGACAAGATAAGCAAGACGAAAGGGGTTTACTTGCTTGCTTAATCTTAGGCATGATTTAGCAAAAACTCTTGTTATAAAAATAGCGTAGAAGCTTGCGGTTGTATTCTATTATAAATCTTGGGTATGAATGCCTTGTGAGACCTCAGTTTGAAAGAACGCTCGGTAGCATAACACACATTAATTTACTCTCAAAAAGTCTGATCGGAGTTGTAAATAAGTATTCAAAAGGTAGAAAAAGATCGTTCGTTCACATTCATACTAATAAGTAAGCATGCTATATAATACAATGGTATTACTATGATTCATACTGGTAAGTAAGCATACTATATGATACAATAGTATTAGTAGGATATAAGTAACTCACTTCAGGTGATGGCTTCAGGCCACCATTACTTATCACCTATTACCGTTCAAACATATTTCGCCGCAGTTACACAACACTCAGCTCCGACAAAGCAACTGACAGTTGGATCGTCCTTAGATCGTTCATGTTACGAACTCATACCTATTATATTAGCGCTGTCTGTCTTTCCAACATTTTTCGTCAACCTTTCCACAGTATCAACTAGTATAGTGCCATTTGAAGTATTCCTTTCGACGGTCTCAGTCAGGGTGCTGTACCTGGTTTGGGTTTTTCGGAATGTAGCTTCCAATAAGTTGTCGGGGAAAAAGTCCCTAGAGTGCATAATATATATATATATATATATATATATATATATATATATATATATATATATATATATATATATATATATATATATATATATATATATATATATATATATATATATATATATATATATATATATCTTTATATATATATATATATATATATATATATATATATATATATATATAGAGAGAGAGAGAGAGAGAGAGAGAGAGAGAGAGAGAGAGAGAGAGAGAGAGAAAGAGAGAGAGAGAGATATGATTTGATTGATTTTATTTTTAACGGCGCATCAGCACTGTAAGGCTATTTAGCGCCAAAACAAAATGTTAATTTTATAATCTTTTAAAAATTATAAAAGGTCCTATATCGACCAGCGATATAAAAGAACAAATGGTTGAAATTAAAACGGTAAGATGGTAACGGTGCAAAATAAAGCTTCCCGATCAATGGGGGATGTAAATGTTCTATGTTAATGAAAAATGATGAAAAGGTATTAAAATGGGACGGTATATATAATGCATAAAACTGCACAAGGTGATAGCATAAAAGTTAGAGTTTAGAGTAAATATTTACTGCTTTCAGGAACTCTATAATACGAGTGATGTTTATAGTATCAAAAAGTTCTTTCATGTCATGCACAATGTAATAACGATCGCGCGTAGGTTGCAGGTCAAAACACTCTATCATAAAGTGCTTAACAGTGAATGGTTCATTGCAATAAATGCACTCTGATGGGTCTTCACCTTTTAGTATGTGGGAGTGGGTAATATAAGTATGACCAATTCGGATTCTTGCAATGACTACCTCCTCCCTACGCATGGTTCTGTAGGAAGGAGTCCATTCTCCTAGAGTTGGCTTGATTGCATGAAGTTTGTTATTCACGGCATCATTCCATGATGCCTGCCACTTCTGACGAAAGGACTTTCTGATACAAGGTTTAAAATCAGTATACGGTATTTTAAAATCAGATGGTTCTTGAGTAAGGGCCATTTTAGCAGCGCGATCCGCTTTTTCGTTACCTTTAATACCAATATGGCTAGGTAACCAACAATATATTATATTGTGGGAGACACTCAGTTCGGTATTTTTGACGAGTATGTTTTTCAATAATGGATTCTCCAGTTTTCTATTGTGTAGTGACTGAAGTACTGATAATGAGTTGGAAAAGATGATGCTGTTTTGTATTTTGTTTTCTATATGTTGCAGAGCAAGATCTATTGCTCTGATTTCGGCTGAAAAAATTGATGTTCCATTTGGTAAGCAAGCTTGCTTTGTGTGATTTCTACAAATGAAGGCTGCAGCAGCCCTTTCCTCATCCTTTGATCCATCCGTGTAAATTCTTGTGTAGTTTTTAAATTCGGTGAGGAGTTCATGGTAAGAGTTGTGGAAGACAGAAGGACTTGTCTCGGATTTTTTTCCATCATGTAGCGTAAAAAGTACTTTTGGCTGTTTAAGTAGCCAGGGTGGTGTTTCGGAGATGGACGTTTTCTGAATTTTAGAAAGATCTATTTTTGTACTGTCAAGTCTGGATGATATTCTAATGCCAAAGGAAGGTATGGCGTTTGGTTTATTTTCGTAAAAGGTTTTGTATTTGGGTTTGAAAAACAGCTGAAAAAGCATTATTCAGAGGATTTGATTTTAATTTGAGAGCATACTGTGCGGAAAGCATTTCTCTACGATGCGATACGGTGGTTCGTTCGCTTCAGCTAGTAGGCTTTCACAAGGGGATGTTTTAAATGCTCCCAGAGCCAGTCTTATTCCCTGATGATGAATTGGATCATGCATTTTCAAATATGATTTTCTGGCTGAACCATACACAACGCAACCATAGTCCAGTTTGGACCGTATAAACGTTCTATATAAATTGAGTATGACTTTTCTATCAGCACCCAAGTCAGTGTGCGCTACTACTTTAAGTAGGTCAAGTGCTTTTAAGCTTTTAGCTTTCAAGTTCTTTAGGTGTTGAATAAAAGTCAGTTTTCTGTCAAAGATAATACCTAAAAATTTGGTTTCCTCAACAACTGGAATAGGTGTTCCGTCCAGCGTGAGGTGAGGTTCATCGTGATGTCTTCGTAACTGACAGAAATGCATGCATACTGTTTTGGACTTCGAGAATTTGAAACCGTTTGCACTGGCTCAATTTTGAATCTTGTTTATATTTTGCTGAAGTTGTCTTTCAATTGTATGCATATGCTTCGATCGATAACATATGATAAAATCATCAACATTTAGCGAGCAATCCACACCAGGAGTCAAACACTTGGTGATGCTATTAATTTTGATATTGGAAAGTGTCACAGATAAAATACTGCCCTGGGGCACACCCATCTCTTGCTCGTGCAGATCTGGGAGTGTAGAGCCCATTCGTACCTTGAATTCTCTGTCTGAGAGAAAGTTGGATATGAAAAAGGGCAGACGGCCTTTCAGACCTAGATCGTGCAGGTCATTTAGTATCCCGTACTTCCATTTCGTGTCATAGGACTTTTCTAAATCAAAGAAAACCACTACTAAGTGTTCTTTCTTGATAAATGCATCGCGAATGAATGTTTCTAGTCTAACCAGATGATCGTTGGTTCTCCGGCCATATCGAAAGCCACTTTGGAAAGGAGATATTAAATTGTTAGTTTCCAAGTACCAGACAAGCCGAGAATTAATCATTCGTTCCATCGTTTTGCACACACAGCTTGTAAGTGCAATTGGTCGATAGCTGTGAGGATCTGCGTTATCTTTACCGGGTTTGGGAACTGGTATTATTGTTGCCTCTTTCCAAATTTTTGGTACATTACCAGTAATCCATAAATTATTGAAAATTTCCAGAAGGACTGTTAATGAAGGTTCTGGGAGGTGTTTAAAAAACTGGTAATGTATTTCTTCAGGCCCTGTGGATGTATCGTGTGCCTTATTCAGAGATTCCAACAGCTCAAACAGTGTAAACGGTTAATTATAACTTTCTGAGTTATTCGATGTGAATTTCAACCGTGTCTTTTCTTTGTGAGTTTTTAATCTTCTGAAGGCTTCTGAATAAATAGAGGATGAGGAATTTTTTGAGAAGCTGTCTGACAGTGTATTAACTATGTCATGTTTGGAAGTAATATTCTTGTTGTTTAGTTTGAGATGTCGAAAGGGATTGTATTTTCCCTTTGCATTTATTTTGCGGATGGTGCCCAAACTTTCTTTATAGAGGAACGAGAATTTAGAGTTGAAACATATTTTTTGTTCTTTTGCTTTCTTTAATCGTGCGGCGGACTTTGGCCCGAATCATACGGTACTTAGTTAAATTTTCGGGCGTTGGACGATTATTAAAATTTTTCAGTGCTTCTCGGCGTTGTCTAATGGCCTCTTGACATTCTTTTGTGAACCATGGTTTTGAGCTTCTTTTACCGTTTGGTGAGGACTTGAGAATTGATTCTTTTGCAATGTCGATTAAAACAGAAGTGAAATATTGAAAAGGGCTATTGTCGTTTAAAACAGTATCCCTGTTAAGCCTAGTCGAACAAAGTGTTTCAAATTTGGCCCAGTCGGCCTTCTTTAAATTCCACTGTGGAACTGCTTCGTCAATTGTAACGTCGGTGTTGTTAAGAGAGATTGGAAAGTGATCACTGTTGTGAAGGTCATCAGCGACCTTCCATTCATAGTACAAAAGCAGTGATGGCGAACAAATTGTCAAATCAATACATGTGTATGTACCCGTTCCGGGGTGTAAATACGTCGGTGTTTTGGTGTTACATAGACACAAATCGTGTCTAGAAATAAAGTCTTCTATTTTGTGGCCTCGGTTACTTATATGGTTAGATCCCCATAAAATGTTATGGGCATTAAAATCCCCGAGTATAACAAATTGTGCGGGAAGTTGTTGAACAAGTATGTCTAAATCGGTTGATACTACCTTTGTGTTTGGTGGTAAATAAATAGAACAAAAGGTAATCACTCAATGTAAAGTGACGCTTACAGCAATGGCTTGTAGATTTGTATTGATAGGGATGACGCTATGAGGGGCTTTATTGTTCAAAACAACAGAAACTCCTCCTGAGGCCCTATCAACATTTTGCGAGTAGGTGTTAAACAGATTGTAATTTTTAAGTGTAATGTTATCCGTTTCTTTCAAGAATGTTTCCTGAAGGCATAGTACTGCAGGATCATATTTGTTTAAAAGAAGGAGAATATCATTATAATTTGCTTTAAGTCCTCGACAATTCCATTGTCTGATAGTGTTTTTCATTATAAATTTAAATTAAAGATTGTGGAGCTAGGTTAGACCTTTCGCGGAATGAATTTGTTTGATTATTTCTCTGGAGGAAGTACGGGGGTGAATTTTTTGTTTGTAGGTCTGGAGCTAGGTCAGTTTCTTCTGCATCCATGCTATAATTGTCTCCAAACCTGTTATAGAGTTTGATGGGGTCATCTGACCCCTTTTGTTGCCTGTTTCCATGAGATTTGTTTTTGTTTTTAGGTGATTTCGGTGGTGGTTGGGTATTGAAAGTAGTTTGTGTAGATGCCGTGTTTTTCTGTGCTTGGTAATGAGGGGTGTTTGAGCTTGGTGTTGAATTGGGTGTTTCTGTTTGTGTTTGAGCGTTCTTCGTTGTTTTAGGATTGTTCTTCACTACAGTAGAGAAGGATGGGCCAGGATGGGCTGTTTTGGCCTGTACAAGTTTTCTGGCTTCTGGATAGGGAATATTTGCTGTGTATTTTACCCTCTGTATTTCCTTCTCCTGTTTCCAAGTATCACAATCCTTGGAATTGGCATGGTGCTCCTTTCCACAGTTGACACAATGCGGAGTTGCTCTACAATCAGATTCCTGATGAGAATGGTCTCCGCATCGGCCACATATTTGGCTTTTTGAGCAGCGGTCTTCGTGGTATCCATATTTCTGACACTTATAACATCGAAGGGGGTTTGGAATGTAGATCTTAACCTTCACTTCCAAGAAGCCAACTTTGACCACTTTGGGTACTGTTGGCTTGTTGAAGGTGAGTACAATGGTGTTGGTGTCCTGTAGGTTGTTATTACGTTTAATACGTATTCTCCGTACTGCAGTGACACCTTCATTTTTCATTCCTTCAATGATATCTGTGTCGCTGACTCCAGCCAAGTCGCGACAACGAATTACACCTTTGGATGTATTGAGTGTGGTGTGAGCGAATGAGGTCACTGGAATATCGAAGAAAGCTTTTATTTTCTTGATATTGTCTGTCTGACCTCGTCGCTCACACTCCACAAGAAGGCAACCCGATTTCATTTTTTTGATGCTCTTTGGTGTTCCAATCAATCCTGTAATTGTTTTCTCGATCACAAACGGAGAGAGTGATGCAAGCGGTTTCGTGGCATCTTTAGACTGTATAACCATGAAGCGTGGAAATGACTCCACACTACATGGTTCGTCGTCAGAGTCAGATAGAGTTTTGGATCGTTTATTTTGATTTGTTTTGGAAGTTTCCATGTTGGCTTAATTAAAATTCAGCACCCATGCTCCCCACCCACCCAGGAGCCCAACAAGGGGACACTTGTAAAGTGCCAGGGATACACAGATGCTATACTCAGTTGATAAAATTACCTTTGATTGACCCTGAAGTCGCCAATTTCTAGGGTCGGTAAAATTACCTCCAATTGACCCGTTAAGCCACCGCCTTTTAGGAAGTTTCTAAGACTTAAGAAAGGCAAAGGTAAAGGAAAAGACTATAGGGGCTACGGTGGTATCAAGAGAGATACAAGGAGAAAGATAAAGAAGGTGAGAGAGTAAATAAAGACTTCCTAGGGCTTGGCGTGACCAGCCGATTTGTCGAGACCAGGCCCATCCCGACCACCCGTCTAAGAGAAGTATAGGCCAAAGTAGCGTATTGCATGGAAAGCCTCTGCTCATCTACCAGGATCCTTTCCTCCCCCGACACGGAACGCAACCCACGGCAAACAGGTTGCTCTCTACTTAGTCGCCTTTTACGACACGTAGCGAGGCACGTCGGGCCAATTCTACAACCCCGGACCCGCAGGGAGAGAGAGAGAGAGAGAGAGACAGAGAGAGACAGAGGAGGGGGAAGGGAGAGATATTTATATATTAATTATTATCAGATCTATTTATTCATCTCCCGTTCCATTCTAAAATTAACTCATGGCCTGCCAGCAGGTTGGACAACCTTTTAAAAGCATGAGAAAGTGTAAAGGACAAAATTCTGCCAACTATAAACTAAATAAGCAATTTCTTCTCCACATTAAATACTTTTTCAATGGCAACTTGTTCAAAGACCATGAAGACATACAAAAGGAATTACCTTATTAGATCCGCTATTATATCCTGCGTTTCTAACGCTGGCCCACTATTTATAGTGTCTTCACTTTGTTGAAAGCTACTGCCCTTACCTGGTAAAAGCCAGAAAAAAATCAAATTAGGCAAAACGTTGTATTTAAAATACGAGACAACAACATTCTTTATTTCAGTTTCCATTGCAAGTTAAAGATTTTTCTTGACACATTTGTGTTGTTTTTCTGACACTACAATATATGATAAAAACGTAAAGACGTATATCAGTATATCAATACCTGTTTTTATGGATTTAATGTAGTTTCATTTTTCAATTCAGCCTCACGAACATTGAGAGAATGTTCTCGTTCCTTTCGTTTATAATCAAATTCATTCTAATTTAGAACTAATGGCGATAAGATATTACTCTGTCTCACCATCCTAACTCACGGGCATGTGGAATACTTTGGACTTCTAGGCATTGTCTCTGTATTTGGGGTGTGCTTATTACAATCTTTCTCTGTAAAACACAATTCACCGTGTGGTAATTACATCTTCCTTGTAGAACACAGTCTACCGTGTGCTTATTACAATCTTCCTCTGTAAAACACAATTCACCGTGTGGTAATTACATCTTCCTTGTAGAACACAGTCTACCGTGTGCTAATTACAATCTTCCTCTGTAAAACACAATATACCGTGAGGAAATTCCATCTTCCTTGTAGAACACGATCTACCGTGTGGAACGTGCAGTATTTCTTGTAAAACACAATCTACCATTTTAAATTTATAAATACAATCGTTATCTGTAAAACACAATCTACTATGTGGTGATTATAATTGTCTTCCGTAGAACACAATTTACCGTGTGGAAATTACAATCTTCCTCTGAAGAATGCAACCAACTCCTGAGTTATTACACATATTCTTACCTGGTTGGAAAATAGCGCCAGCTGCTACACCTAGGATGCTTCCAATGGTATTCGTTATCACTATGAAGATGAAGGAAACCAAACTGATTTTTCCATTTGACTTGGGATCCAATGAAGCTGTCCCTATTGTTAGGAAAAAATACCATATTGTGTATAATAACCCTCGTTTGTCTTTATCCGATGTGTCCCGGCTGCCAAACAAGAGGTCGCAAATTCAAACTGGCAGCGGCATCTAAATTTGTTTTATTTTTTTCTATTTTATTTTTTGTGTTGGGTTTTCAATGTTCAAACTTTATTTTAAACTCGCTCATCCAATTTTTTCATTTTTAATACTTTTTTGACTTTTGTGTCCCGGGCGCCAAAAAAGGAGGAATTTGAATTTTCTAATTGTTTTTAGAAACAAAATGTTTCTTCTGTCTTTCTTTTATACTGGCTCTCAACACATTTTGTTTTATTTGTCATTTTACTTTTTTAAAAATATTTTTGTGTTAAAACATTTTTTATTATTTATTTTATACCTCACTACAAAAAATTAAGCACACATATTAGATTCTGATAGCAGAACAAAATTTTAAAATTGTAACATAAATTAATAAGTCTTACGCAGATTATCCAGTTTCTGTTGTATAAACAATAGTAAAACTTCTTTATACCGACAAGCGAAAATAAAAATAACTGACGTACCTTTTTTAATCTGCTGTGTACTTCTTAAACATAAACTTCTTTCATATTTGTCGCATATTTCATTTCCAATCAGTTCAATTAGGACACATATTAACAAGACGGTGGCCTTATCGCGATCAAAAAATCAAAATATTATCAGTGTACATCACAAAATTCTTCACAAGGTCGTTTGCGAGAACATGATAAATGGTGCACTTCTAGGGTTGTATTCTATGAAAATTTTACAAAAACATTAAACATGAAATTAACTTTTTCAAGAAGTGTTCCCATTGCGTTTTAACGATAACGTGTTTTTTAAAATTAACTTTTATGACTTCCGTCCTAGGACGGGCAATTAAACTAGTTATTAATACTGTGCTTAGTAGTAGTGTTGTTGCTGCCACCACTGCTTTTAATTGCGCTCCTGCGTCACAGATAACAGTACCACAATCAATAGAACTACAACTATTATTTAATGCTTATTTTTTTCTCAGTTACTTTTACTTTGTTAGAATCGTGCAATATTTTTCCATACTTCACGGCTTCAGATTACAAGACACGTATGTCTAAAATTGTATCGTGTAATATGAACTACTTGCAAACAATGTACGCTCATGTAGCAGTGGTTGAGCTTTTGGTTTACTATATTTGCTTGTGGATGAGCAAAACAAGCTGTTTTGTTCATCTGAAAACAGAAATGATCAAGTTAACGATGTGGACGAGTTCACTGAGTCTCGAATGAAACTTTCAAAGAAGCAAAAAAATAAACGTGATATTCGTAATGTCCACAACAACTGTAAGTGACGCTGTATTGAAACTACCATTCTTATCATTTGAAGAGTTATTTAGGAGCAATATTCGTAACCTTTTGCAAATAGAATGGTTCCGACTATGACCAGTGCTGTCTGGGATCTATAACAGTAGCATCAAACAGCATAATGAGGCCAAGGGATATCACATATCTATCAGAGAAGAACCGCTGTACCAGTCAGTCAAAATAATACATTCGAGAAAATAAAATGGAACTGAAGGTTTTGGTAGACAATTAGGAGGATCAGAGCCAATGAGCCAAGACGACGAAGATGTCGTATTTCCGCTAGCTGTCACACAGTAGCTGCTTTGCAAATTTGCCAGCGTAAGTTTCTTGATACACTGTTTTGTATGCAAGCTAGCGACAGAAGCCATACAGGTCATGTACTTAAGTGAAAATAAAAATGGCAATAAAATATACTTACATTTGAACATCTTGAATTTCCTCAAAACGTATTTGCTGTTAGTTAAGCAAATCCGAATTATATGGCCCATGTCATGGGTTCCAAAACTTGATACACTCCGCAAATTTTACAGTAATTTCTACAACATCCCTAACAGAAATCACATTCTCTTTAATTCATTCAAAACTAAACGAGTGTGTTATTCCGTAGCGTCTTTTGATAATTTCATTTAAAGGAATTAACATTTTTCGCACATTATTGTTCAAACAATCAATGACAGAACAGATGTGCGGTTGATTCAATGCCAGTCCACTGTTCAAATCACATGTACATCGTACGTAATTGACTCAGCTAATAATTCCAGTCCATCACAAGCAGAGAAGCGAAATTGAGTTGGTCAACAGAGAAAAATCTATCTATCCCAGACCAATCGGAAAAGTTATTTCAAAGCTCATTCGTACAAAATATGACTTTAAATGTTAGTTTAAGTAGACTAAAACAAAAACGTTTTTTAACTAAAATCAGGCGTGATGAAATTCAAAGGTTGATGGGCGGTTGTTTATGCATTTTAATATAGTAATGTGTATGGATGAATCTACGGATGTTTATTTATTTTGGAATACAGCTTAAATTCAATTACTTTGCTTCTTGCAGTGTGTTCGTTTTGTCTTGTCATGCATTCTGTTAACCATTAAGCCTTAGGTGGAAAAACAAACTGGGTATATAATAAAAGCTTAACTACATTTAAATGGGAAGATAGGTCGTGCAGTATTATTAGAAAAACTCGTTCATATATTCCTCGAACAAATGCAGTAAAATATAATTATCGCTACCTACTGCTACTAATGAAACAACAATTACTACCAGTTGTACTACCACAAACACCACTACTATCACTACTGCTACTGCTACTACTACTACCATTGATACCATTAATAATAATAATAATAATAATAATAATAATAATAATAATAATAATAATAATAATGATAATAACACCACTACTATCACTACTGATATTGCTACTACTACTAGTACTATTGGGGCCCCGAGTGGCCGAGTGGTCTAAAGCGCTCACCGTTCCGGATCACTGCCATCTCACCTCTGTCTGTGTGGGTTCAAGTCCATGGCTCGGCTAGCGTGGGTACGTGGGAAAGCCTGCCAGTAGCTTCTCGTAGGTCGGTGGTTCTTCCCTGGGTTTTCCAGGGTTCTTCCTCCACCAGTTATACTGGCCGCCATGTATAGCCTATCTTGTGCTGAAAAATGGCGTCAAACCCTAGAACAACAACAACTACTACTATTGATACCATTACTACTACTACTACTACTACTACTACTAATAATAATAATAATAATAATACCACTACTTGATTTGTTCCAAAAGCTAATTTGAAATCCCACTGTCTTCCTATTTTCTAGTTAGACTCATTACAACTACTACTATTGACAATACTTACTACTATTAATGACACAACTCTTACAACCACAACTAACACCATCATAACTGCAACCACCATTACTACTACAGCAACCTCTACATGTATCTCGATGGCAACAGAAATATTTCAATCTTTTTCAGAAGCTTATATAAAATCCCACTGTCTTCCTATTTTCTGATTACAACGGACTGGTTATAATTGACTGATGTTTTTTTTTTTTTTTAAATGTTGATCTTGTATTAACGATGTGCAAAGTAATAATTTTTTTTTCTTGCGGGGGGGGGATGAACTGCACAGAGATGGTGTACCGTATATTTTGAATCAATATTAAATTTCACTGAATACGATTACGTATCACAATTGTGTGTGTACTGGCATGCCCTTGCGCATGCGAATCATCTTACCGGAAATGACGCTACACACTATCAGTGGAACTATCATCATCTTCAAGAGTCGCAGGTACAGGTCCCCAAGAAAACCTAAAGAAAACACGAGAGTATTTATTTAAAATGTCTGATAATGTTTATGACTAGAAAGCGAAGAATCTTTACTTTTATTATTATTATTTGCGCAATAAAAATTCTTTTTTTTTATAAAAGCGATTGTTTCACGTCATCTGTGCATTAACGAATACTGCTGGAATCACCAGATTAGCAACAAATTTAATACTGCATTACTTATTACAGATTAATAAAATACTTCATATGCCTCGGTGAAGGAAACAAAATTTTCATCCACTGGGGTCAGAATTTAGAATCTGACTGAAGGATTTAGGCTATTCTACCCTAGGTCTGAATTTGGCTTCAGAGTCAAGGATTTAGGATACTCTACCCTATGGTCAGAGTTTGGCTTCAGAATCAAGGATTTAGGAAACTCTACCCTATGGTCTGGATTTGGCTTCAGAATCAAGGATTCAGGAAACTCTACCCTATAGTCTGAATTTGGCTTTAGAATCAAGGATTTAGGATACTCTACCCTATGGTCTGAATTTGGCTTCAGAATCAAGGATTTAGGATACTCTACCCTATAGTCTGAATTTGGCTTTAGAATCAAGGATTTAGGATACTCTACCCTATGGTCAGAATTTGGCTTTAGAATCAAGGATTTAGGATACTCTACCCTATAGTCTGAATTTGGCTTCAGAATCAAGGATTTAGGATACTCTACCCTATAGTCTGAATTTGGCTTTAGAATCAAGGATTTAGGAAACTCTACCCTATAGTCTGAATTTGGCTTCAGAATCAAGGATTTAGGATACTCTACCCTATGGTCTGAATTTGGCTTTAGAATCAAGGATTTAGGATACTCTACCCTATAGTCTGAATTTGGCTTCAGAATCAAGGATTTAGGATACTCTACCCTATGGTCTGAATTTGGCTTCAGAATCAAGGATTTAGGATACTCTACCCTATGGTCTGAATTTGGCTTTAGAATCAAGGATTTAGGAAACTCTACCCTATAGTCTGAATTTGGCTTCAGAATCAAGGATTTAGGATACTCTACCCTATGGTCTGAATTTGGCTTCAGAATCAAGGATTTAGGATACTCTACCCTATAGTCTGAATTTGGTTTCAGAGTCAAGGATTTAGGATACTCTACCCTATAGTCTGAATTTGGCTTTAGAATCAAGGATTTAGGATACTCTACCCTATGGTCTGGATTTGGCTTTAGAATCAAGGATTTAGGATACTCTACCCTATAGTCTGAATTTGGCTTTAGAATCAAGGATTTAGGAAACTCTACCCTATAGTCTGAATTTGGCTTCAGAATCAAGGATTTAGGATACTCTACCCTATGGTCAGAATTTGGCTTCAGAATCAAGGATTTAGGATACTCTACCCTATGGTCTGAATTTGGCTTCAGAATCAAGGATTTAGGATACTCTACCCTATAGTCTGAATTTGGCTTTAGAATCAAGGATTTAGGAAACTCTACCCTATAGTCTGAATTTGGCTTCAGAATCAAGGATTTAGGATACTCTACCCTATGGTCAGAGTTTGGCTTCAGAATCAAGGATTTAGGATACTCTACCCTATAGTCTGAATTTGGCTTCAGAATCAAGGATTTAGGATACTCTACCCTATAGTCTGAATTTGGCTTTAGAATCAAGGATTTAGGAAACTCTACCCTATAGTCTGAATTTGGCTTCAGAATCAAGGATTTAGGATACTCTACCCTATAGTCTGAATTTGGCTTCAGAATCAAGGATTTAGGATACTCTACCCTATGGTCAGAATTTGGCTTCAGAATCAAGGATTTAGGATACTCTACCCTATGGTCAGAGTTTGGCTTCAGAATCAAGGATTTAGGATACTCTACCCTATGGTCAGAATTTGGCTTTAGAATCAAGGATTTAGGATACTCTACCCTATGGTCTGGATTTGGCTTCAGAATCAAGGATTTAGGATACTCTACCCTAGGGTCAGAATTTGGTTTCAGAGTCAAGGATTTAGGATACTCTGTCCTAAGGTTTGTATTGGGCGCAAGTAAATTTGACTTTGCAGAATGTTTGATGCAAATTTCTAAACCCAAGAGTGGAAATTCGCTATCCACAGACATATGTGTAATGAAGGATTATTATTCACGCATGGTTACATGGAGTAAGTTATAAGCGAAATTATTCCTTGCTGATACAAATAAAGCAAGAACTGGACAAAATAAGCGTTAAGAACCATCGTTAGAATACAACTGATAATGTTTGGTTTATACCACAAATTTGATATTAATAAGGTACTGAGGTCAAAATGCAGATATACCAGATATACGTCAACAAAACGATTCGTAGTAGTATCCGCCAATATATATATATATATATATATATATATATATATATATATATATATATATATATATATATATATATATATATATATATATATATATATATATATATGTATATATGCATTAGAATTTGTATATGACTGTAGATTGTATTTTGGGAAATATTGGTTTGTGGATAAGACCTTTAAATATATAACTTTTGTCCATGATTGTAAGTTGTAAATAAGACGTTGATATAGCTTTATGAGTTCAGAATATTCAAAAAAAAAAAAAACAAGTGACAGAAGTTTCAAATTGGAATGGCTTCTATATATGCATATATATGCATTAGATTTTGTATATGACTGTAGATTGTATTTTGGGATAATATTGGTTTGTGGATAAGACCTTTAAATATATAACTTTTGTCCATGATTGTAATTTGTAAAGAAGACGTTGATATAGCTTTATGAGTTCAGAATATTCAAAACAAAAAACAAGTGACAAAAGTTTCAAATTGGAATGGTGTCTAGGGAACTTAAGAACATTCTTCTGTGTCTCTATAAATATATGTTTTCTAATCACGTATTGCTTCCTGTTAAATGTTTGTTGTATAATCAGTCTCTGGAATTATTTAAGTTGTGTTCAGATATAATTCTCGGGGATTTGTTGATATAATTAATTGGAATTACTAAAGTGCTTGTTGACTTCTAAACTAACAAATTATTTTAGACCCATTTTGAGGACTCGTTTAAAGACATTCTAGAATGCGACATTGTGGTACATCAGGACATTCATGACTATTGGTTTGCATGTGGAATATTCTATACGTTTGAACTTTTGATAGGACATTTAGGATTATTTGGGATTAAATTCATAATGCTGTAAGTATTCTCAGATTTATACTTTGTAACTTGGAAAATACATAACTGGCTGATTTTACTTGAATTGTACGTTTCACTCTCCTTGCGTTACTTATTGTAAGACATAGTCGCGTAACATTATGCAAGAGAAAGGTAATCTCATGATATTTGCCATTGGTTTTCTTCATTTAAAAAGTATCAGCCACATAATGGAATGGGAAAATATCAATATTTTACACTATTCTATAGATGCCATCACGTTATTCGATATTTTCTCATGCTGCACGATTACTTTACAATACCTGATTAAATTTGTAGGCTTTTATTTAGTTAAAAGCGACATGAATCACAAAGAATATAACAAAGATTTGACTTCTCTAAATGCCTCCTTTCTCCAAAGAAATCAATTAACAGTCGTGGAACGTCACGCTTGAATAGACTATATAATGCCACTGGAGTGAGAAGAAATTAAGATTAAACGATACTGGTTTTATCTGTAACACTGTACAAAAATACCCCCGTCCCCCTCCTCCACATCCCGAAATGAAAATATTGGAAAGCTAGCTGCACATGTTTTAACATTAGTTAGCTTGGCAATACGATTTAATTGTATAGTTTATGTTGAGAACCTCCTTAAAAATTATTGAATGTAACACTCATGAAGATAGTACTGTAGAGAACCTTTTTTTAAAAAAATAATAGAATGTAAAACTCATGAAGACAGTACTGTAGAGAACCTCCTTAAAAATTAATTGAATATAACAATCATGAAGACAGTATTGTATAGAATGTATTTAAAAAAATAATTCAATGTAACACTCATCAAGACAATACTGTAGAGAACCTCTTTAAAAGAATTAATTGAATGTAAAACTCATGAAGACAGTACTGTAGAGAACTTCCTTAAAAATTAATTGAATGTAAAACTCATGAAGACAGTACTTTAAAGACCCTCCTTAAAAATTAATTGAATGTAAAACTCATGAAAACAGTACTGTAGAGAACTTCCTTAAAAATTAATTGAATGCAACACTCAAGAAGATAGTACTGTAGAAACCCTCCTTAAAAATTAATGGAATGTAAAACTCATGAAGACAGTACTGTAGATAACATCCTTAAAATTAATTGAATGTAACACTCATGAAGATAGTACTATAGAAAACCTCATAAAAACCAATAATTGAATGGAACACTCATGAAGATAGTACTATTGACAACAGCATTAAAACAATTGAATGGAAAACTCATAAAGGTAGTACGGTAGAGAACCCCATTACAACCATTAATATAACTGAACACACGTGAAGATAGTACTTTAGAAATATCCATTAAAAGCAATTATTGAATGGAACACACATGAAGATAGTACTGTAAAGAACTTCATTTAAACAATTGAATGGATCATTCATGAAGATAGTGCTGTACAGAACAGCATTAAAACCATCGAATGGAACGCTCATGAAGATAATGCTGTACAGAACAGCATTAAAACCATCGAATGGAACGCTCATGAAGATAGTGCTGTACAGAACAGCATTAAAACCATCGAATGGAACGCTCATGAAGATAGTGTTGTACATAGCCTCATTAAAACAATTGAATGGAACATTCATGCATATAGTACTGTACAGAAACTCAATAAAACCAATAATTGAATGGAACAATCATGAAGATAGTACTGTACAGAACCTCTTTAAAACAATTCAATGGAACACTCATGAAGATAGTACTGTACAGAACCTCAATAACACCAACAATTGAATGGAACACTCATAAAGATAATACTGTACGGAACCTCAATAAGACCATTAATTTAATGGAACACTTATGAAGATAGTATTGAAGCAAAACTCATTAAAACAAACCGAATGGAACACTCATGAAGATAGTGTTGTACAGAACATCATTCACATCAATAATTGAATGGAACGTTCATGAGGGCAGCATTTATCAAAACGTTGTCTTCACAATTAGTGGAAATGGTAATTTAGACAACTGTCAATTCAAATTCAAGTCCTCAGAAATTTTCAAGACACAATCAACTTTATCAATACTTTCAATGATATAAATGTGCCAAATAGTGTAGCAATATCGAGCACATAATGTATATTCTGTGTTACGTAACAACCCATATATGTGTAAATAATTGTTTGACTGTCATACAAAGCACATCTTAAAAATACAACCAAGTTTAAGCCATGACATGTATAAAATAATGACATTATTAAAAGCAATCTCAGAATTCTAAGAAAGTATTGCAAAAAAAGACATCAAAGTCAGATATAGAATACAATCGCATCTGGACTCGAGGCAAAGTCGGTCAAGTGGTCAAACTCGAGCACATCGATACAAAGATGTAGTTTCCATTTTATAACGTGTATAACTGTAGCTCTTAATACCTTTGGCACTTTGTTTTTCAGTTTGTGAGAAATTCTGAACACTTACATCTACCGATCTGCCATACTATTATTATTTTCTGGACTGAGTAATTATATAAATATTAGAAGAAAAAAGAACATGAAGTAGTCAGTATGACCTTAATGTTTTCCGATTGGTCAATTATATAGTTCGAAACTTTTGCTGTGGCTGTCTATTCAGCAATAAGAAAATTGAAAATCTGCATATATGACATGTGAATAGACGAAACTTCATGAAAATAAGATTAGGTTCGAGAATTGTTTTACATGTTAAACATGATCTGGCTGTGATGTTTGTTTTTTTCCTTTAATCGGAGAAATTATAACTAAAACGTTAAAACTGAAGGGAACATACCAATCCACATCAACTGATCGGAGGAAGGTTTTGTTTCTCTGATTCCAAATCCTAGTGCAAAACCCAGAACAACTCCACACATCGTCAAAATCAGAAGCAAGTTCTTCCGCACATGCCCAAAACACTTCTGGTGGTAGCCATTACAATGGTGTGAACGAGCTTCCGTAACTTTTTCCATATTTATTTATCAAATGCCCATACAATTTATGTCTGAAACAATACAGAAAAGGAAGAAAATTAATCTAAGGATACACTCGGACTCATGAAGGCGTATTAAATAAACTAGTTATATATGCTTTGTTTTCCTTTCAACTTTAAACACAGATGATGGTGGTATGTTCGATAATCGTCCTGGCCGTCAGGGCATGTCCTTTTGAAAGACACTTTGCTCCGATCTCTTCGGCTTTCCTGAGCCAGTCATAAATGTGTTCATGGTGTCGTGAAAACCAATCATCCATTTACGGTACGTATGTATTCCTATATATTAGGTCTTGCTATATGCATTGACCAAACAAAGACACAGAAACATGTTCGCTACCACGTCACGATACGCATGGTAACATCATTCGAAAAGAGGATCTTCCCGTCTGTCCGATGCCCAAATTGTCTGGTTGAACCAACAACAAACGTAAAGTAGCTATCGTTGTAGAAAGCGTAAAATTTGAAGAAGCAATAAATCCTTTGGAGGACCAACATCTGTTTAATGTTGTTGTTTACCGGGCAAGATAAAAAATGAAGGAAAGGGGAACCACGTGGCTGAAACGATTACTTTTGAGCGATTGGTGGCGAAATTCAAATTTCTTCTTTAAATACAGCATTAGTGAATTCATTATTTTGACTTGTATTATAGATGAATTCGTTATATGGATCTGTTTGAGGGAGGTATTCAATATACTGACCAGTATAAAAATTCCGATTTGATATAATCCATGTAGCAGTTGTTTTATATATATATATATATATATATATATATATATATATATATATATATATATATATATATATATATATATATATATATATATATATATATAGTTGTTGTAGGGTTTAAAGCCATTTTTCAGCACAAGATAGGCTATATATGGCGGCCAGTATAAATGGTGGAGGGAGAACCCGGGAAAACCCCGGAAAGAACCGCCGACCCACGAGAACATACTGGGAAGCTTTCTCACATACCCACATTGGCCGAACACGCACGAGACTCGAACCCACGCATACAGAGGTGAGATGATCCGTAACGGTGAGCGCTTTAGACCACTCGGCTAATATATATATATATATATATATATATATATATATATATATATATATATATATATATATATATATATATATATATATATATATTCTTGGGTGGTAAATGCTCGACGGATGACCTGTGTTGTATTCTCAGTAGTATTTACTGGACCGCTTTCACGTGACCTTTAATGCCTATGTATCACTCGTATTAATTTGCATGTCACGTGTTAGCTTACGTGTGTTTATTCGCGACGTAATGCAAAGTATGAGTTGGAAAGTGGAGCCGTTACAATTAAATACTCAAGAGAAACTATCAGAAGCAATTACAGCAATAATTTATTTGGAATACTTCTAAACTTAAAAGCCGTCAAAGATTCCATAGCTGTTAATTAAAAATCAAAATCCGTTAGCGTATCCATAGTTGTAATTTACAATGTAACGCCTTCAGCGTATCCATAGCTGTAATTTACAATGTAAAATCCGTTAGCGTATCCATAGCTGTAATTTAAAATGTAAAGACTTCAGGATATCCATAGCTGTAATTTACAATGTAAAATCCGTTAGCGTATCCATAGCTGTAATTTATAATGTAAAGACTTCAGGATATCCATAGCTGTAATTTACAATGTAAAATCCGTTAGCGTATCCATAGCTGTAATTTACAATGTAAAGCCTTCAGCGTATTCATAGTTGTAATTTACAATGTAAAGCCTTCAGTGTATCCATAGTTGTAATTTACAACGTAAAGCCTTCAGCGTATCCATAGTTGTAATTTACAATGTAAAGCCTTCATTGTATCCATAGTTGTAAAATTTACAATGTAAAGCCTTCAGCGTATTCGTAGTTGTAATTTACAATGTAAAGCCTTCAGCGTATCCATAGTTGTAATTTACAATGTAAAGCCTTCAGCGTATCCATAGTATTAAGAAGAAAAAAATAGGTTTGTCTGGACGACCAACTGTCGCCGATTTTCTTACCGACCCTTGAGCGTTTTTCCACACGGAGCAAAAAAAAATAATAGTAATCAAACAGAATTCCCGAAACTGATTTGTGCATCACCTGAACTGGTTTAGCCCAGTACTTGAAAAGGGTTAGTACATTACTTTATACTAATCATTATTATATGTGCAATTTAAAAAAAAAATACCTACCCTAATTTTAAAACTTGTGCGGTAGGAAACATATATGTTTTTGCCTAATTAAAATATTAAGCCCGTCGGCGTATCCATAGCTGCTAATTAAAAATTAAAACTGGTCATCGTGTACATAGTTGTTAATTAAAAATTAAAACCCGTCAGTGTGTCCATAGTTGTTGATTATAAATTTCAAGCTGTCAGTGTGTCCAAAGACGTTAATTGAAAAATAAAAGCCGTCCGCGTCAATATAGCTGCTGATTAAAATTTAAAAGCCATCAGCGTGTCCATAGCTGTTTATTGAAACCTAAGATATCATTATACTTGCTTAACTAAAACAAAATGGGAGAAACATATATAGGTTTGAGAAGAACGCATGTGTTTTATGATAGTTAAGAAGTGACTCCTGTGTGGAAGCTACACTTAAGTAAACGTTAAAGCACGTGATTTTATATTTAATCGATGAAAAATGACCTACATGTGTGAACCCTTTTCTCCTCCTATGATAGTAATTTAGTAAGAATGAAGTTCATCAGCGGCCATATCGGATAACAACCAACATAGTTTGCTGTTAATTAGGCGGAGAATGCAATGTTACAACTCTATGATCATAAAGTAAGTAACAGAAAAAATCAAAACGATCAAGTTTAGTACAACTTAACAAATAATTATCAAAATCATAAATAAAAATGTGAGAGATACTTACTTTCTTTAACTCTATAGGGACCATAATACCTAGAATGAAGAGGACTGTGAGGAATGGGCAATATCACCGGGTTACAAACTTCCTTTCTTTCTAGTTTTGCCATGCCATCATTTCATTTGAGATTGCGTAGAATGGAGATTATTTCTTGCCATTTCACAAGCCTTCGATAGTTTGTGTAAGGCAAATTAATACCTAATTATTCGACAGCTCCGATAGACAAAGTGGTTAGAGCGTCCACCTCGGATGATGGAAGTCGCGGGTTCGAACCCCGGCCGAGTTGTACTAAAGATTGATAAAAATGTTACAAACTTCTGCCTCGCTTGGCTGGTTAGTGTTAGAAATGGCCGGCCTGGTGTCACGATAATGTGAATGGGTGGGTCATCATGCTACATGTCTGCGGCATGATGCCTTAGTGCTAGACATCATTATAAACTATCACACTGCAGACATCGTAGCGATATGATTAAAATGAATTTAAAGCTACATTAAAAATCCAAATCACACACACACACACACACACACACACACACCGATTCTTCTGTTAAAATAAGTTTATCTTTCAACAACTTCAATGGTCCACGAACAGTATTTGTCCGAAAACAAGTTCACAAGGACTAAATCCAAGGGACTCTTGAACTGACTCCATAACAGCAAACAAAAATAACATCGTCCATATATTTTCTGGTATTATGTCCTTATAATATTTTTTAAAGTCTGATGAAATCTTTCCAACGCCCCTTGGCTTTCAGGGTGATACGCAGAAGACTTGACATGTTGAATGCCTAATCCATACATAACTTTTTGGAAGATCCCTGACGTGAAATGTGAACCTTGATCAGACTGGATGGACTTAGGAAGGCCAGAACGTGTTAAGAGGTTTATTAAAGCTTTGACGTTAGTTTTGGTCTTAACACTCCATAAAGGAATATGCTCTGGAAACCTTGTCGATGACACATTATGGTCAACAAGTATGGGTTGCCTGACTGTCTTAGAGAAGGGACCTACACAGTCTACCATTATTCTACCATCTGGTTCGTCAAACGCAGGAAATGGTTGTAGATGAGCTTTAGGGGTATTTTTGGTTATGTTTTCCAAACTTTTTGACAAGTGTGGTAAGATCTACAGTATTTAGAAACATCACTCAAAATTTTCGGCCAATAAAACTGATGTAATATCTTGCAATGGGTTTTATTGACTCGTTATCAGCGGGTACCTCGGGAAGTCACCATTTTCTCATAAGGACCCCGTTTGTTTAAAAAAACATAGCAAGTAGGTACCTCTGAAACACATAGGAGATCTCATGATCCTTTTTATGTTCTTTATTAATCTTTTTAGATCCACAACACATTTAAAATAGTTGTTCTTCTTCCCTACCAAACTCGACATGGGTTTGGGTATTTTCTTTCTTGCAATTCCGAAACCACTGTCGATATGCCTGAGGTACCAGCTCATAACCCTTCAATTTACATTCCTTGACCACGCACCATAATCAGCACTTTCATCTGTTGACAGTGAAGTATAGACTTCACGAGATTTGCCAATAAGTACAGTCTGCAATAACAAAGTCAACTGATCTCTTGGCCATTTTAAATTCAAGACTATTTTATTTTCAAAATGTGAATAATATTGATCTTCGTCTATTTCTTTAAAAGGAGTGACATTATATGAGTAACATAAAAAAAAGAGTTTTCATGAGTGGAGTGGTTTATGCTTGCCAGTTCCAATTCTTTTAATCTTATTTGAATATTTTTTACTTTCTTTTCTTTTTGTATTTTGAAACTTCATTTGAATGTCTTACTCTTCTCTTTAAATGTGTCTCTCCCTTTCTGATATTGCAATTTATTTCGCATCTGTCATACTTATTTTTGAATTTCTCTCTCTCTCTCTCTCTCTCTCTCCTGCATTTGTAATTTCATCCCCATCTCTTGTTCTTCTTGTTGAATTTGTCTCTCTATTCTCTTTTTCATGCTCAAGGTGCCTTAACATCATTTCATTCTTGCGTTTTAATTTCAATTCCATAACTTGCAAGTTAGCGTCAGATGAGGACTTACTATAAAAAAAATCAAACAACCTTTACCCAAAGTATTCTTTTCTACCAAATATTGAACCAAGATATTGTTTTTTCTTGTTTTAACAAAGCTGGCTTTGCCTCCAAAAGATATGTTGCCTGGCAAGCTAAAGAAATTCATTCTTTTTCAAGGACTCTATCCGTCTCCAAGTAGGATTTTAAAAAAAAGTTCTGCAAATTAGGTGACATTGTGAAAGCTTATTGGTTTCACTATGTAAAATCAAAAGAGCAGGGGCAGAAAAAGTCCGAAATAATACAAATTTAAAGTTCAAAACAATTTTAATTTCTCATAAATATTTCTAAATTTCGTGTCCCAGACGAGTCATCAATGTCTGTCACTACTCTATCGTCATAAACTAAGTCACAGAAAGAAGCAAAACAACATGTTTTGTAAAGCGTAACAAATAATTGAATTATCAAGGTCATAAATAACAACGTGAGAGAAACTTATAGTGTTTTGGAATTAATCTAAAATAATCCTGATAAAGTTATATGGAACTTCCAAAAGAATGAAAAGTTCCATATAAATTTAAAAACCGGAAATGTACTGGTCTGCCAAGAATCGTGACACTGTCAAAATAGCCTTGTCAAACGCTCCTTTGAATAATTCAGAATAGATCCAGAATATAATTGTAGTCCAAATAATGAACAATTTCTATTTCCACAAGCAAATGTTTGTCCTCTCGAATAATATCTAAGTACAACAATAAAAGAAAACACGTATGCAGACTTGCAAGAGAAACACAAGTAATGAGGACGACTCCAAAAAAGGAATGAATATGATTGTTGTTATCTCCTTCAACACACCATCTATTACCATTACGTTTCACAGTATACCCAACGTGACAGATCTTTCTACTCAATACATTTCAAAATCTATTTCATGTGACCTACCCAACCAAGTGAATTTTGTAGAACCGTCTAAACCCCATCAGACAATGAGAAATTAACCCAAATGACGTCACTCGAGTCTTATTAAGAGTATTATTAGTAATTGTCAAAACGTACATAATCATTTTTTATCGATCATGTTTAATTGTATGCCCCTTAAACGACCCTAGTACAGAAGGCAAATTGTAACAAAAGATAATCTGTACAATTCACAGCCATAAATAAAAATTACAAATAGAAGATTTTTAAAATGACGTAACAGGAGTTACAAAAATATAGATATCCAAAATAAAACCATTTAAAAAAAATATATAGATATTAATATTAGCACAATATCAATATACATGAAAACATTTTCTGCATGAATCAACTTTCGTAATTGGTCTTGCTTTTTTACATGCATTGATGAGAACGACATGATTGTAATAGGAACAACTGCCAGTCTGTATTCCCAAAGCACACGTAATGTATGACCACAAAGACTTCAAATACTTTGGTTTATCTAACGCCATTTTTCAGTACATGATGACGATAGGATATATATGGCGGACAATATATGTGGCGTAGGACGAACCGAAAAGAACCTCTGACCAACGGGAACAGTAACGGCCTTAGCAAATACTGGGCCCGATTTTGATCATTTTGGCGGCCCCAACCCCAGATTTATGCGTAGGGCCACCTGTGAGTACGGCATTTGGAAATAAACTTCTAAACAAATTTTATATGATACTGAACTTAACATTTTCTTCCATTGATTTAAAACTACTTTCTCTCTATAGATAAATATTTATAAATTACTAAAGCGCTGAATCCTTGTCAGCGCGGGCCCGAAATCGGTCCAATCGGCCTAAGGCCGGCACTGCACGAGAACCTACCCGAAAGCTTTTACGAACGCCCAAGTTAGCAGAGCCGAGACACGAGCCGTCGCGGACAGCCGTGAGATGTGACTGATCTGAAAAGACGAGTGCCGTAGACTAATAGTCCATCTATGACCCCGGCTTCAACTTATTCCATCCTAGTGATAAAAGGTAAGTACTAATTGAGTATCGAACAATTTAATGTCAATCTTCATAATCCTACAGATAAATAGAGACCACATCCCCATGTACATTTTATTCAAATTATAAATTATAAAATTGTTAAAGCTACGTTAAAAATAAAACAAAACAAACTAAAATACTCCATCAGAATCCAAAGTGAATACCGTGTTTACAAACGTACTACTCACGACAAACTACGAGAAGCGAGGTCCCTGACTTGTCTTTAAAGGCTTGTGTGGGTAAAATACATGCGTTCATTGCTGGCTTCTAATCTTATGTAGAATGAACATGCCCGAGCATCATCGACAATTGATGCCGCGACTCGATCACAATACGTCATTGTTGTCCAACGAGCGGCCCGCGGGCTGATTTTAAATGGCCCGCCAGAGCTCGAGCAGCTATATAGTCGTTGCATTTCAGTTTTCTGCTGCGGCCCTCGGCTTCAAGAAAAACATTTTTCAGTGGTCCATGGTGCCAAAAAGGTTGGACAGCACTGCAATATATGTACCATCAATCCAATCACCAGGTGTTTACCGGTAGTCGGTATACGTCAAACGCAATAATGGAACGACAGCTGTCGTCTGACAGTGTTGTCATACAGTATCATACATATTTCGTTCAATACTTCTGCCCGGTAATTATTGTGTTAATAAATCGGTGTTTACAGTGTTTCCTTTCAACCTTATCTAGATCAAAACAGGACAGACTCTGTCTTGTCTGCGCATTATGCGGTGGTTTGTCAAGGTCTATGCTATGCAAGAGGTAATACGACAACATCAGTATAACATTCGTTAATTAGGCTTTATCTACCATTAACAAAGGGGCCCCGAGTGGCCGAGTGGTCTAAAGCGCTCACCGTTCCGGATCACTGCCATCTCACCTCTGTCTGCGTGGGTTCGAGTCCAAGACTCGGCAAGCGTGGGTATGTGGGAAGGCCTGCCAGTAGCTTCTCGCGGGTCGGTGGTTCTTCCCTGGGTTTTCCGGGGTTCTTCCTCCACCAGTTATACTGGCCGCCATGTATAGCCTATATTGCGCTGAAAAATGGCGTTAAACCCTAGAACAACAACAACAACAACAACAACAACCATTAAGTTTAGCAATATGATAGTAGACGAAACCCGGCTGACCATGTTAAACATGTTACTTGAGGATAAACCGCGGCAGACCCGATAAAACAGTGTACTAATTTTCGACTGCATTTCCGCATGAGATGAATCGTGGTAAACTAAAGATAAGAATGTTACATAATTACTCCGAAAGGTAGAGTATGTTATGAAGCTAGAAACGAAAACAAAGATCGAAAACTGTCAAATATTTATGGCGAACTAACAAGTCAGTCCTTTCTAAAACTCTTTACGAGACGTAGATACATAGTAATACTTTTTATATCTAAAATGGAGTGGACCATGATATCCCATAACGTTTTCAGTGGCGTTTATATATATATATATATATATATATATATATATATATATATATATATATATATAAAATCTCTATTAAAGATAAAATATGCATGAAACTGTAAAATGTAAGAAAATGAAATTTCGTAGTTACCAGATGAAATATAAATTAAGAGAGAGAGAGAGAGAGAGAGAGAGAGAGAGAGAGAGAGCATAGTCATGATGTTTTACTAACCTATTCAAGCCTGGGTCTGTACCCGATATTCCTTGTTTGTACTTCATAATACACAAGCTGAGGTGAATGAAGTTTATTGACCAACACTCTAGAGAGACCCATTTGTAAACCAGGATTTATCTCGCACTTGAATGACTCCATTAAATTATTTTTAGTGTGTTAAAACCACTTTCTGTATCCACGTAGTGAGTGATACGTGTTACCAAGCTTAACAGTTATTAGGGGACCTACCATGAATTAATCGAGTTGATGGTGGAGGGGAAACGTGATTTTATTTTCTCATAAGATTTGTTTTATAATATGATTGATTGAATTAGTTCTGTTTTGATCAAATCAGAGCAAACGATATTTTTAAGCTAGCTCAAGGCCGGATTGTTTTCTTAACAAACTATAAAGTTCTCCAAATCCTCAAATCCCCTAAACTCGCACAAAAAATGAAATGGTCTGCCTTTTAATGATTATGACGTATATGTTACTCTGTAAGGTTTGGAAACGGGTGTAATGTACAATGTCTCAAAAATGGAAGAATACATAATTAAAATTGTGTACAAGCTTTGTTTGGATCCTGACCACATAAAATCTGTCTTTACCAATGTTAACGTAGTCATCCGTAGTTTTCAGAAACAACAGTTTACATATTTGTCATTATATGTAAAATTAATACTTATAAAAAAGGCATTGTTCAATATTTAATACTGAGGCGACGTGTTTATTGGACATATAGCATAATTATATCTTAAAAACCTCCCTGCAAAAAGTAATGAAAATTGTAAAAGATCTGTCCTATTTATACAAATTTTGAATTGTATTTACTACATAGTACAAACTGTATTCATGGCCAATCGTACTCCTAACAGACTTGTATATATGACAGAGTACAACTCGTGCAGGTGACGAACTGGGGTTCTTACAACTATTGTATATATTTATTTGTTTTGATCCACCGGACGCCTGACAGATTTGTACATATTATGTAGTACAACCCGTTCAGGTGATCCATTGGTATCCTGACAAATTTGTAAATATTGTATATTACAATCCGTACAGTGATCCATTGAGCGCCTGAAAGACTTAAAAATACTGTATATTTCCGCCCGTAAAGACGACGTACGGGCTCCTGCTAGACACGTGTTTCTTAAATAGGGCAATAGTAGAAGCTGTGTAGGTTATCAATTGGGTTCCTAACATGCCGCTTTCAAGACCGATCCTCCTGTTGGAAAAATGTCATGTAATTTATAACTTTAAAACATTTTCAGTCATATCACTACGATGTCTGCAGTGTGGCAGCTTATAGTGATGTCTAGCATTGGATCATCATGCCGTAGACATGTAGCAAGCTGTCCCACCCAATCACATTAACCTGACACCAGACCGACCAGTCCTAAAACACTAACATCTTAATGCTGAGCGCCTAGCGAGGCAGCTGTAAGTACCATTTTTCTAAGTCTCTGATATGACTCGACCTGGGATCGAACCCGTGACCTCCCGCATCCGAGGCGTACGCTCTGACCATTAGGCCACCGGAGCTGTCTCCTTTGGATAAACAAGGTAAAGTATAAACAAGGGATAAGTAAATCCTCCAGGGCGTGGTTCAGATAAGTGACTTTTACTGCCACACCCTATGACGCATATTGACAGCTATAACCAGATCATGGGTCCTTTCAGGCCCTCGGGCTGTATTTTACCCACTCCTCGTATTCATTTTTTCAATTTTGTTGAATTTCGCAGCATTGGTTGAAAATTCGATTCCATGTATCTAGTTCTTATTTTTTAGCATTTGAATTACACAAACAGGCTTGGAATTTCAATATGGTATATCGAAAATTACAACTTCACATGTTGAATGAAATTGACGGTGCTGAAAGTTTCATTTCGTATGTCGAGATTTTAGATTTCCTATGTCCAGGTTTTAGATGTAAAATGTTGAGTTACACAGCGGAAGTTGGAAGTTCGTTTTCCTATGTCGAGAATTCCAGTTTGGACGTGTTATATTATTTATCAGCCAGATCTATGTCGTTTAAGGACACTATTCTTTTGTTTTCGATAAACGTGGATATAAGACACGAACTTTATATGGTTTAGAAATTATGTTATTCGAAATATTGCTGATAAATTTAAAAAAAAAAAACACAAAAAACATATTGCAAGATTTAAGCCCACTTTTTTTTAACTGCAATCCTTCTCAATCATATAAGCAAAGAAAATTTCTTCCATTCATTTCCTTAATGTTACACTTTCAACCTTCCAAAGATTTTTCACTTCCTTTTACATTTTATTGCAATGTTAATTTTGGTCAATGTTGAAATTCAGTTAAAATTAAATGGCACTATGGCTGTGTATTGTATTGCTTTTAAAAGGGATCGAGGTAACTTTCGGACATACGTGTAGTAAACATTTTAACTCTGTCACACACACGTGTGCCTCAAAAGAATTTCTCTTAAGAATACTAATAATAATAGTAGTAGTAGTAGTAGTAATAATAATAATAATAATAATAATCACGATCATCTCATTTTATTATATCTTGAAAGGAAACGAGCGAGAAATGTAGTTATGGGGAGAGTTTACATTTCAACCGTTTCCTTGGGGTAATTTTAGCCATCTATCTGTACAAAAAACTTGCTTCACGCTAATCGTTTTGTTTTCTAATATTTTTTTGGGGTGGGTGGGTGGTAGGAGCTGACTCTGGGACCCCATTCGCCTTTTTGAAGTGTTTCTGTTTTAGTATTAGTAGTAGTAGTATTGCTGCTGCTGTTGTTTTTGTTGTTACACTTCAAAGGGAAAATTTGATTTGAAAAATGTGACAGTACCCAACATTTCATATGTAGTTCGTTGATAGTAAAGAAAATTCACGTTTACTTTTGTGAGAAATGAAACGGGCATTTGGCAACATAACAAAGGGCACTTTGTTCAGAAAACCGCCTAACACAACGAACAGAAAAACCGCCTGACGCAGTGAAAAAAATGGGAATAGAAAAGCCTGTCTCTGTGTCATTTTTAAATGTCTGGGACTGGGTAGGGTGCACAATTGTGTGCATTTTTCTTGCGCATAATTATAGTTCACTGATTTATTCGTCATAACTTTGATACGGCCTTACACTCTCAAAGACATATCTAAACACAAGGTAAGATGCTTATGATTCGTGTAATCTTGTGACCTTGACCCAATCCCTAAAAGTGGAGTGAGCATGTTGCATTATTAATTTTTCTACATTCATTATAATTCATCTAATGTATGAATAATATCCTTCAAAGTGTCTGGGAAATAAAAGCGAATGCAATGTTTATAAAATTAAAACATTGATGCAAATTTCAGTATGTCTGTGATCCAAATAGCACGTGGGCGATAGTGTGCGTCGCAGAAGGGTAGTAGCTTCATTATGATTTGCTCCAAGCATGAGAAACCTTATCCAATGGTTAAAGAAACATAAGGAAAAATAACAACAAGTAAACCAACAACAAAATCTTAACTATTTTAAGATGTGAACATAGTTTTATGGTCAAAGGGCAGATTGTTATTGTCAACAACTGAATACTTAGCGTCGTTATGATTCATTCCAATACGAACACACCATGAAAGAGTTTATGAAATACAAGCAAACGAAAACAATTTAACATAGACCGTGTTTAGAAACCATGTCACAGAATGAATTGCCTTGCCTTTATCATGACGAATGCCCAATTTGATGCGAACATTGTGAGGGAACATTAGCACAAGAAAGACAACCTAAAGTTACGCAATTATCTGTGAACTTGAAGCCAAGTTAAAGGTACGTACTGAGGATGTTACAGAATTGACTGGGTTTAGGCCATAGTTAGTTATTGGACGTATAACGAGACTCAGTGATTAGGTTGGGAAATATAAACAGATTAAAATCTTTAAACAAAGAGCCGTAACTGTTAACAAAACAGATGACACCCATGCAAAAGTAATTTACATTTTTATCTCGCTTCCCACAAACATGGGCTTGAAAATAAAAAATAAAAAAGTGTGATACTCAATGGTAATAATTATTTTATAATGAGCTCATTTTAGCTGATATATGTGGCACTCACCTAGATGCATCTACAAAGATGTATTGCTCTGGGACTGTATTCTTATATCTACATACAAAATTTCACATACACACACACACACACATACATACATACATACATATATATATATATATATATATATATATATATATATATATATATATATATATATATATATATATATATATATATATATATATATATATACACTACAGAGGCTGTACTCAACATCACATAGACTAAAGAGGCTGTACTCAACATCACATTGACGAAAAAGGTTGTAAGAATAAATAAAGTAATACAAAACACAATACCTTCCGTAATAATGTCAGTTCCTTGGCATGTGAAATGGAATTTCAACCTCCGGTGGGTAAGCAAATGTGTGAAAATGGAATTGGCGACTTTTAACCTCTGCGGTATAATTCAAAACTTAAAATCTAAAAGCTCGAAAATATAAAATTAAATTTTCAAAAGCCGCTTTGTAATTCACAAATACAAACACAACTGTAACGTGTCGAATTTTGAATAAGTATTGAACGTTAAAATTGAATACATTGAACATCAAAATTTTAGTACAGTCAAGCTAGCAAGGTTGTATGTGAAGGGACACTTCCACCTTTTCTCATGTCACTTGTTAAATTTCGTGTGAGAAGGAGAGGCCAGCATCTACGGCTAATTTAGATCGACCCGGGCATCGCTAAGCCGTCATGGAGAAGTAAATATAAAGATGCCGACCATATCCGCTTACCTAATTGGATCGCCATGTCTAATAGCACTGGACAACAAATTTTTACAAAAGTCATGTTACTGAAATAAAATTAGTCAATTCTTATCAATTTTTATGTGCTGAACACGAATATGACAGTCAAATTGCAAAATTGGCTCTAGTTTTTTGTAATCTGCAAGAAATTAATGTTTACATAACGAAATGCATTCCAATAGTAAAAGGTCAACTGTAATAGCCTACCTATAAAAAATCAAGTCATTGACTACATCTTAGATTTCTTCGCCTGTCTCTTGTACAGCTGTTCGGGAGCATCTCTGAGGAGTGTCCAGCAGTAGTCAGCCAGCATTGTAGTGGACCATTTTCCCTGGTATCTTTGTTCCATTGTTGCGATATCTTGATGAAAACGTTCGCCGTGTTCATCACTAACAATACCACAGTTGCTAGGAAAGAAATCCAAATGGGAATGAAGGAAGTGAATCTTTAGAGACATATTGCAGCCAAGTTTCTTATACTTCATCAACATGTCTTCTACTAGTTCCTTATAGTTTTCTGCCCTAACATTTCCGAGGAAGTTTGTAGAAACTAGGCGAAAAGCATTCCATGCTTGTTTCGCGTCACCTTCCAGCAAGTTGTTGAACCGGTCATCTTTGAAAAGCTCTCGAATCTGAGGACCCACAAAAACTCCCTCTTTAATCTTTGCTTCGCTGAGTCGAGGGAATTTTTCATGCAGGTATCGGAATGCTGGCAAAGTCCGGTCAATGGTTTTCACGAAGTTCTTCATCAAACCTAGTTTGATGTGAAGGGGTGGTAGCAAGATTTTCTGAGCCTCAACCAGAGCTGGGTGTTGGATATTCTTCTCTCCAATGGCTACATTCTGCCTGTGAGCCCATTCCTTCCTCATGTAGTGCATTTCCCTTGCTCGGCTATCCCACTCGCATAAGAAACACATGTATTTTGTATATCCTTGCTGCAGTCCCATTAAAAGGGCAACTACCTTCAAATCACCACAGAGGTGCCAGCTGTACTTGTTATACTCAATGGAATTCAGTAGCTGCCTTAAGTTATCGTATGTCTCTTTCATGTGGACAGCATACGCTACTGGAATAGATGGAAGAATGTTTCCATTGTGCAAAAGCACAGCCTTGAGACTCAGTTTCGAAGAGTCCACAAATAGTCTCCATTCTTGTGGGTCATGAGTGATTTTTAAAGCATTCATGAGGCCCTCAATATCGGAACAGAATATCAGATTACTTTCCTTTCTGAAGAAAGGCTCCAATTGCTGGTGGCGCTTTCGATATGCAGTAATTGTGACATCTTCTTCTAGAAGATTCCATTGTTGGAGTCTTGATCCTAGCAATTCTGCCTTGTTCTTTGATAAGTCCAAATCACGAATCAGGTCATTTAGTTCTTCCTGTGTTATTCTGTGTGGGGTTGATGATGCACCACAGTGAAAATCTGGATCACTGCATGCTGATGGACCAGGAGAAGAACAGGTCGACTCACCTTTGTCTTCGTCAGATGAATCAAGAGAATATTCTGCTGGAGGTTCTGGAATAGGAAGTCCCTCACCATGTGGAACTGGTCTCAATGCAGACGGAATGTTTGGGTAGACTATTCTCGACTTCTTTCGCTTCGTTATTCCGCCGGAAAGAGGAGGAACCAAGCAGAAGTAACAGTCATTTAGGTGGTTGCTTGGCTCTCTCCACACCATTGGGACTGCAAACGGCATTGATGACCTTTTGCAATTCAACCACTGTGAAAGCTGTGTTGTACATGTAGCACAGCATATATGCGGAGCCCAAGGCTTGTCTTGGTCACCAACCTTGCATCCGAAGTAAAGATGATATGCCTTCTTCACTTGAGAATTGATACTTTTCTTCTGGTTGGCAAATGTCACTTCCCCACAAATATAGCAAAAATTGTCCGCGGTATTAACACACTTTCGAGGCATTACTGTTCTTTATTGTACGTAAATGGATAAAATAATAAGTTTTATGTAACAGTAGCTTGAACTGTCTCGCACAACGTCTAAAATATTTTAAATGCTGAACCTATCTGATTGGGCTTTATATAGTACACTGCTTACGTCAGCTTCAGCAGCCGCCTGGCATTAGTATAATAGGCCTACACATGTATAGTACACTGCTGACGTCAACTTACTTCAGCAGCCGCATGGCATTAGTATTGCATTGCATCAGAAAATGATGCAATCAACTGTGGATGATGTGAGCATGATGGTATTATGCAATGTTACATCATTATTCCGGATGTTGCTGCAGTCCTACTGGAGAAATTTACACAGTGAAACATAGAAAATGAGGTATATGAATATCTTCAAAACGAGAGCCAATACAAATTTTTCACGGTTATATTCGTGTTCGGCACACCAAAATACTACAGATTAGGGCCTTTTCAAGTCAGTAATGATTTCACTGTTGACCAGTGTAGTTATTTAGCAATAAGAAGTTGGTATGTGTCGTATTTCTTAGACTGTAGGCTATCAAAATCTGACGAAAGAGATAATTATCTTGGGGAACAAATAAGGAACAATTTATTACGATTAGTCAGTTTAACTTAATGCGTACACCCTGCTAGAAATGTTGAATAGAAAATAATGACTTTGGGAAAACTTCCTTAGTCCGAGATTTTTCTGCAAGAGGAGCAATACTTGTTGTTTGACTCTGGGGAAAACTAAAAAGTAGATCTTCCCCATTAAGACAAGTAAGGGGACCAGGTAGCTGTTATGTAGGCAAAGATAGGCCTTTAGTTCTAGGACTCGCATTTTCCTGCAAAGAACAGCATTCATGGAAACAGCTCGTGAACAGTCTGAACAGTCCGAAAGACGGAAATCCGGAGAAGAGATCGGGTTGTTAGGGTAGAAGGATCAAGTGTTATGTATATTTGATTTAATTATATCTGATTTAATATATAGTGTTTTAAATTTAATTGTTTGTTTGTATTTTTGTTGTTGTTGATAACATGCTATTGTAATGTAAATTTGTTCACTGGAAATTATTCTTTTCCAGTATATCAGTTGACCTGAATCATTCGTTCGTAAATAACCAAATTTTGACCTAGATCCTGCCCTTGGTTCAAAATTAGTAGCAGCCACGTAAATAAGTTCTATTTCTGTTTTTAAATGATTGGTTGTTGTCGAGGTCATGATGGGACTACGTGATATATGAGTAAACAATTTTTTTTTTCTCAGAGTAAAATGATTGGTTTTCGTCAGGGGCATGTTAGGTGTACGTGATATAAACATGATCACGTGATCCCCCTTTCGATTTCGCAACTTGGGGATTTTCGAAACTGCATTTTAGAATGCGATATAACCTGTGTTTTAGATAAGTGTTCTCAGTTAGTTTAGCTTTTGTCTTTACACTGGAAAGTGCTGTCTTTTGGAGTTATCTGAAATTAATTGGATTCAAAAGGATTAATGTTTTTCCCCTGGGAAATTACGAGTGCTCATTTGAAATACTTTATTCGGATTCCCAAATCCCGAGTGATATTGCTTGTTTCTACAAGGAACTGTAGACTTCAACACACTACAGGTTACAACATACGTTATCGTCTTCCATCTTGGATTCTTCGTCGGGACTCGAACTTGAAATCATTAAAACATTTTAATATTAGGACTTCTAAAATTTTATTGGTGGATCATTCTTGGATTATTTTTGGATTTGATTCTTAAATCGGCGATTTCATTATTTTTTATTTAACATAAGAAATGGGCGCTTGTCCAAGGGACTAGTTTGTATTTTGTCTAGAATATTTCAGAATACTTTGTTTTTGAAATTTGAATTCTCCTAGTTCTTGAAATTTTAGTGAAATCAGGGAACGTATTCTAAAATATCATCAAAAGTCGAGAATGTTTATGTTTTCGAATTTTATCCAGGAGTGGAAGTACAGCTAAAATAATTGGAATTAGAGATAAGACAGATTCGGTTTCAGATAGAAATGATACAAATGGAGAGA
Organism: Sinohyriopsis cumingii; assembly: GCA_028554795.2. Classification (NCBI taxonomy): domain Eukaryota; kingdom Metazoa; phylum Mollusca; class Bivalvia; order Unionida; family Unionidae; genus Sinohyriopsis; species Sinohyriopsis cumingii. Next base: position 127,407,806 of record CM068828.1, read on the forward strand.
GAGATGGAATTAAGACGAATACAGTTTCAGAAAGAGAGAGAGATGACAGACAAATGCAGTTTCAGAAAGATATGGAAGTAAGACGAATGGAGTTGCAACAAGAGAGTGAAGAGAGAAAGACAAATGCAGTTACAAGAGGAAGAAAAAGAGAAAGAAAGACAAACGAAGTTATGAAAAGAACAAATACAGTTGCAAAAAGAGATAGAAGTAATGCAAATGGAAAAAGATGAAAGGGAACTTCAAATTCGGTGTAAAGAGTTAGAACTAGCAAAATGAAAACAGTCCCCTACTTTTGAAAGTTTAAGAAATATTAATTTATTACCTCCCTTTTCTGGATGAAGAAGTAGACAGATAGGTTCTTCGTTTTGGAATGAATTGCAGAGAGTTTTAAATGGACAAGAGAGTATATTAGACTCTATTATTGCAATGTGTATTCACTGGAAATGCTAGTGATATTTACAATTCATTATCACCACAGCAGAGCGCTGACTATGATGTAGTTAAGGACTATATCTTAATGGGTTACGAGTTAGTCACTGAGTCTTATTGGCAAAAAATTCAAAAACTATACAAAGAGCTGACAGACCTATGTCGAACTTGCTTGGGAAAAAGCACAACAATTTGATAGGTGATGTTCTTCTAAAAAGGCTAATAAAGATAACGAAAGTCTCCGACAACTCATATTGGTTGAAGAGTTTAAGAACTGTTTCCATAGTGACATTAGGGTTTATCTTGACAAGCTTCACATTGAAACTTTGGAAAATGCTGCTCGAGCTGCTGATGAGCATTCTTTAACTCATAATGTTCCTATTTTAAATAAGACTTCTACTGAATAGTCTTCTGGCAGAAAGGTATTTCAGCCTAATACAAGCCAATCTAAAACACAAACCGGCACAGATTCTAAAAATCAAGCTTCTGATAAGCTTGATTCAAGATCCTTGTCTCTTCCTATGTGTACCTATTGAAAGAAAAAAGGACACGTTATTTCTGGTTACTACAAATTGAAAAATAGGCATCAGAATCAAGACAGACCTATTCCAAATGCTTTTATTTCTAAGAGGTCAAGGTCACCGTCATGTATTGAAAGCAATACATTTGTTGCGTCTAATATACCCCAGTCTGATTTCATTATGAAGAATAGCAGCAGGGATGGAGATCAGACCTCATTTTAGGAGTCCTCAAATCGATAATTGATCCTTAAAAATCGATTTCTAGCATGGGGCCGTAAAATAAATTGAGTTTACAAAACGAGATAGTCGTGTAGCTCGATAAAAATCGAAAAAAAAAATATTTGTAAAAACATTTAGCAATAAATATTTCTCGGTCTTAACGTATGGAAGAAAAAAGATCTGTATATGGACACTTAATTGGTGTCGCTCCCTCGCTGCTGCTGTTCTTTTATCGGACGATTTTTTATCAAAGCCTGTACGATATCGTAGCCGATGACTGTGTAAATATTTCGTAATAAATATGTGTGAAGTTGACTGTACTTTCGAAAAGAAGTTTTTAAATTTAATCATGTCCTGAATACTAAATTTGATGAATATTTCTCAGAGTATGCGTATCAACTCCATTAAACACAACTAAAATATTACAAGTATCTCTGATCACCTTTGAAATTTTGTATACCGTTGTGTAATATAAATTGTCGCAGAATAGAAACCGGGTGGGTTTTGAGACTAAATGAATAAGACAAACACAATGTGAGAAAGATGGAAATTTATGAAATGATTCTCTCATGCTCTCAACATGCGATTGACTCAAATCACTCTACACAACATTCACACATTGAAAATAAACCAAAACTATGAAATCAATATGAAGTACAGATCCAAGAAACTTCATGGACTGCAAATACGTTTCAAACAGTATTCTACTCTACAAGAGATTCACATAATCTCATATATGAACTCCGATTAAGATTCAAAATAATATCATGAACACAATTAAGATTCAAATTAATCTTATGAACACAACTAAGATTCAAAATCTTATGAACACAACTAAGATTCAAAATCTTATGAACACAACTAAGATTCACAATAATCTTATGAACACAACTAAGATTCAAACTAATCTTATGAACATAAAAATGCAATTGGAATAATAATTGAACAAAACATATGCTTCTAGACCCCTTGTACAGTCGCACGATTCCTTGGGTTGGTCCACACTCTTATCGGCCGGTCGCACCCTTTATGGATCCACCACATGTAGTCATACGTATACACACGTACAGCTAACATACAGCACCCTTCTGAATTTGCTATGTCTACGTCCTTGGCACAGACATACGTACATACATACATACGTATCGACAGCACGCAGCCTTAACTACTCTGGAAACTCCAGACAGCTCTAAACAACTTTAGACAGCTTCAGACAGCTCTAGTCATATTCACAGTCACAATCACAGTGACAGTCACAATCAGCTACAATAAAACCAAATTGGTCATAATAATAGTTTCTGTAATATCTCTAGATATATGTTAATACATTAACCTCTAATAGTGACTTGTACTTCAAAGTTCAAATCTGCGTTGTAATAAATGCATTATTACGCGATAAGACATTACAACCGAAAAAGCTTCGCATATCAAATGAAATGTAAATTTAACACTTACCCCTATGGCTGGAGAACAATGGACAGCGTACACTCCTTGACGTGATCCACAACGACCAGTGTCGGTTTTAGAAATAGATCTTACTTAAATCCATAGGAGAGTGAGCAAAAGTCTGGGTAAAATACCAGTGCATATCATGTTATTAATGTTCCTTTTTCACAAGTAATTTCTAGCGAGGTACATGCTAATACAGTCGCTTACCTGGTAAAACACTTATACACCCTAGATAACGTTGTACGCATGTACAACGAGAAATAGTCAAATAGTTCTAAGGCAAAACCAAGTTATTTTTTTGCCTAATTATGTTACATAAATAATAACTGTATTTTTATGCCTTCCTTTGAAGAATATTCGAGCTGTATTTGACTGTTCGTCCATCATCACGTCATCATACACTACGAGATTATTAATAAATCCATCTAGTTCAACTACAGATTGAGCTTCATCAGTATCAGTAATACATTCAATAACGTTTTCATCGAACAATTTTGTATTTTCGTTAAAATCATTAAATACATTGTAGCTTCTCTGATCATCAACTGACGGAGCCACTAAATATAATTTATCCCAGTTAAGCCATCTCGTTATTAAATTAAGTAATAACTGTGTTCTACCAGATCCAGATGGACCGATTATTATCACTCTGATGGAATGTGATAGCACGCTGGATGATGTTTTACTAGTCCTTGCTTTAGTGTCGCTGAAAAATCAATGCCATCCATGTTATACAAATATAATAGATAATATGAATCTATATTGTGTTCGCCGCAGAACGTCCACTCCCACCAGTGGATTAACAACAATAATAACAAAACATTAAAAGCTCACATTTACAGGCAAGCGTGTAAAATGCGGTACAAGCAAATACACATTTATTTCGTCTCGTACAAAGACAGGTGGTGACATCGCAGCTTCGCTGGGAAATTTACCAGGAGCTCCATGGGCTAAATACCCAGAGAAAAACATCTTACTGGATATAATTATTGTGGTCCTGGAACTCGACTTGATATCTGACTTGACGAAAGAGATCAACCAAACCCTGGTGAATATCCGATAAATGCGATTGATCAATCATGTCACGTTCATGATGTAACGTATACAAATCCAGACCTGCCACAACGACAGATTGCAGATGTGAAGTTGTTTCACTCGTTAAATTCTATAAATAAAAAACTCTTTCAGAGATAAACTTTCTAGCTTTCTAATAAAATCTACGATAAAAGGTAAATTAATGCTAGGTTCTGGTAATTAATCAACCACTTATTATAATGGAATCAATTTATTACAGCCCAAAAGGATATTGGAAAGGTAAATCTGCATTTAATAAGCTCTCTGGTGCAGCAAATGTTACGCGTTTTGTTGCTGAAAAATGGTTAGAACGACAGGCAATATGGCAATACCTACCACCACCTAAACGAATTCAGTACGCACATTGTGATGTCAGCGTTCCAAATGAAGTTCATCCGGGATATATTTTTTCCACACGATACTATTACAACACGTAGACGTCAATCAACAAACAAATACGCGTTAATTGTCGTTGACGTTGCAAGTAGATATAACGAGGCAGAGCCGTTATCAACTAAAACAGCAACTGAAGTTGTATATGTGGAACGAATTTATCAACGATTACCGTTACGATGGCTACAATTACTACAGGTTGATCCTGGCAAGGAATTTTTTGGTGCAGTATCTTCGTTGATAAAATACATAATGTCAAAATTAAACGAGGACATACTGAAATTCATCGCGATCAGGCTATTGTTGACAGATTTAATCGAACACATGGTGAGCGGTTATTTGGATATCAATACGCAAAGGAAATAGTTCGCAAAGACAAGAGATCTCGCGAATGGATTGCAAGATTACCAAGTGTGATAGCTGCGTTAAATAATGACATCACTCGCACAACTGCTATGAAAACCGTCAATGCAATCACAAATATAACATGTACCAATACAACCACGTGACTTTGCAAAACAACCAGTGCTAGGTGATGTGACTGTAACATATTTATATGAACCTGTGAAGACCGCTCCGGTGGCCTAGTGGTTAGAGCGTCCGTCTCGGATGCGGGAGGTCGTGGGTTCGATCCCCGGCCGAGTCATACCAAATACTTACAAAAATGGTACAAACAGCTGCCTTGCTTTGCGCTCAGCATTAAGAGGTTAGTGTTAGGACTGGTCGGCATGGTGTCAGGATAATGTGACTGGGTGGGACATCATGCTACATGTCTGCGGCATAATGCCCCATTGCTGGACATCACTATAAACTGCCACATTGCAGACATTGTAGTGATATAACTGAAAAATTGTTAAAGCTACGTTAAAAATCCAAAACACATCACATGAATTTGTGAACCTGAAGGTGGTAAAAATGAGAGGGACTGATCGTATTTGTAGTATTACAACACATACAATTTCTAGGGCGGTAAAATCTACGGTTAGACCTGCAATTTTCAGACTAGATTCAAGTACTCCTCAACGTGGATTTATACGAAAACAATTACAAGTAATTGCTGAAGACACACAATTACCACCTCTATCACTTTTGTAAACTAGCGTCCTTATATCGATTACATTCAAGGCTGGTCAGCATCGCATTTTCACTTGCATGGCCAAAATTCCTATCAATTCTGTCAACGGTTTATTGCCATGGATTATTTTTTTAATACTGTCACAATATTACATGGATTATTTTTTTAATACTGTCACAATATTACATGGATTATTTTTTTAATACTGTCACAATATTACATGGATTATTTTTTTAATACTGTCACAATATTACTGTGTTACAGCTTGCACAATGTTTATTCTGTTGTTGTTTTATAGACATGATTAATTCAACATCGATATTAAAGTCATATTTTTGTCATACTTTTTATAACTGATTAATTTTTTTATTATATCTTCGTGAGAAACTTCATTGTTTTTTCTTTCTGAGTTTGATTATTTTCTGTAAAATTTATAACAATTCTCCGTAACTGAGATATTTTTCTAACACGCGATACTGCAAGATAAACTAAATTTGACCATTCGATACGATCATCGACGATCCAAACCTTTGTTTCAGAAATTGTTATTCCTTGTGATGAATAGTTTTAGGATGCCCTAATTTCCACAGAGATTGTTTTCATTTTTAATGCATCTTCAACAATATTGATAGGAACTAAAACAATATCATTTAATACAAGATTTTGTTTTTCTGATGATCCTGGAGTTTCAACTTCACGTTTTTGTCGTCGAGTATCAGCTGGTCGATAACACAATGGTACAAACAATTGTGGAACTTTTCTTTGTGTAACTGAAATAATTGTTGTTGAAGTTTATCACGAACTATTTGTCTACTTTTAACTATTAAATCGTCTGGTTTCCACATATTCCAGAAGTTGTCGATAGGAATTTCTGAAATTATTTCACGTATTACTTCACGCTGAATTTTATTCGATTGTAATCTAATTATTTTTTTAAGTTCATTTAAAACTAAATCAAGCGCTCTATGATCATAATTTACTTCTTCGTATTAATAGGCAAAATCTTTTAACAATTCATGCGGAGATTGTCCAACAAAAGATGATGGTTGACCATGATCGCAGCACATTATTACAGCAGTATCATTTAACAATAACCAGTCGAGAAATGTTTTTAATGTTTCCAACGACACTGTACATGTTTCATCACCCAAAAAATGTTTTAAATATATTTTTAACCCATTCATTCAGAAGTCCTTGCATTTCTTTTCCATCGAAAGAAGCTGTGATAACTACAAGATTTTACTCGTCGTTCCCTCATTTCTTTGGCGAGTCGATGTGTAGGTATTATAACAATCATATGGGGGTAACCTCGACGAAGTAATTCAGATCCACGTGTTGTTTTACCAGAACCATCTGGCCCATTGGGATTAACTATTCTATGTCTGGCCACATGATCATATACCGATGCCGCAGACGACGATTCTGATATTTGACTGTCACTACGATAACTTTCTTTAATTTGAACGTCTCTAGATGGAGAAAACCCATGTATTTCTTCTCTTTTTGTTCTCCATTCGCCCCATGATGCATAACTGCTTACGTTTAACAATTTTATATTTTTTATATGAATATAAAATGAATCAGTAGCGATTATGAATTGCGGTATCATGAAATCTATTTACCATTGATAATATATTTATCGAAACATAAGCTAGCATTGAAGATCATAGATGAGTAAATTGCGGGAATTTACCATCGATGTAACTCACAACTGTACCAAAGTTAACTCCCTGCAAGAAAACTGGTTCTTGTTCCACAAATACATCTTTGCGTACTGCATCAGCAATTATAAAATCCAACTCGGTATCATCTATAATTAATCTTGTAAAGCGTTATTGATGTTTACATTTTCCTCCTTGGGTAAATTTACCGATTATTGTTCTGCCAAGATCGTTTATTTCTTTATTTTCCTTCTCAAATATATCAGGATTTTCATCAGAGTATTCTTGTGGCGGTAACCGAATTTGTTTTTGTGAACTATTTGATATAATTGCTTTGTTGACACTCAACGCTAATAAAATGCTTGAGTCAAGCGTATATTGTACTAAAACTATTGGTGCCCATTGTTTTCTTCTGAAAAATGTTTACCAAACCAGACATAACAAATCGGATGAAAATGGTCAGCAAAACCAAACTTCTTAATACAGGCAAATCCAAATAAATCAAAAGGCAATGGTCCGTTGTCGCAAGTCTTGTCATATTGTTTGTTGGATGTCTAAATCTGTTATAATATTCAGAACACTCTCCCATTCTGATAAAACTTCCGGGATAAGACGCAACCATATCAACCGCAATAATTTTACTTTTATTAAATTTATATTCAGTATTCCATACTCCACCGTGTCCGTAGTCGGTACAACTATTCTTAATATCTTCAATAAATTCTGATTTTGTTGATCTCCACGATTTTTTCTTCTGAGCAAACTGAGCAGCAACCGATGTAACTGTAAAACAATTACTCATTAGTTCTTCAAAATTTTCATCTGTGTATCTTCGAGCGAGGTTTTCATATCGCTGTGACGATTTTCTGTTCGATAAATATTACCATCCGGTATCACAAATTGATCTCGCAAATAACCATACAGATACTAGACTGTTTTTGGTAACATCGGCGATAACATTAAAAACGTCAGATCTATCTTTGTAAAATTTAATAGTTCGATTTTGTGGAAATACTGTTACTGCAGATATCGATGCATGTGCGTTATGATCAACAATTTCAATCGAGGTTCCTTTCGATTTAAATTTTGATTCGTATAAAATATTTCCTGTTATGATTTTACCGTTATTGAAAATTTTAATTATTTTACTTAGTTTATCAACATCGTTGATTGTTGTTCAGGTATTTTTAATTGATGTTCCCCACTCATTTATAATTTTACTCCTTATATCTCTTTAAACGTATTTTTCCACGTAACGTGTTATTAAAATTAGTCGTTAGTCGTTCCGCTACACAATTTATCTATTGATCTGATAATGATGAAATTTCATCGGCATAAGATTATCAACGCTAGGATTATCATTCATCGGAAATATCGCATAAACAATCAGTTACAGGATATGCTCTCTCATAGTACAGTTTATCATTTGCCGTCAACATTTCAGGTATGGATTTTTGTTGAACACAGCAATTTGTCCTCCAGGTGAAAGAAAGGCTCACGTTTGTCGATAGTAATCCAAACATTATTTTTTCAATAAATTTTATTTGGATAAGAAAATTTTGATTGTCAAGATAGTCAATATTATTTGCAGCTCGATCATCAGTCATTGTTCATCAGTAACATTATCGCCGTTGATAATTTTAAACGTTGTCCACACATGAGTCACTCTCATTTTGATAAATTCTTTTTTAGCGTCTTTAATAGTATAACAGTATTATATTCTGGACTAGCTAGAATTCTTCGTTTTGGGTTAGAATTTAATCTATCAGATCAAATTTATAGGAACGATCCTTCTCAGGTATGAATGAAAATATATTCAGATAATACCAGAGGCGTAGCTATGATATTTTGCGCCCGGGTGACGAACTATAAAATTGGCGCCCCAGCCCCCTCCCCGTTTAATCACATTTTTGAATATTACCCTTGTTTACTTATTATAATGTAACGTTGTAAGCCTCATTTTGGCGCCCCTGTACCTTGGCGCCCGGGGATATATGTACCCCCCTGCCCCCCCCCCCCCAGCTACGCCTCTGGATAATATGTAAGAAAATTTACACGTTAAATTAAATGTTTTTCCTTTGTCATAATGACCAAGCAAAATATAACAAATGTAAATGGTAGGTAATTGGCGCTACAAATAATCGCAACTGTTGTTGTTGTAGGGTTTAGCGCGATTTTTCGGCACACGATAGGCTATACATGGCGGTCAGTATTAATGGTGGAGCAAGAACCCGGAAAATCCCCAGAAAGAACCACCGACCCACGAGAAGCTACTGGCAAGCTTTCTCTCATACCCACGCTGGCCGAATCCGTGACTCGAACCAACACAGACAGAGGTGAAATGGCAGTGATCCGTAACGGAGAGGGCTTTAAACCACTCGGCCACTCAGGGCCCCAATCGCAATTGTAAGAACGAATTATGTGCATCTCACGCACAATAAGCAAGACCCGGAAGTAGGGCGCCATATAATTAGTTGGAGAGTGTAACGTCGCCCTCTTGGTAAGAGGGGTGGTTAATTGGATTTGGCTGTCGTTATCTAAAGGATGACCTCCCTCGATTTAATAGCCCGGTGGGAGTGGAAGATAGAATTGCAACAAAGAAATGAGCAAGAATTTTGGGGAGAAATAATGCAATTCGAGCTACCTTAGACGAGAAACAGAAAAACAAATTTAATCAAAACAAGCGAATGGCGGCAGTTCCATTTCAATCTAATATATGCCAACAGAATCTAATAGCTACCACATGCTTCATTACTACTGCATAAAATTCACGAAATTATAGCTCACAGCAATCCCTAACTTACAAGATTATTTAACATTACAAAATCAGATATAAATATGCGATTCTCGTTAGCTCACGATAATCAGTATGAAAACTTGGATAGCACCCAATCGTCGATTCTATCAATGATCTAGTAACTGTAAAATTAAGAGATAATTTGCATAACAACTCTAGCATCAACAGGGAATAGCTTCCTTTCATATACTCATTTGTTCGAGTCTAGCAAATTGCAATCGTCCATAGACTCACCTGTTTGAGCCAGCAAATAGCCATCGTTCATATACACATCTGTTAGAGTATATAAATTATCAATCTTTCACATACAAATCTGGTAGCGTTTTGGAAATAGCTACCTGTCGTATACTCATCTGTCAGAGCCTAGAAAACTTATATGTCATATACACACCTGTTGGTGTATAGAAAATATACAAATCTGGTAGCGTCTAGGAAATAACTAGATTTCATATACTCGTCTTCAGAGTCTAGAAACCATATGTCTTTCATACACACGTCTGTTAGAGTATAAAACTAACTTGTTATGTATATTTGATTTAATTTATATTTGATTTAATTTAATTGTTTGTAAGTTTTATAATCTTTTCATTTTTAATTTCATTACATGTCAAAGTAATGTAATTTTGTTTACCAATAATTAGAGGGGCCCTGAGTGGCCGAGTGGTCTAAAGCGCTCTCCATTACGGATCACTGCCATCTCACCTCTGTCTGCGTGAGTTCGAGTCTCGGATTCGGCTAATGTGGTTATGTGAGAAAGCTTGCCAGTAGCTTCTCGTGGGTCGGTGGTTCTTTCCGGGTTCTTGCTCCACCATTTATACTGGCCGCCATGTATAGCCTGTCTTGTGCTGCAAAATGGAGCTAAACCCTACAACAACAACAACAACAACCACCAGGAATTAGATATTTTCCAAAAATTAGTTTGACCTGACTGTTTAATAGTAAGCACCGAACTTTGTATCTTTTGCTGATCTAGTTCCTGGCCTTAGTTGAGAATCAAATAAACAACTTATTTTTTTCAATTCTGTCTTAATGTGTGAATGAAAATAGTGAAATCGAGGCTGTACTGGAATTCGTGATCTTAGACCTGTAAATGCTCATAAACTGTTCTGGAATGTGATCACGTGACCCTCATACAGGTATCTTATTTGCGATTTATTTGACTGTATAACATTTGTTTATAGAGAAATTAATTAGCTTGGGCTTTTTCATTGGAAACGGCAAGTGTTTATTTGTGACCTGTTTGGAATTACATGTTAAATTTTATTCAAATTATTTGGATTCTATAAGAGTAATTCTTTTCCTGGAAATATTTGAGTCCTCATACAGAATTCTTGGACAAGGACGTTTCTTTAAATTTTGTTCGGAATTCAAACACCGGAATATTATTTTCTGTGGTTCAAAAAGAACAGTAAACACGTCAGCGCTATACCGACTACAGTATACGTCATCGCCTTCCATTTTTGATTTTTTCGTCGGGACACGAACTTGAATTCATTAGAACAATTCATTACTATGATTTCTAAAATGTAATTAGTGGATTATTCTTGGATTAGATTTGGATTTGATTCTTAAAACCGTAAGTTCGTATTTTTCCTTTTTGCATTGTTTTTCAAGGGAAATAAATCATTTGTTAAATTTTTCAAAGCTGGTTGGTTTCACTCTTTTCCGTTTGTTACTGTTTATTAGAACCTAAACACGTAACAAACTATATGTCATGTATTCATCTGGTAGGCTTTATTCTGGATATCTTTCACATACTCAGCTATTAGAGTGTCCAAAATAACTATATTTCATATATTCATTTGTTAGAATCTCAAAAAATGCAATAATTTTTATGCCCGTCTGTTACGGTGTACGAAATAGCCATCTTTCATATACCCGTCTGTCATGGTGTACCAAATAGCTGTCTTTCATATACCCGTCTGTTACCGTTTACCAAAATGCTATCTTGTGTACACTCTAAAGTTTTCCTTGATGGATCCATATATATATGGATCCTTAAACTTGAATACATTGAGCATTAAAATTTTATCTCATTTAAGCCAGAAAAGTCTTTGTGAAGGGTCACTTCGACCTTTCTTCTTTTCTCTCCCCCATGTCTGTGTTAAACTTGAAAGACTAGCATCTACGACTAATTGAGATTTGACCGTGGCACCGCATCGCTGTCCTGAGAAAGTAAACATCTGAGTTACCAACCATAACCGTTTGATTGGAACTCATGTCAAATGATCATTTGCAAAAAAGGAAATTGATATGCAACGTAGGTCAGAGATTCTAGGCTATCCAAAATCTGACGGAAGAAATGACTATATTGATAAAAATGTAGGAACTACTGCATACGATTGGTCGGAGTAAATTAAGGCGTACACCTGGGAAGTAATATGAATTTAAAATGACGACCTTGGTCGCAATTCTTTAGTCCGAAAATCCTGAGAGGAGAAGTTTGGCTCCGAGGAAGCCTAAAAGGAATAATGTTTTCTTCCTTAAACAAGAAAAGGTGACCAGGTGTCTGTCTTGTAAGAAAAGATAGGTTTGAGTGCTAGGACGTAGTTTTCTATTTTTTATTGTTTTTTTATGCAAATGTGTTTGATATGACTAGGATCCATATTATGTATCGTTATTCAGTTTCATGAAAACCTGTTGATGTTAGAGTTGTTATGCAATTTATCTCTTTAATTTTAAAGTTACCTCTTCATTGATAGAATAGACGATTTCATGCCATCCAAATTGTCAAATATGTAGGATTTCATAGTGTTATATGAAATAATTTCCTTTGTTAGGATGATGCTGATTATCTTGAGTTATCGATAATCGGATTTTTGTATCTGACTTTGTAATGGTTAAATAATCTTGTAGGTTAGGGGTTGATGTAAGCTAGAATTTTGTGAATTTTATGCAATAGTAATTGAGCACGTGGTAGCGTAGGTAAAGAGAAACGGTATTGTTAGATACACCGCTCACGTGTAAATTTATGGTCGGTCGATGTGAAGCGAGAGTGATAATCTATCCAGTTAGGTCAGAATGTATTCAGTGTTTGGATAGCTAGTTATGTTCTGAGTAACGTAAGTGAGGAAATTTTATGTACGTTTGAAAGTAATACGTATAGAGATTTGTCCTTTTAGGTAACAGCTTTCTGGGAGAGATAATAGAGTATGAAGACGGAAGTAGGAAGTCCGGAAATAGATGACGTGTTCAGAATAAAATATTAGGAAGTCCAGGAACAGATGAAGGGTTCAGAATAGGGAGGCTAGAGAATAACAAGACGTGATACACCGGTCACGAGAGGAGGGTGAAGCAATCAGTCGTGGACATTGCGCTCTTTTTACCACTCGTTGTTATGATGAAATAAATCCAAATTAGTCACTGCTCTTGAATTCTTTTGACATAACTTAGATTGAATTGGAGTTGCCGCTATTAATTGTTATCGATTCAATTTTGTTATTTTTCTTGTCTAAGGGGACACGTGTTGCATTATTCCTTCCCAATATTCTTGATCAGTTCCTTGATGATATTATATCTATCCACTCCCTCCTGGTTATAAAATCCAGGGAGGTCATACGCTAGATAAGACCAGCCAAACCCAATTAACCATCCCTCTTACTTAGAGGGCGACGTTACAAAATAATAATGTGACGATATATATATATATATATATATATATATATATATATATATATATATATATATATATATATATATATATATATATAAAGAGAGACAGAGAGAAAGGGGTATTGGTTTTGGTCATATATATTTTGCAACTGATCTTAACGCCGTGAAATTCAACTTGACTGAAATGTATGATGTGCGTCATAATGATTGCCTAATTAACTGTATTATATATATATATGGTGTCTCGTGTATTATATATATATATATATATATATATATATATATATATATATATATATATATATATATATATATGGTGTCTCGTGTATTATATATATGGTGTCTCGTGACTAGTGTGAATTTAATTGCTTTATAAATGTTAACTTGTGATATGATATTCATCCTAACCCGACAAAGAACGATACAAGTTCAGCTGATAGAAAAAAAACAAATGTGTAACAGCTATTCATGTGACTTATCAAAGTAACAACAAAGCCTCAAGCGTAGTGTTTGTTTGATAACCTAAACACTTTCTAACTTCATCAAACACATACAATCAAGCACTGTAAAAAGTAAACAGAAAATAACAATAATATAGAATGAATTGCCAGTATTACAATGCTATCCAATACGAATTAATAACGTTGTGCAAATTTATGTTTCTTCTGCTTCAGACATCAGTGTGTATATATCTGTACATATTCTTTTCTTTTGTTACTACAAATACACTTCACTGCTCCGGACAGGGCATGCAAAGACTGGGAATCATTGTGTCAGGATAATGCGACAGGATGGGACACACTGCTACATGTCTGCGGCAAGATGCCCCAGTGCTAGACATGACTATAAACTGTTACACTGCAGACATCATAGCGATATGACTGAAACATTCATGCAAAACATGAAACACACACACACACACACACACACTTCAAATGCGAATGAACCAAACAACCATGCTATTCAAAATATGTATATCCAGGCCTAACACCGGAAGTATATTACATAACTGGTACAGAATAATGTTTAGATTAACAATACTGTGTAATTTATTTGACCAGATGGTGATAACAAATCCTGAATCAGTAGGCACAGTTTCATTCATAATTTCCCTCCCAAAAGCATAGGCATTACTATATCCAGGCTACATTAGCCTTTCACCACTGGTTTCACCTTTCAACCTGAGAACCCCAGTCATTACACTTCCAGGCTACACTAGCCTTTCTCCACAGGTTTCACCTTTCAACATAAAAACCCAAGCCATTACCAAATCCAGGCTACACTAGCCTTTCACCACTGGTTTCACCTTTCAACCTGAAAACCCCAGTCATTACACTTCCAGGCTACACTAGCCTTTCTCCACTGGTTTCACCTTTCAACCTGAAAACCCCAAACAGCTTCAGACCCAAATACAGGTTATCGACCCAAGTATATACTTTCTTCTTTCAGCGGTTATAAAACCGTTCTTTGTCCAAACTGTGACCTGCCAATGCCAGATGATAAAACAAACACAGAGGTTTCGACTGATCAAAAAAAAAAAAAAAAAAATATATATATATATATATATGTGTGTGTGTGTGTGTGTGTGTGTGTGTGTGTGTGTGTGTGTGTTTAACGTGGGGATTTGTTGTCCTGCAAAGTTTGTTTTATAGCAGTTATGTGCTTGTGTACTTGCGTGTGAACACCTTAACTTTATTGATGTTTTTCAAATTTATTTTACTGAGCAATACACCATATTATAATTGACAAATCTGTAAATTACCCCTTTTATGTCACTAATAATGTGTTGCTAGTTAGAATTCTAAATCTTCTAACATTGTACGTTGTACTACTAAGAGGTTAATATACTAACAAATTTCATCATCATATATACAACGAAGGTGTGAAAGAAACGGCAAAAGTGCACTTTGATAAAACCTCGATTTCAGCCAACACAAAACTCTTTACTGCCAAAATTAAGTTCTACACAAGTGATAGCTAAAATTCTTCCATGGGATACTTAATCAATGGCGCATGAAAAGTAGGTCATTGACATCTACCTTAGCTGGTAGTGAAAAAGATTCCTCAAGATGACACATACGCATACCTACAAACATATATTAAAACAAATACAGACACGAATGCGTCTACTTAACCCTGACCCCAGCCTCCACCCCAAGATTCTACTTCGTACACTATATATCGGCATGATATTTAAGACATACGAATGCATAACAGAGAAGGTACAAAACCCTCGATGGATCTCAAGATGTGGGGGTTCAATGACCAAAAGGTCAGATATGTACAATAACTTTCATCTTTGTAGCACACATTTGTCAGAGTGTGGTCCATGTTTACCGGGAATGGGGTGCTGGCGGTGTAATTGTAAGATGGTATGATTTTTACGGTGGCTTGATAGTGCAACTAAGTTTTTTTTGTATCTTGTTTAAACGAATATTATCTCGCTTAAAGGAGATGTTAAAAATGTTCGTGGAATTACCCAGCCACAGGATAGTGTTGCCTTATTCAAAAGCAATAGCGTAATGTAAACATCTTTAAATAGTATATGATATTCTTTAACAACATTGGGGTAGGTGTGTGATGTCAGTGAAAAGTTTATTTGGATATACACCATCTCTACTCCTCCACCTCTACCCCATCCAAGCACCCCTTTCCACCACCACCCCCGCGATAAATACGTGTTTTGACGAACACCTTACTATACTTGATGGAAAAGAGAGACACTAAAATAACTAAATGAGAATTAAGTTTATTGATTAACATTCGGGTTCTCACCTGAGTTATCGAAGGAATAAAAAGATCAAAGTTACCGAGACTTATCATTCTTTTAATTGCTAAATAATACCTATTTGGTTAATAACACGAGTACTTCATACGTTTTGGTTGACTTCCAATTCGATCTTCCCATCACAAAGGTGAAGTTAATTAATTAAGGACAACAATACATTCCGAAACTTATATATACATAAATGTCTACGTTTTGTTTGTGAGTTTGTGTTTTCAAATAAACTTGATAATTAAAATTTTGAATAAAATACTCGAGCAGTGTCCCAACACATATTGCACAGATTTGCATTACACGCTGCATTATTGTTTGTATAATCTGATTAGAGAACTGCCACAGAAGATAATGCAAGAAATTACCGTAATGAAATGCAAGAAATTACCGTAATGAAATGCAAGAAATTACCGTAATGAAATGCAAGAAATTACCGTAATGAAATGCAAGAAATTACCGTAATGAAATGCAAAGCGAGTAGTATATTATCTATATCTTTTTTGTGCAATATAGAAATGTTATATGCACCGAAGTTGAAAAATATTGTGAATAATTATGTGCCCAATACATACATATGACGTGTATTTTGAAAGCACGTGTCATTGCTAGTAATGGTATTAATTTATTTATAATTTTACTAACTCTCGTTTTATAAATACTAAATTGCCTATCGTCGTTCCTTTATGTCGTGCATTGCATTTCTTTAAATTATCTTAAAATCTTTGGAAAAAGGATGAATTATAGAATATTAGTGTATCAACCAATGTCTTTCTCTATAGGCCAGCCCATTAATGACGCCACAGCCGTTGCCCCTGACATTAACAGAGATATAAATGTTGCTGATATGTCTTCTTTTTCCTCTTGACTATCTTTGTCTCCTTCGCCTCCTAAACCTTCATCTGCCTCATTCGGACTGACCTCTGATGGCACCACGTCAACCTCTGCTCTTTCTATCAGATATATAAAAAGAAACCCACATAAAATTGCATTCAATTGTTATTTAGAAAATCCATGGCTATTTCGTGCAAATGGAGAACAAGACAAACGATGAAGCGGATAAGATCGTGTGAAAGCGTTCTGCTAAATTAACATGCGCACCCATATTATATTGTTGTTTTGTTGAATATAATGTGTCCATTTCAGTTTTTCTGTCGGTGTTCAGGTAGTACTGACGTTGAAAATAATGATCTGCGCTTAATCGAGGGGCTGCCTGATCACCTTGTTAATCAGGCGTATGTTTTCTTATATTCTGAATAGTTGTTGAAACGTTTTATATGTGATATTGCTTCGATTCAAGTGAAACAAACTCTGCACACCTCAAATAACAAGGAAGATTCCTTTTTGTTCAGCCGTTACCCAAGCCAACTGATTGTGGTTGGTTGCTGTCTGATTGCAGTCAAATAATGTCTGATTACAGTCGAATAATGTCTGATCGTAGTCGAATAATGTCTGATTGCAATTGAATAATGTCTGATTGTAGTCGGATAATCAAATTTCAAAGTATGTACCGTCGCGGTGATGGCAGCAGCTAATGTAACCAAGTGATGTCAGGAGATAGAGAAAATAATGAGAGGGCTTTAAACAGCAGCAGTATTAGTAGTATAGGTTGTGGTAGTAGTGGTAATGTCAGTTATTGTTGAGAAAAGTAGTAGTGCATTCAAGTCTTTAATTTAGACCATAATACCTGACGTTTGACAGTTTTTGTCTCCTTGTCCTGATACATCCCTTCCCCACATTTGGTTTTGTCTACTTGTCATGTTCACTTCCCCCCACATTTGGTTTTGTCTCCTTGTCATGTTCACTTCCCTTCCCCACATTTGGTTTTGTCTCCTTGTCATGTACAGATACCTCCCACACATTTGGTTTAGCCTCCTTGTCATGTACACATCCATGCCACACATTTGGTTTTGTCTCCTTGTCATGTACAGATACCTCCCACACATTTGGTTTAGCCTCCTTGTCCTGTGCACATACCTTCCCCACATTTGGTTTTGTCTCCTTGTCTTGTTCACTTCCCTTCCCCACATTTGGTTTTGTCTCATTGTCAAGTAAACATCCCTTCCACACATTTGGTTTTGTCTCCTTGTCTCGTACACATACCTTCCACACATTTGGTTTTGTCTCCCTGTCATGTACACATACCTACCACACAATTGGTTTTGTCTCCTTGTCTTGTACACATCCCTTCCACACAATTGGTTTTGTCTCCTTGTCATTAACACATCCCTTCCACACAATCGGTTTTGTCTCCTTGTCATGTACACATCCCTTTCGCGCATTTGGTTTTGTCTCCTTGTCATGTAAACCTACCACTTTTCTTTTCTTGATGCAAATTCTGAGATGCAAGAGACATAACGTGTTGTATATGTGTTGTAATATTGAGTAAATATATCTATTTCGACCAAACATTATTAAAAAGCACAGTCTTGCTCACCAGCTAAAACCATAGATAGCGAACAAAGGTGGCGTCCATCTGCCTGTCGTCGTACTTTTATTTCATGTATTACTATTATATATGCGACAGTCTATGTCCACCATCTTGATTTTATGAAACTCAATGCATATCTGGATTACACTATTTACTCGATCAACCAGACTCTTGCGTGATTATGAGAGATCTACGCAGTCCGAGAGTCTGGTAAACATCTGCACAGATAATTGCTTCGGACAGGTGACTCTCGACCTTTTTTATCACAGTGGCACGGTTTGCACAGTTTGATACAAAACTAAAAATGGACTCTTTCCTTAGAATTTCTAACGAAAACCACTCATAAAATTGAAAGCATCTTGCAATTTTGTGCACAATCTCAGTAACCCAGATGTCACACTTTTACTGGAATACTTATTAGTCAACTTGAAAAGTAGGTAAGTTCTGAAAAGCGTCAATCTTACTGATGCAGACAAACATTTTTGTTTATATGCAGCGTGTTCAGTGCATTTACACAACTGTACCTTTATCTGAAACGAACTTCACACACATGAATTGTCATGGCGCAAGTAATCTGTCAATCAGCACACAGCTATAACTTTCTCAGAAATGAACTATACATTGACGATTGTTAATGACGCAAGTAGCCTGTCAAACCACAACTTACTGGATCGTCAGAGCGCCAAAATGTGCCTTTCTTAAACGTAAGAAATTATATTTTGGTCGGAACAATGGAATCTTGAAACCACAATGAGGCCGACCTACCAATGACAAAGTGAAACGTGCTCTTGGTCAGAACATATCCAAAGCACAACTCAATTTACTATCTAAAATTTGCCTTGACAACAATTCAAGATATTTACGTTATCAGCGATATATATATATATATATATATATATATATATATATATATATATATATATATATATATATATATATATATATATATATATATATATATATATATATAAGTTGTCTCCCGTTATATATATATATATATATATATATATATATATATAAGTTGTCTCCCGTTATATATATATATATATATATATATATATATATATATATATATATATATATATATATATATATATATATATATATATAAGTTGTCTCCCGTGATATATATATATATATATATATATATATATATATATATATATATATATATATATATATAAGTTGTCTCCCGTTATAGATATATATATAAGTTGTCTCCCGTTATATATATATATATATATATATATATATATATATATATATATATATATATATATATATATATATATATATCACGGGAGACAACTTATACGGTGGACCCAATTATGTTTAATGACGGTTGTTCTCTCTTGACAAAATAATTTCTAAACTTGATTGGCAGTACACTTAAGTTACATTGGGCTGGTACTTATTAGAGTCCAAGTTAATAATCATACATTGGTTTTGTGTTTTGATTTATTTTGGGGACTTTTTTTTCTTCATTAGGACATGAATAGTTTGTGGGGGTGGGGGTGGAGGTGGAGAGATAGCAGTGGTGAGTGGGGTTTTAAAATGGAGAAATTCAACGATAAGTATTTAATCCACTCATTATATATGATGCTCGTGGACAGTATGGCTGTTTTGCTTGTGAAAGTAATATAAAACTCTTATATAAAGTTTGACTGAATGATGTGAAATCGTACGCTTTTTTTTTCTGAAATGACCATGAAAGTCGGGAATGCTCCGTATAATATAGCCATCGTTGGAAATCTTTTGTCGGCACGGCAGCAAATGGAGCGGTTTGCGCATCTGTCTACACAGAGTGCTGTTTGATAAATGTTGACTTTTTATATGTCACTTTCAAAAGTTCAATTTTCTTCACATTATTTTCTGAAGTAAATTGTTCAAGTCATTCTGACGAAGCCTTTACTGTTTAATAAAGAACTACCCTTATGATATTATATACAAGAATGAGTCCTTCTTCCTTTTGTTGTGATGTCCCCAACTCCCACTTACCCATGTACAACATATCTCCGCAGCTGAGCATTTTTAGGGTTATTTGCAATAGAAATGCCCAAAATGTTCACTTACTATGCTCTACACAATGGCTAAACTTCATTGCAACTTCTTCCATGGCTTTGTAGCTTTCTAAATATTGAGGATGACTGGATTCGAGCTTCTCTTGAGCACAGCGGTTGTTTAAATTCAAATATCTTGTGAATGAAAAATATAAAAAGAAATACACATTATTGTCAATAAAATTACCTAAGTCTGCTTAGAATTACTAATATGTATCGCAAGTTTTTAAACTTGATTAATGCTTCCGTTTTACGATGACAGAATGTATGCTTTGAACGCTTTGAAGTATAATGTAAATGGAAACTACAGGCATTATATAGATTTCGACTGACAACCAACCCAAGCATTGTTCGAACTGAGGACAACAGAGATGTAAAGTGAGGCCTGTCCAAGTCCCCTTCTAACATATGATCGTTCTAATAGCGAGATGTTTAAGTCCTGATTTGTCAGGTGTTTAAATATATATTTTAAAGACAGTTTAACATATCCATGTTAGATGTGCAATTTTTCTAGACCGGAAAGGAATTCAGAAGAACGTCATCAGTAATTGTGTATTCACGTTCCGTACTACTGCGAGTAACAATTAATTTAGAACTGAGAAAATGAGTTCTTGTAAAATATATACATATACGCCAAAAAAGAATCAGGGACGTCATTTCAACTTCTTTCTTGGGGGTGGGTGGGCAAAACTTGATTAATCTTATCAATTAAAAGGTAGTGAACAGTACTGTATTACCACGTGTGTAAGGGCTTTATCTATAGATGTAACTGGACGTTAAAAACAGTTACAGGTCGGATGTTTGCGTATAGACCGCGAGATTGAGACCGATATTTCGACGCGTTCCTGCTAGGTACCACACATGACTGAAACATTGTTAAAGCTACGTTAAAAATCCAAATCACACACACACACACACACACACACACACACACAGGTACCACACAAAGCGTGGGATTTTCGCCGAACGAGCTATTTATTGTACGTTATGTCAGTTTGTGGTCATTTGTAAAATGCAATCTTGTACAGTCGATCTGAATTCAATTATATTTTGCACGCATTAAATGATGAATATTGATTAAGCTTTGATAATCCAATGAGAGTATTATTTTCGGACCCAGATTCATGCGCGACCCTGATTTTTTTAATATAATACTGATCTCGTACAATAGTTCTGTTAAAATACTTAAATGTCTTACAGAAACAATTTTCATGTGGGAACAGGGGTTATATATATATATATATATATATATATATATATATATATATATATATATATATATATATATATATATATATATATATATATATATATATATATATATTATAACCGATGTGGCTTAGTTGTATATTATGTATATTGATATCATACATACACTCTTTTACTATACGTTTTATGTAATTGTTATATATATTTGATTTAATTTGTATTTGATTTGATTTAATTGTTTGTTTGTTAGTTTTAAATTGTTTTTAATTTTTTATTCCATTGCATGCTGTTGTAATGAAATTTTATTTACATGATTTGATATTTTCCAGAAATTCAGTTCAACTTTTCGAAAACCTAATATTAGAACTTTTGTATATAAAGCTGACCTAGTTTCTGACCTTATTTCATGATATAAAGTAAACAACTTTTTTCTTTTTATAAATATTCTTTCTTAGTGTGGGATTCATATAGTGAAATCGAGGCTGTTCTTGGGGTACATGACTTTATACATGTAAATAACTTCTACGTAGTTATTTCGAAATTCTGGTTTTTACGGAAGTATTTGCTTAGAACCCAGATTTAATAGAGATGTGTTGAGAAATAATATCAGTTGGTCTTTAAACACTTAGTCGTCAAGGTGTCTCTTTTGTTGTGACCTGATGAAGTTGAATTTTTTTTTCTCAAATTATTTGGATTCTAAGAAATTATATTCCCATGGAAACACTTGTACTCAGATTTAAGTCTTGAACAAAGATATTTATTGAAATTTACAGAATTCAAACACCGCTTTATTTTTTCTGTGGTTCAACAAAGAGCTGTTCGCACTTCAGTATTATACTGACTACAGTATACGCCATCGCCTTCCATTTTGTATTGTCGTCGGGACTCGAACTTAAATTCATTAGAACATTTTATTACTAGGACTTCCAACTTTTAATTCTTGGATTACTCTTGGATTATTTTTTATTTTTTGATTTGGTTCTTAAAACCGTAAGTTCTTTTTCTCATTTTTTTTACCTTGTTTTTCTAGAGAAATAAATAATTTGTTAAATTTTACAAAGCTAGTCTTCACTTTTTTCTTGTTACTGTTTATGACAGCCTAAACACGTAACAATAATAGTCAGCATAATAACATTATATCGTATGGTATATAATTCAATTTTGCTATTTTTCTGACGTGCGGTATGGTGGTGGTCCTGTGTGTTTAATACATTGTTCAGCATACGATAAGCTACATCAGGGGACGGCAATCTACGGCACGCGTGCCACAGGTGGCACGTCAAGAGCATTTTGTCTGGCACGCGAAGGGCAGCCAAAAATCTCGACATTAACAGTATTACTCTATTACTGGTGGCTCTCGCGCGTTCATTTTGTAATTAATCTGGACAAAGTGGCACGCATAGCCAAAAAATGTATAGTAATTTGAAAAATTGATTGCTGTGTAGTATTTCATACAACTAATTACTATTTAGTATTTCGTAAAACTGATCCCTTGTTAATGTGGATTCATTTAAAGTGAATCAATATATTTATATACCAAATCATTACAATATGGAATG
Organism: Sinohyriopsis cumingii; assembly: GCA_028554795.2. Taxonomy (NCBI): domain Eukaryota; kingdom Metazoa; phylum Mollusca; class Bivalvia; order Unionida; family Unionidae; genus Sinohyriopsis; species Sinohyriopsis cumingii. The sequence continues at coordinate 127,431,071 of CM068828.1, forward strand.
CAACATGTCTCATGCAGATTCTGGACTTATAAGGAATATTAATATGTGTACTAGTTTCTTCAAACAAAGAATCTATACTTTATTCTGGACAGAATAATTATGTTATTTAAAAGAATATAATAACTGATACATGAATCCGTCCTAAATTAAGACACTATATAATGCAGTGGTCTAGTTTTGCACATCGCTCTTGTTTAAGATAACAGAAAAAACGCTGTTTAATTATTTACATAAATTTGTACACCATGAACATTATCATTGTACAGTAAATATACAGATCTAGGTCTAGACAGTAATTCCCTAACTTGGCCATGTTATCCGATCGACTTCATCCAAATTTTCTTAACACTATGAAACTTTACTTAGTTCATATGATGTGTTATATGTGTAAGCTTGTTTTAGTATGTAATAATTCTGCAATAGTAATCAACATATAAATAATAGCTACATCAGTCACTCCTTAGCAATGAATGGAATGTATTCTAAGCAATGTTTAAGAACGTACAACACAATGGTCATAAACATTTTCAGTACTATCAGAATATTCATAACCCATTAATGGCCATTACATAACAAGGAAATGGCAGATTATATATATTGCAAATACCCTTGATTAGCTTAGATTAGACAGTGATGTACTAGCTTCCTAAGCTTGAAATGTAAAAGAACTGTTTGCAAAAATGTGTATTAGATTTTTTTCAGTGTCATATAAAGACAAATACATTTATAGATGTTGTTTTAAAATAGCTTTGAAATGTTTTGGATCTGGTACTGTTAAGTTCAGTTTAACAAGGTAACTTACCCACACATGTTAAGTCCCCCGTTTGGATTAATAGGTATACGTCCCATCTGTACGCATATATTGGTTATCTTGGCAACGTATATTTTCCCTATGACCGACTTGGCCTCTTCATCGATACCTGTATATTTAATTTCACAGCGAAATTAATATGTAAGTTGATAGACTGTACAAATACATATCCGTAACATAGTGTGACCATACACGGAGAAACATCGTTCGATAAGAATGAATGGAGATACCTTTACATTAGCTATGATGGACACAGGGCTCTATATGGACAAACTAACTCTTACAAATAAGTGGATCTTAACATTAAAATGGTTCTATTCGGACAAGGGGAATTTCATATGACGTTTCCAACAAGTAAAATGTTTCCACTAGTTTTACATTAAAGTTGCTCTGTACGGACAAGGGTAATTTAGTATGATATCGCCACGCGGAAAGATTTAACACATATGGGGAAAATGTAATGTAAAAACTACACCGATTAACCTATTCGCTGTTGGACTCTACACGTCATTTGATTCGCCAAAACCCAGTCGTCTGCTGACCAACACCATAAAATTACTGACACCATGGGTAGGATTGAAAAGAAGGAGGGCGAAACAAACATGAAACCCATTACAAAATAATCAAACTTCCCCAACCGCCCTCGGTAACCTCCCCATCATCCACCTAAGAACAAAACTATCATCCACGTAAGAAAAAAACTATCACCACTAAAACCACTTACAATTCCTACAACCCTAGCAGTGAATTGTGTGGCGAGAACAGGGTAGAAATATTCACACACAATACCCAAAATCATCCGTATATACTACCACAAAACAAATGTGATGGGTTTAAGTTTTCGTTATGAAAGACATAAAAATAGACAAAGACAGACACACACACAAGGCAATTTTTAGCAATGATAAAGTAATATGTCTCTGTTTTTGGGAGAACTGGCTGTTAAAGAAACGGGCCGTCGGGGAGGCTAACCAAATATGGCTAACACATGCAGCGCCTCTTCACTGTTCTTCGTCGCAAGTTTTTTTGTACTGCTGATCGATATATATTTCTTGAGGCGTCCTTGCTTTTCGGTGTACACTCTTCTCTTCCAGACAACTTTGACCATAATGTAGTCATGATCAAGCAGCTTGCGTAAAATAACAGGCGATGATTCCACGTTGGTCATATCTTGATTTATCTTGAGAATATGCGATACTAAAGGCAAACGTACCTCTGTATATTGCCAGTAATGATTTGGGGATATCACTAATCATAACGCATGTTTCATATTTCAGTCAGCGGGTATTTTCTACCTGCCAATCATCTTATTGCAGGTGACGTGTGCCGTCACTTTTGACACACATACACACACACACACACACACACACACGAATTACAAATGGAATACAATCAGTACAATAGCACAAGTCTTTAAGGAAGGTATTGTGTTGGGGTACGCCTGCAGTGGATTCTTGTTATACCGGGAGTGAGTTCTTATCATAGCAAGATTTATGTCCGATATAACCCTCACTTCCTTCTAGTATATGCATATTTTGCAAATAAACAGAAAGGAGAATTATGGTCTTTTTTACAACGCCAGTAAAAACATGCATTGTTCAAAAGCAATAGCAGGAGCAGGAAAAGATAAAGCAACAAAAGGAGAAGTTTCAACTGTGAACAGAAGTAAAGCAGTATAAACAATACTATCCAGATCGATCATGTTGACGGAGCTAAAACAAGTGTGAGAAATATAAGAATCATTTTTGGTGAAGCCTAAAGCGAAATATACCTTCATAATACAAGAATTCATACCCTGCCTTGACTACATCGAAAACTGATACAGTAGAATGGAATAGATTATGGGCATGCATATTCAAATCTGACAGATAAATAAAGAAGAGAAGCTGAAATCCCTTTCTAACATGAAAGGCATATCAAACGAAACTGCGTGGTGTTCCTGAAATACAATCACTTCAAGACCTCGCCTGTTGGTATCGAAAGTGTAGCCTCAGATAGAATACCGGCATGTCATACCTCGATAATCTAATGTCAAATATTACAGACCGAAAATACAAAATTATTTCCAAGCCATTATAGGATTTCTTGGATGCAATTTCTATTGAACAAGTGTTGGCAATAATTTAGCTATATGGAGCATCGTTGTGGCTAGAGATGCATGGATTTGTCGAGGAACAATACGATGTCGAAACGATGTCGTATTTTTTACCCAAGACATTGTGCTCTGTCACGAATGCTTTGTTGAAAGATATGCCAACGAATCCGAGCAGTTATTTAATACCCAGAATAAGACTATTGTGTTTGTTTTATTCCTTTCTTTACTTTGATTTTCTCAATATATTGGAATTCATATTAATACATTTTGTGTGGCTCATAGTGTTTGCCAGGACTGAATTCGGAACCTTAATGTCATCACTGTCAGAATTATAGCGTGATTCCAGTCAAAATATTTTGTAGCTCCTATAGGAGTAGTGAAGTGGGCCACCCTAGGGACAATGGGAATTACCATTAAAAACACCCCTGGGCCACTCTGGGGACTATGTAAATTTAACATGGGGAAAATTGCTGGGCCACTCTAGGGACAATGGGAATTTAACATGGGGATAGGGTTTGGGATTGTCTAGGGACAATGGGAATTTAACATGGGGAATAGAGTTTGGGCTTGTCTAGGGACAAGGGGAATTTAACATGGGAGAAAAAAAACTACTTTAGGGACAAGCGGAATTTAACATGGGATTTTTTTTTAAATTTAAAAAAAAATGTGCTAGGCAATTGAAAGTCATTCTCATTTCGAGAAATATGGGTGGCCCTGAAAAGGGCCTTTGGGTTTATGTTAATGTATCCATTAACATAAAGGGCATCTGCGGCATCTTCTTGTCCTCAAGCTGCGTCTTACTCGAGGGCCATAAATCAGTGTCCTCTTGAGGCAACCTTGTCTTTCTACGTACACTCTTCGTATCCACAGACTGGTTTCTGACTTGTCGACAACGGTCCACTTGGACCGGACATCAATGAGCATGTCCGTCCTAAACATCATTGAAGACACAAGGGTGGATGATTCGACTGTGCTCCACATCTTGAAGCGACGAGAACAGGTGAATCAATGCAGTGAACTGCGCTTATTTATAGGTAGAGGAAGGATTGAAACGGATTGAGTTCATTCACCAATCCGAACACGCGTTACAAAATTCAGTCAGCCCGCATCCAATCCGAAGAGAGCAGTCTGTGACGTCACGTGGTCTATATAGATTCGCTAGCGCTTGTGTACAGTCAATCTATGCGACAGTGATTCAACATGACGGAAACTCAGAAAACGATTCATTGGGGTGCACCAGCAGGGAAGACTGCCCAAGGGAACCCGGACTTACTTTCAGAAGAGGTACATTGGGATTTTGTGGATTTTCTTACCTCGCAAGAATTTGTTCCGGAACCTTCGTTACCTTCTTCATTACCGCAAGTGGAGAATTTTAGACAGAGACAGAAAGAAGAATTGGAGAAATTTATACAACAACAAAGGGAAGCGGAACAAGCTTTTCTCCTACAGCAGCAGCAGCAGCAAGAAGAAGAGGTAAGAAAAAAACAACAGCAACAACAGCAAGAAGAAGTAGCAGCAAAGAAACAAGAGGGTGAAAATCAAACGGTCACGGTACTGTTGGACATTTTAGCGTAGTTAAGAAGTCTGAAACAAATGTATCAGACTTCTTTATTACGACCGAAGAGAATACGACCTTCCCGAGCTAAACAGGTTAACCCTGTGACTAAGCCTACCGTACCACCCTTAGTGATTTCAACTCAATCATCATCAACATTACGCAGTCCAGACGTAGGCCTTGGCCGTGGCAAAGGCTTAAGGCAGTTAAAGTTGATTGCTTAAACTCACCCCTACACCAAAAAAGGCCCTTTAAAGGGCCATCCACATTTCTCGAAAAGAGATAGCCTTTCAATTTGCCAATAACTAAAAAAAACCCAATTTTACCCCCTTTAGTACGTGTCTTTGTATGAGTGCGTGAGTGTACGTTCTTATTTTAAAATCAAAACTCAAAGACACTTACCTTATATAATTAATTTATTCTTTTATCCACTCTTACAATCCAATTCACAATTCACAACAGAACACTTTAATATAAATTTCATTTACTTCTTCTTTCTGCTTGTTTAGTCTCTCTGTTTTTTGAATTTCTTCACCGTCTTTTCCTAATCTTTCTCCTCATTTTCTTCCTTTCTTCTTTTCTTCTCCTGTTTCTTTGCCTCTTGTAAATAGAATTGTCTTCTTTCTTCCTCTTCTTCCTCTGAAGAATCCCTCTCTTCCTCTGAAGAATCCCTCTCTTCTTCTGAAGAATTCCTCTTTTCTTCTGACTCCTCTTGTTTCTTTTTTGGCCAATCTGGAGACCAATGTCCTTTTTCTTGACAATAATAACAGGTATCTTTACTTTTGTCTTTTTTAGCCCCTTTTTTTCTTTTTTGACGGTCTGGACACTCTGAAGACCAATGCCCTTTCTTCTGACAGATATAGCAAGTATCTTGACTTTTGTCTCGAAAGGAAGGAGAGTAGTCCGTGGGCTGGTCTGAAGAGAATTTTCTAATGACCCCTCGCAAAGCTCTGACGAAACGTTCGATTTAGCTAGTCTCTTCCATCGTTGTGCTCGGCTTGAGAGTGAAATGAATAGTGAAAGGACAAGACACACACCCTTTAATATATGCTGGTCTGCCATGACTATAAATTAGTCTATGGTGTTTAAACTTGAGTCATTTGACGTTTTTCACTCAAGATGAAACGATCCTATTCATTCGAGAAGAAAGAAGAAGAAAGTAAGAGGCAGAAACGTGATCTATCGCCTCGTATCAGGGCTGAAATCTTGGCACACATTCATGCCAGTGATTTTGAAGAGGACATGAGTGAACCAGAATCCGAACCCTCTAAACCAAGTTCACCACCCTTAGTCAACCCTGAAAAATACTATTCCATTCGAGAGACGGAAAAGCGCTCCTCTAGAAAATTTAGAACCAAGGCTTACAAATACACAGTGAAGTTTAAAGATTTCAAGGCTGAAGTGCCGTTAGAGAAAGCAGAAGTGTTTATCACTGGGGTGTGGGATTCTTTGCTCACCACACTCAAGCGACAATGTCAACCCAAAGAAGACGATCGCTTGAGACTTTCCATACAACACGACGGTTTGAAATCCCCTGTTTGGATCGAGTTTAGCACCCCTGCAGAATTGACCGCTTCCAAAGTCATGGACAAGATTCAACACGTACAACAATCTAATGACCAGTTTGACATCACCGATGGAAAAGCCACACTGGACATGACCCACGTCTCTCCTCCTCAAGGGACTGGACGCAAAAAGATGTTATTGGTGGACGACCTTCGCAACATCAAAACAAGTCTCGTCCGAATTAACAACCCTCAAGACCAGATGTGTTTAGCCCGTGCCATCGTGGTGGGACGAACCTATGCCAACAAGAACGACATGGTAGAATGGAAAAGAACCTGGGAGAACATTCGAAAATCGAACCGAGCCAAACAACGAAACGAAGCAAAACTGCTGTTACAACAAGCCGGACTGTCCAAAGACATACCCTGTGGCATTCCTGAGATGCAAAAATTGCAAGATGCCCTAGCTCCACGATACACCTTGAAAGTGCACCCTCAAGAAATGCGTGGGTCTCTGTTGTTTCGAGGCCAAGATTTTAAGGACGGATTATATACATTCACCTTTATTATCACGATGACCATTTCGATACCATTACCAGTATCACTGTATTCCTGGGATACAGATATTACTGTGAGAAATGTGATTATGGTTTTAATAATCGAGAGCAATACAAGCATTGTGGATGGAAATGCTCAGGATGTTTGGCCTCTCCACCTTGTCTGAGCGAAGAACCAGTGCCTTGTTCAACTTGTCTGCGCACGTTTGTCAGCCCTACCTGTCACCAACAACATTTGAAGACGCAAGGTTCACAGAAGAAATGTGCTTGTCAACTGCTGAGATTGTGCCCTACGTGTGGACAAGGCATACTTACCAATAATGCCAAGGCACACATATGTCGAGGAAAGAAAAAATGTCACATTTGTCACCACATCGTGGACTTGGAACGCCAATGCTACGTGCAAAAATACCAACCCCCACCAGAGAAAGAGGATGGTCACAAGAAGAAAGGCAATTTCATCTTTTTCGATTTCAAATGCATGCAAGAGACCGGCATTCACATTCCTAATTTCTGCGTGGCTCATCGAGCGTGCGAGAAGTGCATTCAAGAACCTATCTTCAGTCATTGCCCTCACTGCAGCAAGATTCCTGGAGGACGTGAAAAAATCTTTCGGGGACCGAACACGCTAGCCGATTTTGCTCGATGGGTCTTAGACCCCATCGACAAGACGTGGAGCCAAGAGGACATCGAACGTTACGGAGATTGTCATCGTCATGCCACGGTGATGGCTCACAATTTCTCCGGATACGATGGACAGTTTCTTTTGAGGTATTATACGGAACAAGGCATCGAACGTCCTAAAGTGACTTTGAACGGAGCCAAAATCATTTTCATGCAAGTGGGACAAGTACAGTTTAAAGATTCGATGAGCTATTTGGCCATGCCTTTGAGTCGAATGCCTAAAACGTTTGGAATGACAGAAATGGCTAAAGGGTACTTTCCACACTTTTTCAATACGGAAGCCAATCAACACGCCGTTCTACCCCATTTACCTGAGGCTCACTATTACGACCCTGACAACATGCGTACCGAACAACGAGAAGCTTTCTACGCTTGGTACCAGGCTCACGCCTCGGACCCTTTCGACTTTCAGGAAGAAATGCTAAAGTATTGTCGTTCCGACGTGGACATTTTACGGCGTTGCTGTGGAAAATTTCGAGAACTGTTCATGGAACACGGAGGGGTCGATCCTTTGAAAGAAGCTTGCACCATTGCCAAAGCGTGTTCCTTAGTGTACCGACAACAATTCATGCCTGAAAACACCGTAGCTGTCATTAGTCCCCAAACGACCCACTATGTCAAACGTCAATACTCGGTCAAAGCCCTACGCTGGTTACATTACTTGTGCGACAAGGAAGACAAATGGATTCAGCATGCCCGCAACGGAGGGGGTGAAAAGACCATCGGAACGTATTCTGTCGATGGCTGGGACTTAGAAAACCCCAAGATCGTGTACGAGTTTAACGGTTGCTTATTTCACGGATGTCCCGTCTGTTACCCTGATCGTAGCACTAAAAATCAGTTTTTACAACGAACCATGGAAGACTTGTACCAGGACACTTGCCAGCGGCGCCTAAAGTTGGAACAGCAAGGATACCAAGTGGTGGAAATGTGGGAACACGAGTACGATCACCGCATGAAAACCGATCCCGAGTTTAAACGCCTCGTGGAAAGTTACCAGTTCATGGACCCGCTGAACCCGAGGGATAGTTTGTACGGAGGAAGGACCAATGCCACCTGTTTGCTGTACCAAGCCGACGAAGAGAAAGGAGAAGAAATCAAATACTTGGACGTGTGTTCGCTGTATCCCTACGTGTGCAAATATTGTCGCTTTCCTGTAGGGCACCCACAATTGCTGACGGAACACATCGACATGAAAAACATTCGACAATACGAAGGCTTGATCAAGTGTAAAGTTTTGCCTCCCACGAACCTATACCATCCCGTCTTACCTCACCATTGTCAAGGCAAACTGATGTTTCCCTTGTGCAGTACTTGTGCCAAAACGTGCAACCAAGACCAACCTTGTCAGCACATCTAGGAAGAACGTGCCTTGACGAGAACCTGGGTCAGCGTAGAATTGTTCAAAGCTCTGGACATGGGATACCAACTGTTAGAAGTGTACGAAATTTGCCACTTTCCCAAGACACATCAATACCACAAGGGTGATCCCAGTCAGAAAGGCATTTTCGCTGACTACGTGGATGCCTTTTTGAAACTGAAACAAGAAGCCAGCGGCTATCCTTCCTGGTGTCACACTCCCGATTACCAAATACAATTCAAAGAGAAATACTATGAACAAGAAGGCATCTCTTTAGACCACATCGAGAAAAACGAAGGCAGGCGATCGTTTGCCAAAGTGATGTTAAATTGCTTGTGGGGTAAAATGGCACAACGACCGTGTTTACCCAAGACGGAATATCTGACAGAACCTTCCCGCTACTTTCAGATGATTCACGACAAAACCAAATACATGAAACACGTGGACGTCGTTCGCGAGGATTTGATCTTGGTCAATTACGAAGAAGATCTGGACTTTGTACAAGACGACCCGTTTTGGAAATGTCATCATTGCAGCTTACGTGACAGCTCATGCTCGCTTAAAATTGTACGAAGCTTTAGAACTGTTAGGGGAACGCGTCCTATACTTTGACACGGACAGTTGCATTTACATCCATCACCCGAGTCAACAGGACCCTGACATCGAACGAGACCGTTTAGGAGCCTGGACAGACGAGCATCCCGACGACAAGATTCTAAGTTTCGTCAGTGGCGGTCCCAAAAATTACGGTTACGAATACTGTGACCCACAAGGAGAAGTGCACACGACGTGCAAAGTGAAAGGACTGACTCTGAATTATCGTACCAGTCGTGTGGTGAACTTTGGGGTATTGAAAGAAGCCTTGCAATCGGGAGAGGATGCAAACTTTAAAGTGGCCACCTATCAACCGAACAAGATTGTACGTTTACCCACTCACCACATCGTCAGTCGGCCCTTGGAAAAAGTCTATCAAATCGTGTACCAGAAGCGAGTTCGACTTCCCAATCATTTCACCTTACCGTATGGACACGTCGGTATTGGTCTGTATATAAAAAGGAACCCTAGGCAAGATCGATAGTTCATTGTAACTACCAAGACCAAGCGAACAAGATGAATACTTTGAAAGAGACATCGTTCCAGTTTGGGGATTGTAAAAAAGTTGTATCTTCCTCTAGTGTGACTAATATTGGATGGATAAGACCCATGCATTGCGACGGAAAATGTCCGGAGGGAAACTGCGATTGTCCATGTGGTTACTATTGTAATTGCGTAACGGAGTTTGCAGACGAGTGCGATTGTGAGCCTTGCGATGGGAACGATGTTGTACGCTGTGACCTTAGCGATGCCGTAAAGCATCATGGGAACTTTGTTCTCACTACTACTATCATGGAAAGTGATGCTGTGCGTGTCAAACCTGAGGGATGCGAAAGCGATGCCACTCGTCCTCTTGGACATTTTACTGGGTTTCGTTTTAAAGGGGGATGTTCACCTTCACGTCTACCCCCCTACGGATGTCATGCAGCCCTGAGCGAACTGCTGCCCATGTCACTCAACCCTCATCGAAACGAACCTGTGAAAGACGAATATTCGTTCCCTGTGCGTTTGTCGGAATACTGCGACTTTGAAAATCGTCTTCAATCGTTCAAAGGAAAATGGCCTAAGTATCTGGGAGGCCCGACCCCCGAAGAATTAGCCAGAGCCGGATTTTCTACTTGGGCGAAGGAGATTAAGTCAAGTGCTTCAGTTGCGGTATGTCACTTCACCACTGGGAACCGCAAGATTCGGCCTACGTAGAACGTGCTCGATGGTCACCGAATTGTCATTACTTACCCTTAGTGGGACCGAGACATTGAAGTAACTCACCATAATCTGTTCGTGGATACTTTACAAGAGAACATTCGTGCTTGCCTGTGGAGTTGAGAGAACGCATTTACCGAGAGCTGGTTAAAATACAAGTCAAACGTAAAGAACAATTGCATCCGTTACGTCACCGGTGTTTGAACCACTGGTACCTGAAGGCTATACAAGGACTGATTCAATTGAAAGTGTTCCATTGAACAACGATCCCCTAGTTTTAAAAAGGATTGGTTTGTTATGGACGATTCTATCTACTACATCATTGTAAACTTACTGCATCGAATTCGAGAGGAAGAGTTAACGAATTACCAACATCTTGAACACAATGTCAACTTAGTGAAAGAGGAAACTTCTGAACGAATTGTAATGTGTAAATTAGTGACTAAACGATTTAAATTCGACACTGAAGTAAAACCATGTCTGTGCAAAGAGTACATTTCTTGTGTCAGACCAAAGAGGATTTAGTATGACCTATTCATGGATACTTTGCTAGAGAACATTCGTGCTTTGCCTGTGGAGTTGAGAGAACGCATTTACCGAGAACTGATCAAAATACAAGTGAAACGCAAACGCAAAGTTATTGAACCGTTTTTAAATTATGCTCTGTTCCAAAGTATAAGAAGACTGATTATGAGTGGATATTACATCAGGCACAAAGGTAAACGAGGCTATTGGCCACCACCCAAGGATTCCAAAAACAGTGTATATACTTATGGATACTTTACAAAAGAACATTTTGGGCTTGCCTGAGGAGTTGAGAGAAAGGATTTATCGAGAGCTGGTCAAAATACAAGTCAAACGTAAAGAACAATTGCATCCGTTACGTCACCAGATCTTTAACCACTGGTACCTGAATGGTATAAGAGGACTGATTCGTCAGAAATTGTTTCAGTGGTCAGACCTTGTTAGTGAGTTAGTGAATGAACGAAATGTTCATCATTTTGGTTACTTCGAGATTCACCTAGAGCAACGCATTGAGGAAGACGAGTTAAAGGATTACCAACATATGTTACATGGAATCTACTTAGTGGAAGAGAAAACTTCTAATCGAAGTTTGAACTGTAGGTTACAGTATTTTAGATTTCCTTCTGGAGAACGAAGATGTCTGGGTAGAATGTACGTGTATTGCTTCCGAAAAAAAGAGAGTACAAACACAGGAATCCATGCCACGGCTTATGTCACAAGTGATTGAACAGATTCCGTGGAAGGAACTCAATGACCATATTCAAACCGTGGATCATTACCATCGATTATTACAAGAACTGTATCCATTCAATTTGGGTCGACAAGTGGTGTGTGTCTTAGTGACTTGTTTTCTGGGATTTCGTTTACCAGCCGATTCTTTGTGGACTCTTTACGATCAGTACTTACCATACCCCCATGGCCTTAAATGGTCACGAAAAACTCCTTTTGCTCAAAGCCTTGCGTTTTCATCTGGATACTTCTCGACCTCAACAGGAAAAAAAGATTCGTCAACTTTTAGCTACCCAAGACGTGTATGACAATGTGTGTGTAGCTTGTGACTTACATCCCCATTGGACAGATGTCCGTGCCTGCAAAGAATGGGATTTTGAGGCTTGGACCCAAGAAGTGACCCAGTATGCACGAGAGTTGTTCAAGGAAAAAAGTTACTTTTCAACCTGTGTTAGTGACGGTGCCAGAAGAACCCGTCACCCAGGACGGGACTGTCGTGGACAGGCCTGAAAGACCCTTTCGGGAGGACACTTGTGTGACCTTACCCCCTATTATAGAACTGGTTAAAACATTACCCAAAACAGGTTGTACAGACACTTGTGTTTATTCCACGTTAATGGTTATCATGTGCCTTTTATCCTTGTACTTAAGCCTTTGGCTTTTATGTATTTTTGTATTTCGTATTCATGTTTGAAACATTCAATAAACGTGTTCTGAAAAAAAGTATATAAACTCTTGTCTTGTTTGTTTTCGTGTTCAAGTGACATTTCTCACACTATGGCTACCTCTGCTGTCTCTGCTCCCTCTTCCTCTACTGTCAAAGTCATCGACGAACACTTAGATCGTGCCAGTTGGGAGGCTTTGTATCGTCTTCATCCCTTTAACATGCTCATTGCTGGACCTAGCGGTTCAGGCAAAACCGAATTCGTCAAACGTTTGATCGAACATAAACATCATTTGATCGATCGGCCACCTCAACGAATCGTGTGGTGTTACAAAGAGTGGCAATCGGCGTACAGCCTCTTGCGAGAAAGTCAAGGCGATTCCATCGTGTTTGTGGAAGGCATTCCTAAAGAAGACGACGGTATCGTCTCTGACTCCCGTCAAACCCATTTGGTCATTTTCGACGACATGTTAGGAGAAGACGAAGAAGAAATTAAACTGTGGTTCACGCGCAAAGGGCATCACCGTAATGCCAGTGTCGTTTACATCACCCAAAATTTGTTTCAACAAAGTAAAGCCCATCGCACCATCAGTCTCAATGCGCATTACGTGGTCTTGTTTAAAAGCCCTCGAGATAAATGGCAAGTGCAAGTCTTAGCCAAACAGTTAGGTACGCCTTGGCTGACTCAGGCGTACGACGATGCCACTCAAACGCCACACGCCTATTTACTCGTTGATTTGAAACCTACGACCCCCGAGGATTTGCGATTTCGTACCCACTTGTTTCACCACTGGTGCCAAGACGGAGGGCCTGTCCTGTACACGTCTCCGTCCTCGACTTAATTTCACTCCACATAAAAAATCTATAAAAACCTCAGACCCTTTTTCGTCTGTCTCACACAACGTCAACATGACGTCCCTTCAGTCGCATCTTCCCGTCAAATTGATTCGTGCCTTGCATGGCATCAGTAGAGAAAAAGATCCACAAATACGAGCTCGTGTCTTAGAAGCTAGTCTCAAAGAAGTCTTACGATGGTTCACGGTGACGGCACGTCAAATACTCCAAGGAATCATTCAGATTCCTCATCAAACCAAACGCTTTTTCGATCGAAACAAAGTCGCTTTGGTCCAACTGGCCGATCCCCGCATCGACACTCAAACCAAAAAACAAATCATTTTGAAACCTGGAGGGAGTGGTACTCTAGGAGAGGTCATCATTCGCTCTCTCTTAAGATGGGATCCTAATGCCCCCAAAGTTATACCCAAGAAAAAAGTCCAACGAAGCCCCAAGAAGAAAAAGAAAAAGACCAGGTCCCCAAGGAGAACTTCTCCAGTGGCGGGACCCTCCTCTTACCAGACACCACCCCGGAAAAAGAAAAGAAGCACCCAGAAAAAGAAACAGAGAAAAAGTCCCCAGAAAAAGAAAAGTCCACAGAAGAAAACTGGTCGCAGGAGAGGCACTTCGGCCAGGACGCAACTTTACACTCGCAAACCAGTGTCTGCGTCTCCGGCATCCTCACGTTCATCCACTTCTCCGTTGATGACACCAAGAACTGAAGAGTACTTGGTGACGTTGATTGCACCAAGAACTTCTCCGTTGATGACCCCAAAAAGAACTTCCCCAGTGTCAGGACCCTCCAATTTAGCGGCAGTGGCTGCTGCTCACAAAGTACCTTCTCCCAAAATCAAAGTCCAAGAAAGATCGGGCATGTTACAAAGTTTACTGGATTTGTCCAAGCAAGAACTGGCTCGATTTAGTCCGTTACGTTCCCCTGACGACGTGTCATGCCTGTCCTCAAACTAATACGACGTAAAGACAATCAGTGGCGACGCGTTCTAGTATAAAAAAGGCCTGCGACCAACTCGGGGTATCAGTGTGTTTGGTGCTCCTGAAGACTCAAAGATGTCACCCTCCAGAAAACCCCAAGGAAAGAAAAGGAAAGGACTGCCACCACGTCTAGTCAAACATGGGGGCATGTTATCTGTCCTGTCCAAAGCTTCTCCACCTCTACGAAAAAAACTCATTCAATCGACCTCCAAAGAGGTCATCGATACCGTGTGCGAATGTTGTTTGAACGTCTTGAAAGGCACGATCCCTTTGTCCAAACACCAGAAACAATGCTTAGGCAAACATCGTCACGTTCTTCGCCAAATGGTTCAAAAGAAAATTCCCATTCGTCAAAAGAAGATGTTGGTCCAACGTGGAGGCATTTGTTAGGTCCCATACTGAAAGGAGTCTTGGGAACCATGTTGGGAGGACTGGTGGGAGCAAGATAAAAAGACCCTCGGAAGTCCCAAGATCTCAGAATCGACCCCTGAGAACCCCATGGAAGGACGAAAACTGGCTTTAGTGCCTTACAAACGATGGATGGAATACCATCGGTGGCAAGAACAACGCACCCCGCATTTACCTCCCAATCCCCATTTGAGCGAGATGTCCCAGTTACAACACGAATTGCAGTCCTTGATGGATCGCCAAGATTTGTCCGAAACAGAAAAATCGCAAAAGTACGGTCAACTCTTGCAACGACTGCAACTCTTTCACCAGAAAGCTTTAGACGAAAGACCTCTACCCACTCTGAAAGATTTTAAGACCTTGATGAAAAGTCCAGCACCATCACCAGTACCAGTACCAGTACCAGTACCACCACTACCAGTGACCAAGACAGAAAAAGGAGAAGAAGAAGAAGAAGGGTTTCCAACTCCACCAGAAAAAGTACGCAAGTTAACAACACCACCTACCTCCAGAATTGGAAGGATTTAAAAGATGATGGCCACCCCTTCTTCATCACAAGAGAAAAAGAAAGTGAAGACAGAAGTGAAGACAGAAGTGAAACAAGAACCGATATCCCCCGCTCAGACATCCTCCTCTTCAACACCTATTGCCGGTCGCACACGCGAAGCATTGCAATCCAAGAAAATACCCCAAGAGAAAAAGAGTAGCATCCTCCAAGAGTGGGTGCCTTATTAACACACCAACCAACACAAAAAATAAAAAATGGAAAAAGTCTTAGCCAGCATTTACTACGATCCCTCCCATCCTGCAGGTTACGCAGGAGTTCAAAAATCGTATCGTGCTGCCAAAACTCGACTGAAAAGTCTCCGTTTACCTCAAGTGCAACGATGGTTACAAGAACAAGCTACCTACACTTTACTCAAACCCATTCGACGCAAGTTTGCCAGAAGTCGCACCCGAGTGGAAGGCATCGATCATCAATGGCAAGCCGATTTAGCCGATGTCTCTCATTTGGCCAGCTACAATCGTGGCTACAAATATTTGTTTTGTGTCATCGACGTCTTTTCCAAATTTGCCTGGGTCGTGCCCTTGACTTCCAAATCGACCAGCGAGTTAGTGCAAGCCCTGCAACGGGTGTTGAAACAAAGCGGTCGTCACCCTCTTCGATGGCAAACGGACAAAGGCACCGAATTTCTGAACCAAGCTTTCCAAAAAGAATTAAAGAAACGTGACATTCATTTTTTTACCACCGAGAATCCCGAAACCAAAGCCAGCATCGTGGAACGTTTTCAACGCACTTTGAAAGAACGCATGTGGAAATATTTTACGCATCACCACACTCTGAAGTACATCAACATCTTACCGTACCTGGTGCAAGCGTACAACCAATCTTACCATCGAAGCATCGGACGTGCCCCGCAAGAAGTGACTCCCGAGAACGAAGTGTTGGTGTTTGAGCGCCTGTTTGGTACGTCCCCGACGAGGGCTGTCCCCAAGAAAAGTGGAATGTTGGCCGTAGGAGATTGGGTGCGCATTAGTAAAACCAAACGCACTTTCGACAAAGGTTACTTACCTAACTGGACGACCGAATTGTTTCGCGTCACTGGACGAGTGCATGGTCGTCATCCTACCGTCTATAAATTGGAAGACATGAACGGAGAAGTGCTCAAAGGAACGTTTTATTTGCCCGAGTTACAACGTGTCACCAAAGAAGAAGACGACGTGTATGACATCGAAAGCATTCTCGAACGCAGAACCCGTAAAGTGGGCAAACGACGTGTCAAAGAAGTCAAAGTACGTTGGAAAGGATATCCACCCAGTTTTGATTCTTGGATCGACGCTTCGCAAGTCATCGACTATAAAAAGAAGTGACCATCATGCCTTTTCACACAGACGCAGCTACGTCGACCACTCCTCCTTCACCCAGTTCTTCTGTGCAAGATTTACAAAAACAACCCTTGTGGGTGTGGTGTGGAGAACGTGTGCCTAAAACGCAAATTGTCTTTCTCTGCCAAATCTTCGTGGTGTATTGTGTCATCGGGGCAGCCATTGCCAATTTGAGTTTGCAACAAGGAGACAAACAATTGTGGACCATTTTATTGAGCAGTTGCATCGGTTACCTGCTTCCCAATCCCTCCCTGAAATTCTCCTCGAACGGGAACCACGGGAACCTTGTGTCCTGTGCCAGTGTCAGTCACCACTCCAACAACAACCACAACCAGAACCCCATTTTGGGCGGAGACACGCCTCTGACGTCCAGTAATAACCCCTCGGACAGCCACAGAACTCTGGAATTATGAGTCACCAAAACCAATTTTACTTAACCTTACCCAGTGACAGTTCCATGGAGGTGTTTTCCAACAACACGTTGTGCTGTTACACGGCCAAATTACCTCAGGCTATCCCCTTAGATCACGAAGCCCATTGGGAAGTGGCTTTAGTAGAAATCATTCACCCGACCCAAGTCCTCAATGTCCTTCCCAATCAAAATAAATTTGATGTGGAAGTTTATGACGAGCGAGTGCAACAGTACTTGGATACCTATGGCAAATATGACAAGAAAACCCGTTTGCAAAATCAAAAGTACACCACCTATCACTTGTTCATTCCCCCAGGCTATTATTTTAGTGGTCAACATTTGGTCAACACCATAGCCACCAGGTTTAATGGCGTGTTTCTGAAAGCTTTGGAGGATGCCAAAAAGGTGTCGTCACCCTGGAATACCACAAAACAGCTCGTCGCTTCCTGATGAAATTTCCTGAGGGGGGTAAAATCATGTCTTTCTTATTTTGTCCAGAATTGTTTGACATGTTGGGCGGAGACATGAACATGAGAATGACCATGATGAAGAAAAACGAATTACCCATCGTTTATGACAACGAGTCTTTTACCAAGTTATTTCGTACCCCAGTAAAACTGAACCAAGGACTGAATTTGATGTTCGTGTATTCCGATGTGGTGGAGTACAACGTGGTTGGACACACCCCCGTACCGTTACTGCGTGTCATTCCTTTCAAAGTGGATTCTGCCACGAACGCTGACGAGGAAGGTGGAAACACTTACCACGTCCACCGCGAATTTGTACATCCTCACTATTTGCCTGTCAGCAAGTCGTATTTGGACACGGTCAACATTACTATAAAAGGAGATTTGTGACAAAATATTCCATTCACCAAAGGAAAAGTCACGTTGAAACTCCATTGTCGAAAAAGGTTCTCTCACGACTCGTAAGTCATGTATCCAGTGTACCGAGGGGTTGCTCGACAGCGAGGACACGGTTTAGGAGCTATGTTAAAATCAGCCTTTCGTTCGGTGGCCCCGGTGTTGAAACCGATGGTGACACGCGGATTGCACGCCTTGAAAGATGCGGCACTGACGCAAGGCAAAGAATTTCTCCAAAATGTCATCATCGACAAACAAAACCCTAAAGAAGCCTTCATGAGGGCAGGCAAAAATGTCTTGCTACAAACGGGCAAAGACATTTTAGGCCGACGAGACACACCTATAAATACCCTGCACGCTACCGAGTCAAGCATTCAGCAAGGACAAGGCAGAAAGAGACGACGAAGAAAACACCCTTTCACCAGACTTCAAGCTAGAAAGGCCAAGAAAAGAAGAACCGTTCGAGACTTAGACGTTTTCGATTACTGAAACACAGAAAAAATGATGCACCGAGAATCTTGCGCTTGTTCCAAGTCGGAACTGGATCTGGTTGCCATGCCCCCCACCATGATGACGATGCAAGAATCCCAGTGGGTGGAATTTCACCCCGTCTCCTCATTGACAGCCTCAGCTCCCATCGAGTTTGAAATCAAAGGACAGCCCGATGATTACATCGATCTGAATAGCAGTTACTTGTACTTGAAAGTCAAAGTTGTCAATGAGGACAATTCGTCCCTAGATGGCGATGAGGTAATAGCTCCCGTCAACAATTTCATGCATTCCTTGTTCAGTGGAGTGGACTTGTACTTGAATAACAAACTAGTCAGTAGCAGCATGGATACTTACCCTTATCGTGCCTACCTGGAAAATCTTCTGACGTACGGAATAGATGCCAAGAACACTGATCTCAATGCCTGTGTGCTATGGGAAGCTGACGAAGCTAAAAAGTTTGAAACATTGGAAACTAGTACAACCAAAGACAACAATGATGGATTTGTAGAACGAAGAAGAAAAATATTAAATGGAAAGAGTTTAGAACTGATGGATCGTTTGCATTTGGACATGTGGTTGCAAGAGAAATATTTGCTAAACGGGGTGAATGTTCGCCTGAGACTGAATCGTAGCAGTGCCACTTTCCATTTGATAGGTACTAATGCTTGCAAAACTGTCATCGAGGAAGCCAGGCTCTACGTACGACGCGTAGAAGTGTTACCTAAAGTGGGAAACGACATCAGTCAGACGTTGAGCAGAACGACCGCCAAGTATCCGATACGACGCGTGGAAGTGAAAACGTTCACCATTCCCAAGGGACAGCGATCCATGATCGAAGATCATCTGTTCCAAGGACAGTTACCCAAACGTTTAATCCTTGGTATCGTCGAGAATGAAGCCTTCAACGGAGTTTTGGCTAAAAATCCTTTCAACTTTCGACACTTTGACGTATCCAAGATCGAAGTCAGTC
This sequence comes from Sinohyriopsis cumingii, assembly GCA_028554795.2. Taxonomy (NCBI): domain Eukaryota; kingdom Metazoa; phylum Mollusca; class Bivalvia; order Unionida; family Unionidae; genus Sinohyriopsis; species Sinohyriopsis cumingii. Next base: position 127,450,212 of record CM068828.1, read on the forward strand.
GCGATGGCAAAACCTTGTGTACCCGACCTTTCGAACCTGACTTTACCAAGATGAATTACTTGAGATCGTACTTGTCCCTGTACGAAGCCACCGGCCAGTTAGGAACCAACACCAGTCACGGCATTACGTACGACGATTACAAAGGAGGCTATGCTTTATGGGCTTTCGATTTCACTCCAGACCAAGGCAGCGACAAAGGACATTTCCACCCTATAAAATCCGGCCAAATTCGTGTGGAACTTCAATTTACTAATGCTCTACCAGAGACGGTGAACGTCATCCTGTATGCAGAATTCGATAATACCGTAGAAATCAACAGTTTGAGAGAAGTTATTCTAGATTACTAGAAGCCATGGAAGACTGTTATCCCTCTTTACCTAGTGGAGAAACTTTGGAGATGGAATGTAAGGAGACCGTGGAAGGAGAATCCCAAGACAAAGACGAAGAAGATATCATGATGAAGTCAAGATGGCCAGAACAAGAAGCCCATTTAGTCTCCTGTTTTGCGAAACACTTCGTGGAAAAAATGACAGAATTGATCAAAAAAGAGTGCTATGGATGTCAAAACGATCACCCCAGTCAAATTCAACACGATAAATGCCTGATGTTGAGTCAAGAAGAAAAATTGGACGAGTATCTGGACGATGCTGGGAGTCTCATCTCGGACGAAGACGTGTTGCATCAGTAGTATAAAGGCTTGCGTGAACATTCTTGTCCACCATTAGCCACTCAAGAGATCAATCGTATCGAAGCTCCCCTGAATCAGAGTGAGGAGACGAAACGAAGAAACGGTTATTTGTCAGACATTTTCAAGCAAAAGGTCAGGATCGAATTGATGACATATTATTACCTGTGAAGAAGAAAAAAAGCACACAATACATGGATACCTGGGAACTTTATTACCTTTTGAACCACAGTTCGTATACGTCTTCTTGGAATCCTGTCGTCTGTGCTAAAGATGAACTCCCTCATCGCAAACCTCAAGACCATCAAGCTTATGTGATCAACACGGACGACAGTCATCTCCCAGGAACCCACTGGGTAGCCGTCTACTTTCCTCAAGAAGGATGTGTGGAATATTTTGATTCGTACGAATTGCCCCCTTTGGAAGACGATATCATTGACTTTATGAGAAGAAATGCTCAGACCACTCGATTCAATAATGTGAAATTACAAGGCACAGATTCCTTGGTGTGTGGACAATATTGCGTGTATTTTCTGCATCATCGGAGCCTGGGCTATTCCTTAGAACATTTAGTAACTCATTTTGATTCTCGTTCTTCTTCAAGAAACGATGTGAAAGTAGATCGATGGTTTTGTGACCATTATGCTTATCTTTTGTCTCAAGCTAGGAAACGTAGTGTCCATCAATGGCCTAATGATTTCCAACAGTGGAAATCACAATTTCATTCACAACGTTGTCAGCCCTGTTTAAAGTAGAGTGTGAATTGAAAAAAAAATGTTTGTCATTTTTTAAGAAAATGTTTGAAGTTATAGTGTTGGATTATTGTTTAAAAAAAATGTTAGAGTTGTTATTGGTTAGTGTTAAGTGATTTTTGAAAAAAAAAATGTTGTGTTTTGAAAAAAATGCCTTTGTCTTTTGTTTGGCTATAAGAATGTCTGATTCATGCTCTTTAAATTTTTACTATCCCTCTCATGTCACTCATTGAACGTTGCGGCTCGAAAACCGTGGAGGGATGTTTTCCCTCACGTCCGCGCTTTGACTTTAAGAACCGGGTTGTTTCCAGTCTAACCATCCATTGTTGACTCATCCTCCTACGAAGATGTGCTCCAAACTAGCTAAGCTAAACGAAGCCTACGTAAATTTGCATAGGGTCAGACACAGTCTGATACCGAAGCCAGAAGAGATAGAGAATGTGAGAATGTTAAAAGTCACTGAAGACCTGATAGAAGAGCTCTTCAGAGAAGAAGTGAACAGGGAGAAAGAAGAATGGACAGAGAAGTACAGACTTCAGAGACAGCAGCAACAGCAACAACAACAACAACAACAACAACAACAGCAACCTGAAGCTGACAGAGGCTTTGTCGATTGTCGTATCGACACCAAAGAGTTCTTCTTCTCTTTCCGAAGAAGCAGACCTATCGCCAGAAAGTCTATCCTCAGAGAACATCGCATTCTTAGAAACTAAAAGATTGCCATAGCAAACAAAAAAAAAAAAAACAACAAAAAAAAACAGCCCTTTTCAGGGCTACCCCAATACTCTAGAAAAGAAATAACCATCAATTTGCCAATGTGTGTCGGTAGAGTAGTGTGAATATAAACACTAACTCTTTTTTTAATAGTGGGAGTGTATGTGTTTGTGTGTTTGTGTTTGTAACCGCTCACGTACGTTGGTGTGGATAGTAGATTAAGATGATTTTTGTTTGGTGTTTGAGGTGTGGGGAGAGATGATTTGGGGTTGGATTGGATTGCTTTGCGTATGTGGATAGTATATTGAAGTGGTTAATGAAAAAAAAATTTAGAATAGTGAAGGGTAGTGTAAAAAAAGTGAGTGAGTGTTTCTTTTAGTTCCGCGCGTTGTTTTGGTCATGATCTAGGTAAGACCAATTTTATGTTTTTAGGGGGATGTTTTCCTTCACGTCCGCGCTTTCACTATAAATTGAAACTCGCTGAACAGTCTAGCTACCCTGTTCATTCGTTGACAAAACAATGAATACCAGAATTGTGAAACTGCTAGAACTCCAGATGCACCTGGAATATGCCAGGCGCATACTAAATGAACTGGCCGCGGAGGCCATTGTAGAAGAAGCAAGAATGAAAGAGGAGGAGGAGGAAAGAAGAAGAAAAGAAGAGGAGGAGAGAAGAAACAAAGAAGAGGGGAGAGGAAATTTCAGAATCCCAGAGACAGAAAATTGGGATTCTGAAGCCACATATCCCGCCTCTGCACTCCCAAGAAGAAAGGTGAAAGGAGACTGGGGAAGAAGATGCGTGTGTGGCGCCAGGCCAGGAAGGTGCCATCATTAGATAGGTGCATCTGGAGTTCAAAAAAAACCAACAGCCCTTTTCAGGGCTACCCAATACTCTAGAAAAGAAATAACCGTCAATTTGCCAATTTGTGTAGGTAGAGTAGTGTGAATATAAACACTAACTCTTTTTTAATAGTGTGAGTGTATGTGTTTGTGTGTTTGTGTTTGTAAGCGCTCACGTAAGTTTGTGTGAATAGTAGATTATGGGTTGGTTTATTGTTTCTTAGCGTATGTAGAGAGTATAGTTTGGGTTTTGTAAAAGCTAAAGTAGGATTGTGTGGATAGTAGATTATGGATTAGGTTTTAATGATTTGCGTGTGTAAATAGTAGATTTGGGGATTGTTCATTGATGGTTCACGTATGTGGATAGTAGATCATATGAAATGAGAAAAGTAGGGGGATGTTTTCCTTCACGTACGCGCGTTGTTTGGTGATATGTTTTAGGGGGATGTTTTCCTTCACGTCCGCGCTTTTCGTATAAGAACCCACAGTATTCGTCGTTCAAACCATTCTACAAAGAATAAAAAAGAAGATGGCTTCGAACCACCTTGACAAAATGCAAAAATTACAAGACGTTTTGGACAATTTAGGAATAATGGAGCAGATGTTAGTGAGACTCAATGAAGACCACTATTCCTATAGTCCCCATCGAGTAAAGATGGAGATTAATAACTTAAGAAAAGTAAAGGACATAATAAGTGGTGTCATGAAAGAGATAAAGGAGGAGAAGGAGGATGAAGAGGAAAGGATAAGGATAAGAGAATGGAATGAAAAAATTGAAAAAGAAGAAGAAAATGAGAAGAGGAAGAAAGAAGAGGAGGAAGAGAAGAAGAAAGAAGAGGAGGAGAAAAAAAAGAAAGAAAAGAACAGAAAGAGTGTAGGAGAGAAAATAAGAAGTTGGTTGAGAAAAAGAAGAAATTAGAAGCAGAAGAAGAAGAAAAAAACCAAAGGCCCTTTTCAGAGCCACCCATATTTCTCGAAAAGAGAATGACTTTCAATTGCCTAGCACATTTTTTAAATTTAAAAAAAAATCCCATGTTAAATTCCGCTTGCCCCGAAAGTAGTTTTTTTTTCTCCCATGTTAAATTCCCCTTTTCCCTAGACAAGCCCAAACTCTATTCCCCATGTTAAATTCCCATTGTCCCTAGACAAGCCCAAACCCTATTCCCCATGTTAAATTCCCATTGTCCCTAGAGTGGCCAAGCAATTTTCCCCATGTTAAATTTACATAGTCCCCAGAGTGGCCCAGGGGTGTTTTTAATGGTAATTCCCATTGTCCCTAGGGTGGCCCACTTCACTACTTATAGGTTTTCTGATTTCACTGAGTGGGTTTAAGACCCGAAAGACAAAGTTATAAACAAAGTGTAGGTAAAATAGTTTTGTAATTAGAATCTGCCTGACTAACGTCATTTTTGTTATAGATGTTTATTTGGATTTTAGTTCAGGACCGTTGTTTTCCCTCAAAATTGATGTTATGAAACAATGTTTTGTCTTGCTGTGTACTGAAATTGGAGTTCAAAGCCTCACATTGTCTACTGGTTTGTTATTTTATAAAAGCGAATTTGTTTACGAGTTTGACAGGAAAGTGACTTACACCTTGGGAACTTTGTTGTGTCATAGGTCGGGTGGCAGTCTTGTTTTAATATCAGTATGGAATCTCACTTTTAGTTTTATTCAGATATAATTTGAAGGAATCATTTATTAATTTTTTTACTAGAATTACAATGTGATCCTTGGCATTTCGGCCAAAAATCTACCTTAGGATTATTGAGGACTCATCTAAAGACATCCTAAATTATATCATTGTGATACTTCAAGACTATTGGTAAGTCATCAAATTCAAGATGATTTGTATTCATTCTGAACAGACTATACATTTTGTCTTGCGACATAACATTTAGAATTATTTCGGATTTAATTCACAATACTGTAAGTTCCTTTTAAATAATTCTCTTTATCTTAGCGAATCAAATTATTTGTTTATTTTTCTTAACATGCTGGTTTCTCTTCTTTAGGATATTTCGTTTAGGATCATAGAATCGTAACGATACCGGTTTGGCCTCTTTACATTACTAAGTTGAAGATTAGTGTGCCCTTTAGAAGAATTCAACTTTGGAACGACAAACATGGCTGAAGGCTATTTTTAACACCTTTGGAATACCGAAGCAAATCAACATTTGCCTGAAACCCATTATGGTGGCGCTCTACAGTTTCGTATTTTGCATAGGGTTAGGATTTTAAAGAAAAAGAATTTCCCCAGCTTTCCTCACTGGTTATTACTGGCTATTTAAAAAAGACCTTGCATATCTTAGGTATAATGCAAAGAACCTTTAATTCCCTTTATTTTGGTGTATGATTGATGGGTGTACTATGGGTTATAGAGTATACAGCGTGGCCTTACTTCAAATGTGCACCTTTCAAAACAGTGCTAGCTCTACTTGGTCATTTTCACTTCCTGAACTTCAGAGGTAAATTGTATAAAAAAGAGCCGATAACTTTTTTTTACATTTTATATATTTGGTAATTCATTCATTGGTCTTTCAGAAGCTGGTATTGTCTAGTCTGGCAAAATTCATTTTCCCTATTTTAATAGCTGCTATGTATAGTGTACTTTAGACTAATTCAGACTGATTTTTTAACACAAGGGAGCAGTCATTTTAGTTAGCAGTGTGCTTAAATCATGTAAAATTTCCAAAAGTACAATATCCAAAAGAAATATCATCCACATTACATTAATGTAGCATAGAGGTATGCAAACATTCTCTCCACTGTGCATACTTTAAATGCAAACTACTTCACCTTACATACGTCAATCTCTCAAAAGTACATATTATCTGGTGAGCGCCACCTATTATGACCCTTCACGTTATGCGACCAGAACGGCGAGAAGCGTTTTACGCCATGTACCAAGCCCGCTCTCTGGAAACTTGATTTTCAGAAATAAATGTTAAAATATTGTCGGGCGCGATGGGGATATTTTACGTCCTTTTTTAGGGAAACCTTGGATATTTGTTTCTGGATCACGAAAGTATCGATCCCTTAAAGGCCGTTTTCACCATCGCCAAATCATGTGGATTAGTTTCCCCAAAGAAGTTCATGTCCTAGTGCTAATTAGCCTGAGTGGTACTTATCTGTCAGTCATCGATATTCAGATACAAACATCGCTTTGGTTACATTACTTATTTGAAACTCAAAACAAGTTGGAACTGCATGGTAGAAACGGTCGAGAAAAGGGTCTTATTCTGTGGATGAATAGGTTTTAGAAAACCACATTTTTTGTACAAATTGTTTTTTACGTGGATGCTCCACCTGTGATACTCAATAAAACGTGAACAACCAGTTGACATGTTTTATCATTGATGAGTTGAACTACAAAACATTCAAACTTTTGTCATAGCTTTCAACATCAGGGGAAGTGAGGGATAAGAAGTCGTAGAAATATTGGAACACGAGACTACGATCGTCGTTTCGAAAATGAACCAGACGCATCGTTAAAGGTTACTATGTGGGGGATAAGATTCAACCTTATAAATTCACATGACAGTTTGTTCGGATGACGAGCCACTGCTATTCGAAGCCGATGAATTTTCCAGAACACGATTGTTGAACCCTTGAGTGTGAAAATATGCTCGATTTTCTACGGGTTATCCTGGCATTTTCATAGAACGCATCGACGCGGAACATGATCACCATTACAAAGATTGGATCAAATGTAAAATTCTTCCTCCCACGAACTTGTACCATCAAGTGCTGCCTCATCAATATTAACCGAAACGTGCAATCAACACCAATTGTGTCGCTAAGCTGATCATAACTTGTCATGACAAAAGCGTGGGTAAATATCTAATTCTTTCGTGCTTTCAGTCTAAGGTGAATATCGATTATTAAAAGTGAACGAAATTTCCAACCACAGAACAATACTAACAGCACGACAACGCGAGTCCAAGGGCTTTTTGTTCAGACTACATTAACGACTTTATGAACCTAATTGCAGAAGCCAGCGGAGGGAAGAGGAATGTTAGCTAATGTCACGCTAAATTATTTATGTGTAAAACTGGCTGAATGTCCAGTATTGTTAGAGACCGAATGCTGGATGAATCGAAGTTAATAATTTCAGCTCATCGATGAAATAGAAGACCTGGTCAAATACATGTAAATGTGCGAGCATGTAATCTTGGTGCATATATATCGCCATGGAGCTATAAAAAATCCTTCAGGAGCGCTGAACGACGAACATCCCGATGATGCTATTCTGAGTTTACCGTAGTTCACAGATTCTATGCTGTCTAAATCTGACCGAATAAATTATTATCTTGGGGAAAATTTAGGAACCGCTGCCTACGATTGGGCAGAATAAATTAAGTCCTACACTTTAGAAGCAATGTGAATTTAAAGTGACGACCTTAGTAGGAATTCTTTAGTCCTAATTTCCTGAGACAGGAGTAATTTTGGCCCCGGGGGAAGCCTATAGAGTATAGTGATTTCCTCGTTAAACAACAAAGTACCAGGTGGCTGTCTTGTGAGAAAATGCAGGGTTTAGTGCTAGGACGCAAAAGTTCTGAAAGAAAACAGCATTAAGGAACATCTTTCTGAGAGAGAGAGAGATGGGACAGTACGAAGATGGAAGTCCGAGAAAAAAAAGAAGGACGAGGTCAGAATAAAGGACTAGGAAATCCAGGAAAGAACACAGCGTAGAGATTAGAAAGTCGAGGGAATAGGAAGACGTTGATACACGCACGGTGAAGAAAGGAAAGTGATGCAAATCGGTCGTGGATGTTGAGTTCTTTTCACCATTCGTTATTATGGTGGAATAAATCCAATTAGGACACTGCTATTAAATTATGTTGACATAATTTAGATTGAATTGGAATTTACACATTTAATTTGTTTTGATTAAATTTGGTATTTTTCTTGTCTAAGGGGGTTCGTATTGCATTATTTCTCCGCTTCATTCTTGCTCAGTTCTCTGTTGAAATTATAATCTTTTTTCACTCCCACCGGGCTATAGCATCGAGGGCGGTCATCCTCTAGATAACGCCAGCCAAATCGAATTAACTACCTTTCTTACTAAGAGGGCGACGTTACAAAGTGGGGTCTTTTGTCAGGGATTATTTTGAACGGTGTGGGTGACAGAGGCTGAGTAGGATATATAATATAAAGTAGTGTACCATAGCAGTGATACATTTGGTTATTGTTTAAGCAAGGAATTAGGAGAGTGAATCGAGTCAATATATATGCATCCTGTAGTTAGTGCATGCCATTGTTTGATATTTCTTTAATGTATGTTATGACATTGTAAGAAATTTAAAGATTCCGTACCTGAACTGCTTATATAGCGTGGTCGTTGTCTGAATTAAAGTAATTCAGAAATAAATATTTCCTTTATTTACTATTGCGAGAAGAGATAATTAAGAAAGTCCCGAGGGAGTAACTGAACATTGTTGGTGTACGCAAGGTAAATTTGGACAAATTCAGAATTTTGTTCTGCCAGATGCTATTAGGTTGCATTAGAAGTATTTGTGTAGGTCCGTAGGTTAAGACTTGATTGCAATAAAATACGGGTAATTATTCTTAGGAAGCTGTTTCCTGTAAGGAAGTAAGAGTAAATATTTAAGATAAGCAAATTGGTTGGTGATACTGTCGAGCAAACTAGAATGGCAAACGATATGCAGTTGGTCAAAGAGTTTAAGTCTATTGACGAATTACGTTATGAAGGAACCCACTCAGTGGAATTTGTAGAGAACAGTCTCAGGGAATACAGAGAACAGCAGGCAGCAGGAAAAGAAAGAGTTAGACAAACCGAGGAAGAAAGAAAGAATTAGACAAGCCGAGGAAAAACAAAGAGATAGAGAAATCCTTTTAGCAAGATCGCAGGCCGAAGAAAGAGCCAGGAAGAGAGAACATACGTTAGTCATGGAGAAATTAAAGATTGAAGCGGAGTCTATGAGGGGCAAATAACTGAATGAACATTCAGAACCCACAGTCAAAAGATCAGACGATAGACGTAGCGTCTAGATAACAATGCCGACGTGTAACGACAAAAACGAAATCACCGATATCATTTTAGCTCAGTTTGAAAAGACCAGTGGGCCAATAATATCTCTTCAGTTTTGCAAGGACCTACCAAGGACGTCTATCATAATATGGCACCGACTGAAGTTGATGATTACAACGCTCTCAAGAAAGCGCTGTTATGGCACTACGAGCTGTCGGCTGAAAATATTCGCAAACTTTTAAGAGAGTCGTCTAAGCGAATAACGGAGACACACACGCCATTTCCCACTCCCATACGCGTGCTTTTCGATAAATGGATTAACATGACAGACACAACGCACACTTATGAAGACATACGGGAGGAGATCTTGAAAGAACATGTCCTCAGTATGTATCGTAAAGACCTGATTGTATTTTAGCGGAGCGTGATTTCTCGACCTTAGAAGATATCAGTGTGATGGCTGTGCGTTATGAGAGTGCACACTTTCGTCCAACCACCTGGGGTGGCAGGGATCGACCCAGCGCCACGGACGTTAGAAGAGCTAACGGTTGGGCACATCACAGGCGGAATGTTCAATATGGTGGGAAGCTAGGGGATGATAATCTCAGCAGTGATCAGTTCCGTTGCCCAGGAAAACTCCAAGGGGTAGATAAGGGTACCCATGGTATGAAAGCTGAAGTTGTATGCTACTGCTGCAACAAATCTGGCCATATTCTCAACGACTCCAGGAAATATAGTCACACGATAAATGAAGTGACATCAGGCACTGGTAGAATGTGTAAACCAGTAGAATGGTCCAATACAGCAAAAACTACGGTAAATGGAGAGAAGGCTACCGTGTTTTATGACATGGACTGTAGTTATCCAGCCTTGGTGGATAGCAAATTTGTCAAAATCTGCTGATTATACAGATGAGACGGTGAAAGTCCAATTTGATAATAGGACTAAAGGTTCTCTCCCGGTTGTCTATATCGCCCTTGATTCGCCGTATGTGAAAGGACGAACTGAAGCAGCCTGCTTGTCAGGGTTGTCGCACGATGTAATTTTAGGATGTAGGTATTTGTTGCCACATCCTAATCTTATGACGTGTACACCTTTACACGTGGGGTCCATAGAGACGAGGTCTATGAAGCGAAGGTCAGGGTCGAGGACGCTGGACCCCTCGACTTCGCCCATAGACAATTTGCTACCTGATCAATTAAGGAGACTTCAAGAGGAAGATTCTACCCGTAACAGGATACGCGCGTATGCAAAAGAGGAGTCCGTGCGGAATTTGCCAGACGGTGACGTATATTTAGTGCTGAAGCGGCGTATCTTGTATCGATATGCCCGAAAATGATCCTAGAGGTATAAGCAATTGATTGTACCTCGATATAACAGAGAAGAAGTTCTTAGACTAGCACATGAGAGTCTACTTGGTAGTCACATGGGCGTGGCAAAGACGAGAGATATGTTGGTGACGGAATTATACTGGCCATATGTGTATGAGGATGTAAGGTGTTTTGTTTTTCGTGTGACAAGTATAAGCGGGTGGCACCTAAGAACTCACATCGCCCAGTATCAATAGGTACCACCCGTCTGATGAACCTTTCTCGAGGGTGGCGATGGACTTTATAGGTCCGATAAAGCCTGATTCAGAAAGTGTTAATAGTTATGTGTTACCGATTGTTGATTACGCTACCCGATACCCGGAGGCCGTTGCGTTGAAAAACATTGATTCAGTTACGGTCGCTGAAGCTTTGTTAGGGGTTTGGTCCAGCATTAGTGTAACTGAAGAGATACTAACTGACCAAGGAAAGCAGTCTGTTATCCAAGTGATGGAAGAAGTAAACGGGCCACTTTCCATTCTGTACTTGACTACTACCCCGTATCACCCATAGTGTAATTGTCTAGTAGAACGTTTCAATGGGACGTTGAAGCAAGCTCTGAAGAAATTGTGAGAAGGTCGACCCGACGACTGGGATCGATACCTTCCCGCCATACGTTTCGCGTACCGCGAAGTACCCAAAGCTAGTCTACGATTTTTACCTTTCGAACTAGTTTATGAGAAGACAGTGAGAGGACCCATGGCTGTATCTAGCCACTCGCAATCACAATTCAACCCTAACCCACTACTCTGTCAGCAAGTGCAAGTAAAACGTCATCTATGTTTAGTTACTTTATGCAATAAAATCAAAAACTGTATCCAAAGTACACCAAAGTTTATCATGATAATCATAAATTTCCTTGTGCATTAAACCTCGATTCCAAGTGAGGACAGTATCCTCTGCAATTTCTACAATCTTTGTAAGGGATTCCATGTTTCACAAATTTAGTAAATGATTTCATCTTTTCAAATTCAAAAAAGCAATACAAAGCTAGATTAAGGTAATTGTCTACAAAGAAAAATATCTACTTTCACTGGGGTACCGTAGTTGGAGATATGTCATAATAGCCATAGGGAAGTAAATTGTAACGCTTTACGAAATGTATTGCAGCTATGACAAACAAATATATATTCTGATCAAAACACGAGCAGTATCTCAACTATTTCCATCGAGCAGGAAAACTCGAATAATAAGGTTTTCTGTGAAGTTTTCCGTCCTTTACTAATTCCGGCCAAAATAACTCGATGCTGACGTTGTTACAGTTACCATTACCTTATCATTGATTAGTTACAACCGAATAAAAGTGAGATAATATACCAGGAGGACAAATATGACACTTACTAACCGTGCACATGACGGCACGTGGAATCCAACAAGGGTCTCAAGAAGTAACTACCTAGCACTAATTCTCAAACAATTATTCAGTCACATCGTAAGTAATCTACGAAGCACATAAACATTGTTTAGCCGAAATTACTACGACTGGAAATTTGTTACAATGATAATTTCGTTAATTAGAACAACATTTTTACGATCTTACCATCCCAAACTGAGCATGCTCTGTTCACGTCGTCCACTGAGATATCACGTAGAAATGTGAGGAATACTTGAGCCGTATCATTCAAGCGCTCAGGATATTTCTGCAGCCCTTCAATGGCACAAACTGCGTGTCTCTGGTTCTCCTGTCTGTGATTTAAACAATCTGATGTTGGCTATATATTTGTTTTTGTTAGTCGCTAGATTGTGAAATAATTTAAAGTTGGAGCCTACAACTTCTGATGTTGGCTATATATTTGTTTTTGTTAGTCGCTAGATTGTGAAATAATTTGAAGTTGGAGCCTACAACTCTAGACTTGGACGCACGAGAAAATGATAACATAGAAATTGAAGCTTTCCTCGAAATTTTTACACAATGTGTTGTTTCGTCTCTTCTGTAGTTAGGTAATAGTATGACTCTTTAATACCCCCCCCTCTCTCTCTAGACAGGCTATGAAAGCAACTGTGACACAAACAAAACAGATGAATCTACCTACACATATCCCTGACGCGTGTCACCATATTGTAGTTGTATTGTATGACAGACGAGATGCTGATCTACCTACACATATCCCTGATGTGGGTCACCATATTGTAGTTGTATTGTATAACAGATGAGATGCTAACCTACCTACACATATCCCTGATGCGTGTCACCATATTGTAGTTGTATTGTATGACAGATGAGATGCTGATCTACCTACACATATCCCTGACGCGTGTCACCATATTGTAGTTGTACTGTATGACAGACGAGATGCTGATCTACCTACACATATCCCTGATGTGGGTCACCATATTGTAGTTGTATTGTATAACAGATGAGATGCTAACCTACCTACACATATCCCTGATGTGGGTCACCATATTGTAGTTGTATTGTCTGACAGATGAGATGCTGATCTACCTACACATATCCCTGACGCGTGTCACCATATTGTAGTTGTACTGTATGACAGACGAGATGCTGATCTACCTACACATATCCCTGATGCGTGTCACCATATTGTAGTTGTATTGTATAACAGATGAGATGCTAACCTACCTACACATATCCCTGATGTGGGTCACCATATTGTAGTTGTATTGTATGACAGATGAGATGCTAACCTACCTACACATATCCCTGATGTGTGTCACCATATTGTAGTTGTACTGTATGACAGACGAGATGCTGATCTACCTACACATATCCCTGATGCGTGTCACCATATTGTAGTTGTATTGTATAACAGATGAGATGCTAACCTACCTACACATATCCCTGATGTGGGTCACCATATTGTAGTTGTATTGTATGACAGATGAGATGCTAACCTACCTACACATATCCCTGATGTGTGTCACCATATTGTAGTTGTACTGTATGACAGACGAGATGCTGATCTACCTACACATATCCCTGATGTGGGTCACCATATTGTAGTTGTATTGTATAACAGATGAGATGCTAACCTACCTACACATATCCCTGATGCGTGTCACCATATTGTAGTTGTATTGTATGACAGATGAGATGCTGACCAAGCTATTATCGAGATTTTCACTAGTTGCACACCACGCCGAACCATTCACTGAAATAAAGAGGTGTACTTTTGTGGTGAAATATAAATATAATAGTTGTCGACACTTAAACAGATCTGTATATTAAGAAACGTTGAACTTTTGTTTATGATGTATTAGTTAATTATGTATCAAACGCCTAATGACGAAGTCCTGAAACCTACAAGCTTGGTCAGAACAGGTACGTACCATTCGTTGCATATGACTATTGATTGGTTCCGCAGATGAATAACTTTCTGAACTAACTTTGTCAAACGTGTATGAAAAGCTAATAAATACGGGTTGATCCCATGGTACAAGAGGGAGGGGGTTTCAGGCACTTGTTACCTTAAAGTCAGGTACAATTGTAGATACTCTTGGTACTTAGTCAAGTGTCAAGCTTTACCTTTTAATCAGTGAGGCAGGTCAGTGTTTTTAGATCAATCAGGTACTGATAAGCAGCATCATTATTCGCTATAGTAAGACTGACTTTCGGTTAAGTTTTCCGCCTTTTATTGGTATGGCCTTGGTCACTTAAATATTGATCGGATACATTGTTACATGTGTGTGCACATAACACAAGTAATTTTCAAGGGATATAAAATATCCAGCCAGGGTAGCGGAGGGGTAAAAGATGGTTTGGATAGTATTGCAGTTAATTCAAGGCACAACATGAAATAGTTGAATAGCAGACAAACACATAAACAAACAAATAAACAAACAAACAAGCAAGCAAACAAACAAACAATAAATGAATAAATAAATACCGTCGACTTAGTGACCAATCCTTATTGCATTTTTGAAGACACCAACAACTGAGACTGGTTTATTAGAGGTGAAACTAAGTTCTGCGGCTACGATACTATCTGTGCATACTGTTGGAAACAGTAACGTTTTCTTCTGGAAACGCTAATCCATTTTAGGTAAAGGAACATAACAATGTAGAAGCGCGCATAAATGCAGTCCATGGAATAATAAAATAATATCAAATATATATTGGAGCATATAAAAATATGGGAGCACCTCTAGGCAAAATTGCAAAGTGAGTAGAATATTCGGCGTGTAATATCCACTGATAAGAATGGATAGGGCCTAAAACTGTAGTTATAAGTCCAGACTGTACAGGGTACGGATCGGACGGGCAGAAATATGCAGTATAGGGACAGATTAGACGGTTTGATATCGGTAATGGGATCCTGACCGCATGGGGATGGTTTAGACAGTTTGAAATCAATTATGGGATCCGGACTGCATAGGCATGTTCTAGACAGTTTGAAATATCGATAACAGAATCCTGACTGCATAGGAATAATTCAGACAGTTTGAAATCGATGATTGGATCCTGACTATATATGAATGGTTTAGACAGTTTGAAATCGGTTATAGGATCTGACTGTACAGATATGGTCTAGACACTTTGAAATGATGATGGGATCACGACTGCATTGGGATGGTTTAGACAGTTTGAAATCGATGATGAGAGCATGACTGTATAGGGATGGTTTAGACAGTTTAAAGTCGATGGTGGGATCCTGACTGTATAAGGACGGTTTAGAGAGTTTGACATCAGTGATGGGATTCGGACTGCATCGGGATGATTTAGGCAGTTTGAAATCCGTTATGGGTTTCTGACTGCATAGGGATGGTTTAGAAAGATTTAAATCAATTATATGATCCTGACTGTATAGGGATGCTTGAGACAGTTTAAAATCGATGATGTGATCCTGACTGTAAAGGGATGGTTTTGACAGTTTGAAATCGATGATAGGAACCTGACTGCATAGGGATGGTTTTGACAGTTTGAAATCTATAAATGATCCTGACTGCATATGGATGGTTTCGAAAGTTTGAAATCGATGATAGGAACCTGGCTGCATATGGATGGTTTCGAAAGTTTGAAATCAGTGATTGGATCCTGACTGCATAAGGAAGGTATAGACAGCTGAAATTAATGATGTGATCTTTACTGCATAGAGATGGTTTAGAGAATTTGAAATCAATGATGGGGACCTGACTGCATATGAATGGTATAGACAGTTTGAAATCGATAATGGGATCCTGACTGCTTATGGATGTTCTAGACTGTTTGAAATATTGATGACGGGATACTGACTGCATAGGGTTAGTTTAGACTGTTTGAAACCGATGACGCGATCCAGACTGAATAGGGATAGTTACGAGAGTTTGAAACCGATGACGGGATCCAGACTGAATAGGGATAGTTAAGAGAGTTTGAAACCGATGACGGGATCCAGACTGCATAAGGATAGTTAAGACAGTTTGAAACCGATGAGGAGATTATGACTGCATATGTATGGTTTAGACAGTTTGAAACCGATGACGGGATCCTGACTGCATAGGGATGTTCTAGACAGTTTGAAATCGATGATGAGATTATCACTGCATAGGTATGGTTTAGACAGTTTGACGGGATCCAGACTGCATAGGGATAGCTTAGAGAGTTTGAAATCGGTCAAGGGATCCTGACTGCATAGGGTTAGTTTAGAGATGATGGAATCATGACTGCATAAGGATGGTTTAGAGAGTTTGAAATCGATGATGGGATCCTGACTGTATTTGTATGGTTTAGACAGTTTGAAATCAATGATGGGATCCTGACTACAAAGGGTTAGTTTAGACAGTTTGAAATCGATGACTGCAAAGGGTTAGTTTAGAGATGATGGAATCATGACTGCATAAGGATGGTTTAGAATGTTTGAAATCGATGATGGGATCCTGACTGCAATGGGTTAGTTTAGACAGTTTGAAATCGATGATGGGATCCTGACTGCATATGGATGGTTGAGACAGTTTGAAATCAATGAAGGGATATTGACTGCATACGGATAGTTTAGACATTATGAACTCAATGATTGGATCCTGATTATATATAAATGATTTAGACAGTTTGTAATCGGTTATAGGATCCTGACTGTATAGAGATGGTTTAGACAGTTTCAAATCCATGATCGGATCTTTACTGCATAGGGATGGTTTAGAGAGTTTGAAATCGATGATTGGATCCTGACTATATATAAATGGTTTAGACAGTTCGTAATCGGTCATAGGATCCTGACTGTATAGAGATGGTCTAGACAGTTTCAAATCCATGATGGGATCATGACTGCATAGGGATGGCTTAGCGAAATTGAAACTGACAATGGGATCCTGACTGCATAGGATCCTGAATGCATAGGGACAGTTCATACAGTTTTAAATCGATGATGGGATCCTGACTGCATATGTTTAGTTCAGACAGTTTGAAATCGATGATTGTATCCTGGCTATATAGGAATGGTTTAGACAGTTTGAAATTGGTTATAGGATCCTGACTGTATAGAGATGGTCTAGACGCCTTGAAATCGATGATGGGATCATGACTGAATAGGGATGGATTAGATAGTTTGAAAACGGTTATGTGATTGTGACTGCATAAGGACGGTTTAGAGAGTTTGACATCATTGATGGGATTCTCACTGCATCTGGATGATGTAGGCAGTTTGAAATCCGTTTTGGCATCCTGACTGCATAGAGATGGCTTAGACAGTTTGATATCGTTGATGGGATCATGACTGTACATGGTTGGTTTAGACGGTTTGAAATCGATGATAGGATCCTGACTGCATCGGAATGGTTTAGACAGTATGAAATCTATAAAGTTATCCTGGCTGAATATGGATGGTTTAGACAGTTTGAAAGCAATGATGGGATCCTGATTGCATAGGGATGGTTTAGACAGTATGAAATCTATAATGGGATCCTGGCTGCATATGAATGGTTTAGACAACTTGAAATGAATAAAGGGATCCTGTCTGCATATGGATGGTTTAGACAGTTTGAAAGCAATGATGGGATCCTTACTGCGTACGGATGGTTTAGACAGTTTGAAATCTATAATGGGATTCTGTCTGCATATGGATGGTTTAGACAGTTTGAAATCAATAAAGGGATCCTGACTGCATATTGATGGTTTAGACAGTTTGAAATCTATAAAGTTATCCTGGCTGCATCGGAATGGTTTAGACAGTTTGAAATCAATAAAGGGATCCTGACTGCATATTGATGGTTTAGAAAAGTTTGAAATCAATAAAGGGATCCTGACTGCATATGGATGGTTTAGACAGTTTGAAAGCAATGATGGGATCCTGACTGCATATGGATGGTTTAGACAGTTTGAAAGCAATGATGGGATCCTGACTGCATAGGGATGGTTTAGACAGTTTGAAAGCAATGATGGGATCCTGACTGCATAGGGATGGTTTAGACAGTTTGAAATCTATGATGTGATCCTGGCTGCATATGGATGGTTTAGACAGTTTTGACATAAGTGATGGAATTCTGACTGCATAGGGATGGTTTAGACAGTTTGAAATCTATAATGGGATTCTGTCTTCATATGGATGCTTTAGACAGTTTTGACATCAATGATGGGATTCTGACTGCATATGGATCGTATAGACAGTTTGAAATCGATGGTGGGATTCTGACTGTATACGGATGGTGTAGATAGTTTGAAATCGATGATGGGAACCTAACTGCATAGGGATGGTTTAGACAGTTTGAAATTGATGATGGGATTCTGACTGTGTACGGATGGTTTAGACGGTTTGAAACCGATGATGGAATCCTGAATGTACAGGATTTAGATTAAGGTGGGTTGAACTGCATGTATTGGAGACCAGTTTAAAATTATTTTGTACTTACATTTAGAGTGGTCCATATCAGATGTTTCTGGCATCTTCTCCTTTAACCCTTCCTCTTCCTTTCTCATCTCGTTATCATTGTCCTCTCTCTGCATGTCTGCTTCGTCAAGGATTCCATCTGCTATCAAAAACTTATATTCACACATCGAGAAAATTTCGCAGTATCAATGTAGCGCAATGGTAGTAGTAGTCTCCTTTCTTTGAAAATTTGTAAAACAGCCCTTTTGAAGCTTCGGAATAGCTCCCTTTGAAACGTTGGAACAACCTCTTTTGGAATTTAGGAAAAACCCTTCACTATACTCTTTTAAATCGTACTTAGAAGTAGGAATATGTCGAGGTGAGAGCTTAGCACAAATTAGGGACACAAAACTTTAAATAGGTAGTACATTTTTAAATGACTATACCTTTATTAACTACCTGTCATTTATCTATACGTTTACGTGTATTGAATCAGACGCCTAAACATATAATCTTTAAGACTGTACTTATTATCATATTATGTGACAGGTAGAATAGGAAATACGTCCTGTAATAAAGACATAACTTCGTTATTAATGAGTAAGATCAGGCAATTGACTAAGACCAACTAGAAGATTTGTAAGGATGTCCAAAAATGCATAATGACAGCGAAAAGATTCGTTTAATCACTTTGTATATTTTCAAACTAACCTGATACGTGATGGATGCTATCTGAGTTGAAGTTCAAAGCCTTTTACTAACACACAGCCCCCCTCCAAAATGTTCATATTCCGTCATAGAAGATTGTATGTAAAAGTAATATATGTCTGCCATATGGGTTCAAATCAAGGATTCGACCAATGTGGGCATGTGAGAAAGCTTGCCAGTATCTTCTCGTGGGTTGGTGGTTCTTCCCGGGGTTTTCCAGGGTTCTTCCTCCACCATTAATACTGGCCGCCATGCATAGTCTATCGTGTGCTGAAAAATGGCGTTAAACCCAACAACAACAACAACAACTGTCCGCCATAAATGCTTATGAGATAATATTTTATATTTTTAGAATATTGTATGCAACAAAAAATTAAAATATGGCTAGGTATTGTTTGACTGTTTGCAGTTTTGTTACTCTCCATAGTTACATTATCAAAGTAAAGATTATTGTTAATGAGGAAAGAACTCAAAAAACGTTCATTGCTCAATTCTCTATATCAATTGTTCAATCTTTATTTATTTTCCATCATAAATTATAAACTTTACGATTATTAAAGCAAAATAAAATAGCTAATACTCATATACTGCTACTACTACTACTACTACTACTAATAATAATAATAATAATTACTGATCAGTTGCCCTCAGATACATCATAAACTCGATATGGGATCTTGCATAGTAAAGGGAAATTACTCCAACGAATGTCATATTCATTATGTTGTGGTTCTGAAGTACTATACAAATGATACATAGATACATCCAGCGCCGTATCTTATCTAATAACTTTATGCTGATTTGAGATACCTCAAAACTATTCTAATGAGGGATTTACCTTTCGCCCTGAAGAAAAGTAAAATTTAAAATCCCACAAGACTACCCTGGTCCACCTTTTCATTTGTGACATAATTCAATAAAACATTATGATTTGATCGTTTCAGGAAACAACAAAACTTCTTAAGTACCCAGGGATATGTGTTCGTTTCGAATGTGTAAAAAAGAAAGAAATTAATCATTTAAAAGGGCTAGTACGGCAATCTCTAATATCTTTTATTTGCTTCCTTTCCCTAATTTAAATGTATTCTACTACATTTTTCATTTCCGTATTTAACTCTTTAAGACACGAAATTACAAATATTTATTTTATAAACAATCACACCAACCAGCTCTGGATCAATGGGGGTAATTTTCATATATCCTGGGTTGAATGTCCAGCACAGGCTGGTTTTCTCCGAGTAGAACCAACAATGGTTTTAGATAATATGTTTTAAATACCGCAACCGGGGTACCTTCTGAAATACTGTAGTTGCTGTGATCTACACAATGAGTGAACAACATGGCG
Source organism: Sinohyriopsis cumingii (assembly GCA_028554795.2). NCBI lineage: Eukaryota > Metazoa > Mollusca > Bivalvia > Unionida > Unionidae > Sinohyriopsis > Sinohyriopsis cumingii. The sequence continues at coordinate 127,470,354 of CM068828.1, forward strand.
GCCCTCTCTATGGACTTATAGGTCACAACATGTTGAGGATACGTCCTTTGGAGATTTTCAAGAGCACAACGGTTGTTTTGATTCAGATAGCTAGTGAAAAATAATGAAAAACATATTCTGAATGAAATTAAATTAAAAAATAGGGTTTCATGAAAAATGCAAAATAGACAATATTTTATTATTTTTAAAAATTAAAACAAGACGCAGAAACTTTCACAGAGACATGAAAAATAAGCAATGTTTAATTATTCTTGTATATAAGTATCAAATTTAATTTGATTGTTTTCATTTTTCACTGACTTTCTAAAAGATGGACGATAGGAAAGGAGATTACCGGCTTTTCAAGATCGGAATCATCCAAGGTTTGAATCCAATAAGACCGCTGAAGCAAATATATACATGTATACTCAGTTAGAAAGAAACATTTAACATACCTACAAACATTACGTTTCCCGTCTAAGTCGAAGTATTTAGGTCCCGTCTGTATACAGACCATTGTCATCTTAGAGACGTACACCTTCTCAATGACCGACTTTGCCTCCGCGTCAGTGCCTGAAGCGGATATGATATGGCCATTATTCATTTGAAAGACAAAAACAATGTAAAGTGCAAGGCAAGAACATTAATATTATACAGTGACACACAAGCTGGAAAATAGGCAGTGGAAGTTAGTGTGAGAAGAAAATAACAGAATTTGCTCTAGGTTAAAACGTTGGGAAAGTATTAAGGACACATAAACACACAAAATTACAGGCATACACTAAAATATACTTTTTTTAAAGAAAGAAACAATTCAAATATGTTTTATTTATTTCATCAATTAAATGAACTTTTGCTGCATATAATGTGGAAAATGAATTTATCGGAAGTCTAGCAATCACAAACGTAACAAAAAATAATTTAAAGAACTAATTAATTAGATAACATTGGAAAATATAAGGTGTTATGTAAAAGTGATCGAAAATGACACTCTAGCTTGTTTTTCATTTATGTAAGACCTACCTCCCCTGAAAAAGAAACCAAAGGGCAAAGAAAAGTCCACCTTCCTTTTATCCGTCTGGGAATAATGGTTTGTCATATAATACTCTGAAATATTCAACACATCTTTCGTACGTTTTTGCTTAGTTTGAAAGAAGTTACTTAGTTATACAGCCTTTTGTGACCTGAATAAGTTTCTGCAAAGAAGGAGGGTTATTTAATTTTTCATTTATCGTATCGTTTTGCTTCACATTTTGTGGTTGATATTTTAGGAAACCGCTGATACTTAGTGATTAGATTATAGGACTAGTCACAGGTTAGGTCTTGGTTCGATACCTATCCAGACCATACAGAGCTGGCCTCTTAGTGTGACTTTTTGCAAAATACTTTATTTCATTTGCCTTGACATGAATGCAATTATATATGATGATGTATTGCTAGAAACTAATAACTTAATAAACAATTAAGTTAAATGTTCATTTTATTTAAAAATCACCTGACTAAAACAACCACCTTTCGTATCATCTTAGTGCATATTATTCCAGACTGCTACTTTTCCTTCATTTAGATTTAACCACTCGAACACCGTAAGGTCTCTTCGAAAACCGCGTACCTTAGATGACTGGAACAAAGATGACACATGGGGATGGTTGCATAGATGTGATGTGACCTACTTTAAAACTACGATATCATATTCTTAACAGTCTACTGCTTTGACTTCTTTCTTTCTTTTTTGTTTGCTATTTTTTTCTTTCCCGTTTTGATACCGCTGTGTATCAAGAGATTACGCCTAACATCTCAACAGATGTGCCAGCGTTCATTTGGTTACCTTCGCTATATTGTAATAATTATTTTCTTGATTCACCCCATGTCAATTTGCTGTTTACGACAATACATAATCTGAGAATATCTTAGTATAAATCGATTATGAGATTAGTATTAACATTCATTTCTATATCCATAAGGATATATTTTTGTAAACTCATTGCAATATAAGAACAGTTGGTTAGGCTATGTTTCTCTGTAAGTATTACCGTCCCAAATTGTGCATGCTGTGTTCAGGTCGTCCACAGTGATCTCCCGTAGAAATTTGAGAAAACCTTCAGCTGTGTCATTTAGGTGCGTAGGATATTTCTGCAATCCTTCAATGGCGCAACGTGTATGTCTCTGGTTTTCGGGACTGTTATTTAAAAAGTTCAAAATTAGATGTAAACCAAATTGTGACCTCATTAGCAATAGTACGAATAATTATTATGTAAATATCTATTATGTTTGTACTACATAAATTTTATTTTGAACACATATTTTATTTTCATGTTATTAAACATGAACCAAGCATGTCAGTCATCTTACAAAAGTTGAAGAACATCATATATATATATATATATATATATATATATATATATATATATATATATATATATATATATATATATAAAGAGTTAGAGAAGGAAGACATTGCGTTGATTACATCCACTGTAATTGTTTATTTCTTTGATATTGCAGATTTAGAACTTGGAATATAATTTTAAGTACTTTAGACTTCTAGCATGGTGATAGTTTTGAACATTTGTAAGTTTCTTTCTTTTATTTTGTTCAGTATCACATATCACTAATAAATCTAGAGTTATACAAGAAGAGTGTTGAGCGAAAGAACTAGAATCTTTAAATATTAAATAAGGGACAAAAGGAAAATTATTTGTCGAAAGCTTTATCATCATAACACGTGAAAACACCGGAAAGTTAACTAAATTCAGTCCGAATAAGTAGGATTTGAAGGGGGGGGGGGGGGCTAAATGTATCTGTGTAGGCGAACAATTTTCAGTATCGTAAGGGATGAAAGAACCAACGAAAGACCGTGTTTGGGAAACAGAACGTTTGAAGAATCTGAAGCCTGCTAGAATTGATGTGATACGTTGAGTGTCGCACAGACTTTAATTACCTAACACATATCTCTTTGGTAGAAAGTCGCTTGAGTATTGGGTACTTGATTATTTTTAATTTATCACTTTATGCATAATCTCTCATTTTTCCTTCCTTGCGCATGAGATTTCCAACCAATTTTTGCATTATGCGACTCTCAAACGAAATAAACGGGTATATCGAGCAATTATCCTCAAGTTCAGAAGCATATTCGAAAATTGGACGCATCGACAGTCATTATGTGAAATGATAGTTTGATCAGGCGCAACATAAATAAATGTTTAGAAGAGTTCTGGATAACCATAATAATAATTAGTTCATTTGCATCAGAAGATTATGTTAGTTCTGTGATTTTCGATAGGTGTCTGAGTATATGATTTGGATTGCTAACGTAGCTTTAATAATTGTTCGGTCATATTGCTACGATGTCTGCAATGTGACAGTTTACAGCGATGTCTAGCACTGGGGCATCATACCGCAGACGTGTAACATGATGTCCCACCCAAACAAATTATACTGACACCAGGCCGACCAGTGCTAACACTAACACCTTAATGCTGAGCGACAAGCGAGGCAGCTGTTAGTACCAATATTGTAAGTCTATAGTATGACTCGTCCGGGGATCGAACCTACGACCTTCCGTTTCCAAGGAGGATGCTCTAACCACTAGGCCACCAGACACCGGAACGGTGATCTTCGATAGAGAGCGAGATCATATTATCAACTGACAATATTAGAAACATAAAATCAGTTTTGTGTTCGAAATTAATTAAATATCAGTTATCAAAGTACTACAAATAATTTGCCAGTAGCTTGCCCATGCGGTCGTTTTCTCCCGATCATTGTTTTTAATCATTAATATTGCAAAAGATCTGTATAGAAGGTTCCAAAAGAAGTATCATCAGCACAACATTCGCAGTCTAGTGGAAATAGCCTGCTTTGTTGTTAAGTAAGAAATAGTAAAGGGTATAACAAGGAACCTTGGGGAACCCCAGCAGTTATTTAACATTGTGTTGATACTTATTTTCTTTAGCAAACTCCCTGTCATCGATTTGTTAAGTAGCTTTCGAGCCATGCTAGTAGCATAAATCCCATATTTTACGTTTATAAGCAAACCCGTTGATCCATATTCTATATAAAAAACATCTACACGTGAAATTGCAAAATATAGATGTAAACAGAGGAAACGAGTTTTATCGATTTGTAAAATTTAGACATGGAACACTGTAGGTAATAATGTATGCGATAAAATTGCATATTAGAAAGATATCAAGGGAAAATAATCTGTGAATGTAACGCTGTTATGTCGAAATAATGAATCATTACTATAAAGCAATCGAACGCCTAAATCTCTTTGCGATTATTGAAGACGTCAAGAAGAAAACGACAAAATTGCTGAATCAGATGGCCAATATATTTGTTGATAAGAGAATCTATACCTACGATTTGGTTAAATTTAAATTTTCTAAACTATTTCATACAGATGAAAGCAACAGACGACCCTTATCTTTGAGTAGCAGGTAGAGTGAACAAACCACTATCAAGAAGGCCCGGTTTCTGAAATGCAACTAAAATGACACCAACGTTAATAACACTAAACCGGTGCCTCTAACCGGGTTAGCGTGTTTTTCGTTATTTTTTTCTTGACGTTGTGTGTCAAATTTATATGCGTCCTCGTTCACCGCCCCGAGACATCGTTGTTTGTCGGGCCTTCCCTGCTGCTGTTTCTGTGGTAAAAAAAACAAAAGTATTGTCCAGGTAACATGTATCTCAATCAAGAATCTAGACAAGGGGAGGTGATTCCTTGAACCTTAGCCGAATGGCCGAATTTTGGATTCAGTCCCTTGCCACGTTGTGTGTAAGTGGGATAATTAAATCATCATTACATCAATAATGAAGAGCGATTCTGCGCTAACCATATAATCTCGTACAGCTAAATTAGCTCGAGAGCAAATAAAGACAATTAATAAATATCTCCCCGTCCATGATTCTGTCAAGCAGCAACTACAACAGCACCATGAAGCTAGAGTGGAATTTGCAGAAGATTAAGCAGAATTATTAAAACCAGTAACATAGACTACAAAAGGTCTTCTTCCCATGTTATAGCAAACCGCTAAAGCAACTGGGAAAATAGCAGAAAGTACAATAAAATAAAATAAAGATTCTATGAGAACTTTCAACTCAAATAGCTGCTGCTCAACCACAATTACATGAAGAAATACAACAAGTACTTTTGAAGTTATCAACAAAGTTCGTGAGGAGATCGGCGATGCGAATGATACTGTTGCATCAAAACCGTGACCAAAACCAAACACCACCTGTCCGATTTAACGAAGAAGGTCGTAAACTATTTCGAGAGAGAACTACAGCGGTTGCAGCAGCCTGATATTCAGAACGTGATACATTGCTAGATCCATACACCGCCAGTGCTTCAGAAAACAAAATTCTGTTCCTTTTTATTTCGACAGTCTCGTAATATATCTAGATAAATATAAGAATGAATTTACAAATTTTGTGGGACATGTCGAAATAGTTAAAAGATCGCTATTACCTGGAGATATGTTATCGCCAGAGAAATCGCAATCAAGACCACCTTAACTGAGGAAGAAGAAACAACTGGAAGTGGTCTTGTCGCTCGAGGAAGTGGTGACAATGCCCCATGCCCCAATAATATCATCGCAGATGTTGACTGACTACATAATCTTAGCCGGCAATACATCCCTATAATTCATCAATGAGGCAGCTATTCGTTAGCGGTTATTCACAGGCAGTATGATGGACATTAATGTATATCGGTCATTCATTGATGTAATTGTCGACCATTATCACAGCAACTGATGCAATTAGATCAGTGACAGGAAAATAATATGAACATACATAATGCTCAACGTAGACCTGTAATGGTTCGGATAATGAATTCACGATTACCAACATATAAAAGTATCTACGGAGATTGGCTTGACGATATTGTTCAGGGTCTAGTCAGAAGGACAGCCCCAAAAGCGATACCGATTTCAAAGCAACTGTGAATGAAAGCTACTGACGTTATACGTGATAAAGTTATTGGTACTGCTGGAGATGTCGCTAGTAAAGCATTTTCAGCAATCAAGGATAGGTTGGCACGATTAATACGATGAAAACCACATCCATTAAAATTGCCCAGCAATGAAATCATGCCAACAAGTGTCATTAAAATAATAAACCAAGCAGCAAATCAACGAGTAGTAGTTTTGTCTGGTGTACCTCTGCCACTGGTAGGATCAGAAAAAGAAAACATATAACTAATAGCGGGAAGTGGTCTTCGTGTTAGACGATAACAAATATAATAAGATGATCAAGCGAGTATCTGATCCCGCATTTGATATAGACGAAACAGTCTTCAAAGATGAATCCGTGCGGGATTATCAGTATTATTAACATAATGCACGTGTACCTGACACATGAGGAAGAATCGAGCTGCAAGTTCAGGATACAAGTAGATATTTCTCGCCCTCTGAGGCGTTCATTGAGATCGAAATTAGACATTAAAAAACAGATAATGCAGCATTAGGAATCGGTAATCGAGTTGGTTTTGTTAATAATGGCCTCATGCCGTTATTTAACAGTGCCACATACATGATTGACGGAAATCATATTGAATCAAACTGTTGATGTTGCTACGACGATACCTGGCCTTGCAAGATACCGCGATTATTACTCGAGGTCACTGGTCTGTCAATGATGTTTGCGAAGGATACCACTGATCAGACCGACAGCAACACAGTGAGACTGAATTCAGCAGGAATTGAAGTTGTATCGTCTAATGAAAATTTCAGCCTAGGATTTGCATCACGTCGATCTATGTTAAACGGTGATGAAGAATTTTCATGTGCAATTCCACTATCACATATCTTTGACTTCTCCAGACATGTTAGAAAATATATATTTGGCGCTAAACACACCGTGGTAATTGTGAGAAAAACAGCCGTCATTGATGCAGTATGGAGTGCTACTTGGGTTTATGCAGGTATAGTAATACTAACAAAACTTACGCTGTGTATGCCAACAATGTCTACATCGCTAAATGAAGAACAACGGCTGCTTTCTTTCAGATGGTAATTCAACGTTGTCATGGTTGCCGATGGCCAAAGACAGTATTCAAAGTAATCTTGTTGAGTTATTAACATGGCAGATATCATCACAACAAGTTGTTTCTGAAACAAGACATTTATTCATAGCGTTTCAGGAAACCGCCTGGGCAAATTTACAGGAACAAAATCCATTGGTGTTTGACACGATTGGGGTTAGTGAAGTTTCTCTGAGAATAAACGGACACTATGAACCATCTAAAGAAGTGTTGCTAAATTTTTATTTTAATCATGTTGCACGTGCTTATCATCGGTTGATGACATTCATGGGGCGTGATCAGATTTGCAGATATCTCAGCGGGATTTCACAACATTATATCTGACCTATTATTTGTTAATGCAACACTTGGATTTGTTCAGACAATCAGTCTTTGACATACACTTCCATGCTCGTGTAGCACGACTTCCCGCTGGTGGTTATAAAGCAATCGCTGATATAATGTCAGAAAAAAACAATTCTGCTTCAGGATGTCGGTGAAAAATTTATGAAATAACAATAACGTTGACATCCTCGTCGTTGCAGGGTCCAATAAACTATCAACGACAGAACATCAACTCAGGCACTTCAATAACGCCAAACTATCAAAGACCCGTGTTAAACTTAATCTTCCTGTGGATACTATTAAAGACACAGCAAAGACGGGTTGTATATTTCCACGTTTTGCAGCTATACCAGCGTTGATATCCGCCGTAGTCCCATCGGTTGAAAAAGCAGCTGAACTTGGTGCAGTTGGAACTGCCGCTGGGATGGCATTAAAGAAAACTACGAGAAGGGGTCTAAGATTTCCCGGAACTACAGCGTGGTACGGACGAGGTCTGAGACTGCCAGGGAGACTTCGCTAAACGCAAAACGTTTCGAGCTTCCAATGTCCAATTTTGATTTACTTCACGATGCTACGAAATTAAATATTAATAACTGCAGTGGTGCTTTTGTGCGTGATTGATTACCAGCACACCCAAATATCCAAAACATCGGTATAATTAATCTTGATGGAAGTTCTGTTCCTTCCACCACTGGTTGAAAAGGCACTCACTGCGTTGCATATATGGCCGACCCATGCAGCGTTGTTTATTTTGATTCCTTTGAACTGGCATCACCTATGGAATGTTTAGAACATATCAGCAGTAGAATGCATAACACTCAGAGTGAGATATTGAACTATTTTTTGTTTTTATTTCTTTGAAAATGCTGAGTTGGTTATGCTTTCTGTGGCATGCTGTACTGAAGCTGGGATAATACCGAAATATTTGGCAGCTGCTGTCATTGATGGAAGTATTATTTCTGTTTGTAGATTTACAGATCTAAATAGTCTTTTGCGCTTATTGATTTTTCCAGTATATCTCTCTGCAGATTTCAGACTCTGTGTAATAGCCTGAAGATTATTCAGAGAATTATTCCTTGGATCTGAATCAACGTGATCAGTTACAAAACCATCTTCGATCAGGTCATTAAAACATGCATACACAAATCCGAGTTAACTGGCATTACTAACAGAACCGATCGGTCCATTTAGTCGACAGTGTCTAATGATATCAGCATTCGAGGAATCATAATTCTTAACGATGGGGTGCGTTTCAAATTAATCGACGCTGTTTCCTTCTCGATTTGTGTTGTATATAACCCTTGTCTAAATTATAATGTTATTAATATAAATATATGTGACATGCTATCCGCAGACTACTCAGGAGCATTGATGATAGCATTAGTAGATCCCGAAAATATAGCGATATAGTCTCCAGCATCTCTGATCGGAGATTCAACGCCATCATATTTTTATCATAATACCGTTTCAAAGCTCTGTACTTTCTACCTCCAAACGTTACGCACAACGTTCCCCCCCCCCCCGACCCACTTGTTGCATTTCAAATACGGCTTTGGTCCTTGCCTCTGCCCCTCCAATATCCTCTTGGACTATAATTAATTGAGTCCATATAATAGTAATCTATGATTAATTTCCAGCCCCTAGGAAAAGTTTCAATTTCATAGCAGATCTTTAAAGAAAATTAGCAAGCGATTCTCTCAGATTTTTTAGCCTTTAGAGTGTGAATCAACTTCACGTTTGCAATATGTCTTTGTTGCAAATCTGAATTTGTTCTGTATCCGACGTCATGAACATGGCACGCTTGATCAATCGCATTTATTGGATACTCTCCTGGTTTTGTTTGATCTTTCTCGTCAAGTCGGATAACAAGTCGGGTTCCAGGACCACAATACTTATAACGAGGAAGATGCTTCTCGCCAGGATAATTAGCCCATGGTGCCCTAGTCATTTTCCGCAGCAACGTTTTGTTCCCATCGCTAGCAATGATGAGACAAATTTGTATTTTTTCGTACCACATTTCACACACTTGCCTGGAATTGCACGCTTTTTATTCCTTGTTGTTATTGTTTTTAATCCACTAGTATCAGTGTGTTCCCTGCATCGAACACAATATAAATCCAAAGACTTTTTATAGTTCTACAATATGAATGTGATTGAAATCTCTGCGTCACGATAGCACCATCAAGTCAACCATGATGCAGCGCTTTCAAATTCTATCAGATCAATTATCATACCTTCATCTGGGTCTGTTAAAATTCAATTGCTACCAAACCTAACAATGAGATGGCTCAAGTGTGATAACTTGTATATAGTGGTGCCATCTGCAGATGATCAATGATGCTAAGACATGCTTAAAGATGTTATTATTGATTTTATCACCGACATCAACGATGCGCTGTTGGTAGCCAGTCTCAACCGGAAAATCAACAATCACGTAGTGTACAATGATGTGATGCTAGCTATATAATCAAATCCGAGCAATTTCCCAAGCCAGGCACAAAGACACAAAGACACCGATATTATGTATGTTACTCAGCGATTTGCGCAAATACCTAAAGTGATCAAAGATAACTACAATCTTTTGGTTGTTTTAATGGTGTTGATACCCACACACTAAGGAACATCCACCAGACTTGGTGATCAGGAGTCATCGATATGATCAAGTTTAAAAAGTCTTCCCACATGCGCAAGCGATTCCTCATGGATTTATCAAGATAAATTTACATGACCCCAGATCACGGTATCATATCAAATTTTTGGTTGAGATACCCGTCATACAACGCGGCAAGAGACCAAAAGGATCAAATTTAAAATAAAGTCGGATATTCGGCTAAGGTTGGAGGATTTGCCTCCCCTAGTCCAAATGTTTAGTGGAGATACCTGTCACCTGACCACTACCTTTGTTTTGTACCACAGACAGCAGCAACAGGGTGGGGTTGATTTCAGAAACTGAACCTGCCTGCCAGCGGTCTGTTCACCCTCCCTGCTGTTTCTTGAAGAAAAAAAAAAACAATTTTTTTCTTTTTTTTCTTGATAAATATGTGCACGAAAGGTTGTATATTCTGGAAACAATATATTCATCACAGAAAATGAACACATCCACCCTTCTAAGTTTACATCCCTTCCAAAATTAAAATGTTGTTTGGCCAAAATTGTACAATACTATCTCGCTTTTACCTAAAAATATATGTACGAACAAAAATCATATTTTTTCTTCATAGGGCTCCTTATTTGCGTGTATGTCGTTTCTGACTGACAAAGCAAAACAAGGACGGAAGTCATTCTGTAATTAGATCCAGGGGTATTCGAGTGGTCAAATGCGCTTGCCTTTTCTGATTACTAACATTTCATATTTGTCCACGTGGGGTTTTGTCTCGGATCGGCCAGCGTCATTATGCGAGAAAGCTTGCCAGTTTCTTACCGCAGGTCTGGAGATTCTACCCGGGGTTATACTGGATTCTTCCTCCACCACATTTACTCGCCATAACAAAAACAACATAAATATGTGGTTGTTTTTGGTCCGACCACAGTCTACACGGCTTCTATGACATATCAACTCCTGCCATCCTCAGTTTTAGCCCTCCAGCCAAGATAACTGAATGTGACTCTCATGCGATGAGCTTTGTATTCTGAATGGGGCTTACAATACCGGACATTTTTAGGACTCAAAAACATGTAGACGGATAGACCTTCCTTTAAATATATTAAGGTGATTATTCTTATGATACTTTAATGCCAACGAAGATGTTGAATATTAGTCCATGTAAAACAAAATTTAAACAACTTTATAAAAGGCAGACCAAATAAAGATTTCATTTCTTTTCGCAATGTCTTTAACCATTAATTATATTTTCACATCAAACCAACTCTAATTTTCCTTGTCTATTGATTGCATTTATATAATCGTTGCGCTTGTCCGGCCGTGATTTTGGACGTAGTGCTGCGACTGGTGTGCATGTAAACTGACTGTTATATCGTATTTAGAATTTTCAGTGCCAAAATACTGGAGTGTATCATTATTTTTTATATTTCATACGTGTGTTTGTTTGTGTGTGTGCATGTGTGAGTGAGAGAGAGAGTGCGTGAGTAAGAGAAACAGTGTGTACGTTTCTGTTAAATTTTTATTTTGTAACTTAGAGAAGTAATTATTTATTGATTTTACTAAACTTGCTAGTTTCACTTCTTTCTTTTACATTTTTTAGGACATAGGATCTTAAGAATGGTATATAGTAAATTTCATTAACACTAGCTTAGAATAATTCAAGGAAAGTCTTTTTGACTTTGTATATGAACAATGATCTATGATGGGCCCATTATTAAATACACAGGAAGCGTCCTGCAAATCACGCGATGCTCGCTTGTTTTCCTGCGATAGCACGCAGTCAGCGGTGACATAAGGCGATATATTAATTATGAAAACATTATCAAGACCCAACCACATCAACAGATCCCTATAAAAATAAGCATGCCGCATATGCGAAAGGTCAATGTCATCTCCGTAACAGTATTACATATGTTTGTAACTCACGATTCTCCTCACGTACAGAATCGGATGCATGCTAAAATAACGCGCGCGTGTGTCTCTGCGTGTATGCGTGTGCAGAATTAAAAACTGTTCGACGGAATTAACCAAAGTTCATAAATTTATCAAAGTGGAAACAATAATCATCATTACATATGGAAGGTTGGTTATCAGTCACTGCATGAGCATTAAAACGTCACGTGACTGGATGATCGATATAGTTATATCGGCATAGACAAATATGTTGGTGCTTTAATGTATAAAACAACACATTCAAGCAACCTCGATGCGTGATCAAATGCAAACTAGCAGAATGGTTTGTCATCTTCCAAATCCCTTCCAATACGAACCACCGTTGGTTTGATATTGATTGTTGACTACTTTTAAGGCTTAGATTTTCACTTCTGACGGCTTAATCGCTGGAGTAGGGTGACGTTTCAGGAAACCGATCTGCGTGTAACAAAAGTCTTTTATTAACTGTGAATTATGTAGAACCATCAGTCTTTATTCTAAGTTTTTCCCTTACAAAAATAATTAGCTTGCATTTTGTAAAGGGTAATTTCTCTATTTCAACAATAGACGATTGTTTTCGGACATACGCATTTAGGGGTCTTCCATTAATTATGTCAACAAAATAGGGGGGAGGGGATTTAAAGAAGTTTGACAATTGTAGGCATGGGGGAGTTCAAGATAAACTGGCGTAAACAAGGTTATTTTTTTACAATAAATTTAATAAATCAAAAAATAGGAAATTAGTCGGTGCGTTGGTATGGCACACACTCACTCGCACTTCATAAGCCCACCAGTTTAATCCTAAACCGGTTGAGCTCTTGCCAAGGAAGTCAAAGTCTTGCATCATCATATTTGTTTTTATTCAATGTAAATTGTAGACTGTAGACAGATTTTTAAGAGAAGCTGTTACTAAATTCAAAGACTGCACTGAGCCATAGACATCTAAATAGTATAGCTATCCATGGACTTCTATTAAATAGCATCAATGTTATATGTATAGATGCTATATATATTGAAGTCCATGAGCTATCCCTCCAAGGATGGATAGCTGAGCCTAGGAAACTTGAGAGCTTGACTATTATACAGTCATCTTTAACATAATACATAAAATAAATTATGTAGCCTACACAAGCATACAACTTCTTCAACCAGATTCAGTAACCTTAATGTCTTACAAATATTGTACACTTTGATAACATACTCTTGTTCATTTCAGGAATAGCACACACATACACACACACACACCATTTGCATGTGCTGTAAAATTGCTGTAGCCTATATACGAAAGCTAGAATATAAAGTCTCGATTTTTTCATGAATTCAAAGTGTTATAGTCAATTTGAAATCTGTTAAACAAGTAAAAAGAAATGTATTAAAATTTATTTGTAGACCTTTTAATTTCCATAATTCTATTTTTAGCATAAAAGCCAGCAGTATAAAATATTGTTAGTGGGGGTGGGGGGTAAATTTTATTAGGGGGGTCACTGAAAGTTTGACAGTTGTTGACAAGGGGGGTGGGTAAAAATTGACTAAACATAGTTGACATAATTAATGGACGTCTCCTTATACGCTCTGCATTTGAAGCAGTAGTTGTCCGTACTCGTAACGTTGTTTGGTCTATATCGGTTATACGACAAGATGACAGTCAGTTGAAAGTGACTCGATGTTTTGATAGTTGTTAGATGGTTGGAATTTAATTTGGATACAATTTGATTTGGTAAGAAAAATACACTTACTAGCAGTATTTTACAGAATAACGATAACAGTTTGAGTTTTGTAACGAATATTATTTTACGCTCATTTTTTTCTCCGTTAACTTTACATTATCAGAATCGTTCAGTAGTATACGATATTGCACACCATCATATTGCATTCACGTGCATAAAAGAAATACTGTCTATTGTAAACAAACAAAGGACTCCCAAGGTCGTGCAGTATTTACATCCGAAAAACTCGTTCATATTTTCCCATACAAATGCAGTAACCTATAAATATATATGCATAATGTCACGGTCAAAAGCGGTGGATTTTGAGATTAGTTTGTACAAACGTGAGAGTCTTATAAAGTGGTTCATCGATGAATCTCATCTTCATTATTTATTCTGTAGTTTAGCTTGTTTTGTGTGGCCTGTATCGGCTTCAAAATGAACCTCGTGGCGGTAGCGAATCACCATGGTCAGCGGTCATAGACAGGGTGCAACTAAGTGATATCACAAATATGCCCGGCATGGTGACGTCCATATCACAGACAGTCGGGGCCTCGAGTGGTCGAGTGGTCTAAAGCGCTCTCCGTTACGGATCACTGCCATCTCACCTCTGCCTGCGTGGGTTCGAGTCTCGGATTCGGCCAATGTTGGTATGTGAGAAAGCTTGCCAGTAGCTTCTCGTGGATCGATGGTTCTTTCCGGGATTTTCCCGGGTTCTTTCTCCACCATTAATACTGGCCGCCATATATAGTCTATCGTGTGCTAAAAAAATGGCGTTAAACCCTACAACAACAACAACAACAACACAGACAGTCGAGGAGAATGTTTAAAATTAAGGTGTATATCTTTCATACCAAAGCAAATTGTATCCTAGTTAAATGTAACTGATCTGCTTTATCCGATACAAACTGTTCAGTTTGTACCTACCTACAGATCTGTTTTGTCCGATACACACTGTTGAGTTTGACTACCTGAATGTATGTTTTATCCGTTATATGCTGTTGGGTTTGTACCTACCTACAGATCTGTTTTGTCCAATACACACTGTTGAGTTTGTACCTACCTACACATCTGCTTTATCCGATACACACTGCTGAGTTTGTACCTACCCACATATCTGTTGTATCCGATATACACTGTTGGTTTTGTACCTACCTACATATCTATTTTATCCGATACACACAGTTGAGTACACACTTGAGTTTGTACCTACCTTCATATATATTTTGTCCGATACACTCTGTTGAATTTGTACCTATCTACAGATCTGTTTTGTCCTATACACACTGCTAAGTGTGTACCTACCTACATATATGTTTTGTCCGATATACGCTGTTGAGTTTGTACCGACTTACATATCTGTTTTGTCCGATACACACTGTTGAGTTTGTACCTACCTACATATCTATTTTATCCGATACACACTGTTGAGTTTGTACCTACCTACATATCTGTTTTATACGAGATACACTGTTGAGCTTGTACCTACCTACATATCTGTTTTATCGGATACACACTGTTGAGTTTGTAATTATCTACACGTATGTTTTGTCCGATATACACTGTTGGGTTTGTACCTACCTACATATCTGATTTGTCCGATACACACTCTTGAGTTTGTACCTACATACAGATCTGTTTTATCCGAAACGCACTGTTGACTACACACTGTTGAGTTTGTACCTACCTACATATATATTTTGTTCAATACACACTGTTGAGTTTGTACCTACCTACAGATCTGTTTTGTCCGATACACACTGTTAAGTTTGTACCTACCTACATATCTGTTTTGACCGATATACACTGTTGAATTTTTACCTGCCAACAGATCTGTTTTGTCCGATACACACTGTTGAGTTTGCACCTATCTACAGATCTGTTTTGTCCGATATACACTGTTAAGTTTGTACCTACCTACATATGTTTTGCCCGATATACACTGTTGAGTTTTTACCGACCTACATATCTGTTTTATCCGATATACACTGTTGAATTTTTACCTGCCAACATATCTGCTTTGTCTGATACACACTGTTGAGTTCGTACCTACCTATATATCTGTTTTATCCGATATACACTATTGTGTTTGTACCTACCTACAAATCTGCTTTATCCGATACACACTGTTGAGATTATACCTACCTACACATATGCTTTATCCAATAAAAACTGTTGAGGTAGTACTTACCTACACATCTGCTTTATTCTATACACACTGTTGAGGTTGTTCTTCAAGATGGACGAAATGTTCGTCAAACAATGATCGAGATTCTCGGTTACAGTGCGTGCTGCAGAGACGCTCAGCGGTACAATCACTGTAACAAAAATGCATTTACTTGTGGAAAAATATAAATAATGCATGAATTATTAAAAAGTAATAGACTTATTGTATTCAATTCTTGCCTGTTTTAAAGTGTGTGTGTGTGTGTGTGTGTTATTTGAAGTTACCCCTTCTTGACTGTTCTGGTATCCTGTAAGAGCAATTAACACTGATTTCGCAAGTATACTTTGGTGCCATTTTTGTACGTGGATGAATGGGACATGGCGCCATTTCTTATCAGACGTTTATTTGATTAATATGATTTTTTAAAAAACATATTTTTAAAGCATAGTAGAGTTTTAATAAGGAATGAGAGATAAGACTCGTGTACACGGAATATTTTCACTTGCAGCAAGCATAGGTAGAAGTCGTATATAATAATATACACCTTTTCCACAAATTTAAATGACATGCGGTAGAAGTCGTATATAACATTATATACCTATACGACGAATGTCAAGAACATTATATCATTTAAATTACATGCGGTAGAAGTCGTGTATAGCATTATACACATACATCACGAATGTCAAGAACATTATATCATTTAAATTACATGCGGTAGAAGTCGTGTATAGCATTATACACCTATATCACGAATGTCAAGAACATTATATCATTTAAATTACATGCGGTAGAAGTCGTGTATAGCATTATTCACCTATACCACGAATATCAAGAACATTGTATCATGTTCATGCAAACAAAGCTTACAACAAATGGCATGAACATGTATAGAGTAACAAACTTATTTTAGCAATTAGAAGATGCACTGTTACTTACATAAACAGTAAAATAAAGGAATAAAGCGCATGGTCGTCATCTCAACAATTTGTGCAGCTCCCTAAGTTCGCAAAAGTGATACACTGTGTTCATCTTCTTCTCCCTATTCGTGTTGTAATGGGCATTTAATCGTGTATACAGTAATATTGAACTATCAACGGAAACATTCACATCGACGCGTACACATTTCACACACGTGTACCTCTCGGTCATTTATGATGGACTTTGCTTGGTCGTCTTTTATCACGTACTTAGAATGACCTTTCAAAATGTACGCCTTGTATATTCGGAAAAAAAGACCTGTAAATATCACTTTGTGATGTCATACGATGTTAAAAGGATCGCTTTAAGACGACTGAATTGGACACAGTGTAATTACCAGGCTATTGTTGTATAAATAGGTATCAGCTTTCTTTTATGTATTCTCAACAAAATATTCCATTTCACTGGCACAGTAATTCGAATTGATGAAAAAGCACACTTTAGAATTATGATCGCTGAAGTTAGAAAAATTTAAATTTGAAGGTCCTTGACTTAAATGGATTAATTGAAGATGAATGATGTTTAATGGTTAGACTATAGGCAGATGGTCACGTCATCGCAAATCGAGTGAGTTCCATTGACAATTTTAGTTATGCATAAAGAGCAAGTAATGTCCATTCAACTGTAGGGCAGATAAGGAATATAGATATACAGATTTGTAATAATAATAATAATAATAATAAAGTACTGATCAATTAGTCTAAAGTACAAGGAAGTCATCAATTAGGAATCGCATTAATCCTCTGAATTATGTACGGCTATATATTTATGTGGGACACACCTATAGCCTTGACCGAAGTAAAAAGATGTAATAACTTACAAAGGCGTATATGTTTCTATCCTTTCCCTCATATTTTGTTCCATTTTATAATGCTGTAGTTTTCATTTCAGTGTTTAGCTCTGTAAGAAAGTATAACATTGAGATGAATACCACCAACCCACTTCGTATAAATGCGATATAAATGCGATCCCGGGATGAATTTACGGTCCGGAAAAATAAAGAGGTCGGTATTCGTCAATCAATAACTGCTGGTTGTCTTCAAATATTTTGGTTCCTCAGCATCAATAATGCATTATTGACAAATTGCAAATCTTATCTCTTGCGTTTTGATAATCGGGAGGGCGAGTACCTTCTGAAATACGGTGCTTGCTGTGGTCTACACAGTGGGTGAACAGCATGGCGGCCGTCTCCATGGATGTATAGGTCTCAACATACTCAGGATAGTCCTTTTGGAGATTTTCAAGAACACAGCGGTTCCTTTGATTCAGGAAGCTGGTAAATATTAATGGAAAACATACCCTGAACGAAATTAAATTAAAACTAGGTGTTCATGATAATGAATAATAGAACATACTTTAACTATTTTATTAACAAAAAATAGACCCAGCAATAACATAGAAACTTGAAACAGTTAATATTTAATTATTCTTATTTATAAGTATTATGTTTAATATTATTATACATTTTACACCTCTCGTTTTGAAAATGACAGCTACAAAAGGGAGACTTTTAAGTCTTTGTGGCAATCACGGGTTGCAGTGCGCAAACTATGTACAGTCAAACCACCCCTAAAGGTCACCTGAGTTCAACAGTTAACAGTCCAACAGTCCCTGGTCGCAACAGCCATTCGAATTTTCCCTCGGCAACTTTTCCATATAAATGCCATGTAATGGGCATCCACCTGTCATCCGCGATCAGAGGCAACGTATTTATTAACCATTAAGTGGTTTTATCCTGCCTTCCGGCGTCACTTTAGCATGTCAGCAGTAATTGATCCAATTATGCAAATGAAATTTAGTTGTTTTGATGAGCAAAGCATTATTTATATAAAGGTATATTAACTGAATCCATGTTTAAATGTCTCATTTGAGTGTACTTAGTAAATATAGTGAAATTCAAGGAGTAAAAATGTCGACTTCGAAAGCAAGGTGGTTATTAACTTTACTGGAATTATGCTAGACTAGTGATATCTCTTACGGTTTAGTAATGTGATTGTCATCTGACCATTCCCAACCCATTTGTGATATTTAGATATTTATGTTGGGGTGTAGGGTCCGAGACAAATGCCTATTAAAAAATTGGAATTCGTCACCAGAAAGATAGATTAATCGGGCAGAGAACACTTGTCAATGCAGTTGGCGCGTTATACAACAAAACCAATCGAAGCTGCCCACATCAAGTATGAATGATATGTGAAATACTTTTTAGATTTTACTACTTATTCTTTTCATTTGGCCCAAAAAGGATCAGTGAAGGTTACATTTTTAATCTAAACAATATACGATGAAAGTAGAGGAACACTCAAACATGCCTACAAACATTACGTTTCCCGTCTACGTCGAGATGTTTAGGTCCCATCTGGACACATACATTTGTCATCTTAGAGACGTACACCCTCTCTATTGACGACCTGACGTCCGCATCAATTCCTGAAGCAAAAGGGCAAATCGTCATATATATATATATATATATATATATATATATATATATATATATATATATATACATATATATATATCCGATGAACAAGGTTTTGGCAGGCGCCTGATTTTAAATTCGATTGAAACCGGAAAAAGTGCAAGAGGAAACCACACATATATTATATTCACTAAAATGTTGGAAATTTTGTTGCATATGTGAGCTTTGCTTGCAGAAAAACATCTTGCTTCAAATTGAAACATAAGGAAAGTGTTATACATACATTACATACATACATACATACATGCATACATACATACATACATACATACATACATACATACATACATACATACGTAAGTACGTACGTACACGTGCGTGCGTGCGTCCATCCGTCCATCCATCCGTCCATGCATACATACATACATACATACATACATACATACATACATACATACATACATACATACATACATAGAACAATCAATATTTACATTTTGGCACGTAAAATAAAATCCATCCTGTCAAGACTGTTAGTGAAAAAGAGAACGAAAATCCGTCTCCACCTTCTTCATGACATTGCGATAAATATGATTGTTGTTGTTGTAAGGTTGACCGCCATTTGTCAGGACAGGAAAGGCTATACATGGCGGCCAGTATAAATGGCAGAGGAAGAACTCGGGAATATTCCGGGGGGAACAACCGACCCACGAGAAGCTACTGGCAAGTTTTTTTTTTTTTAAAGTACCAATCATATTGTTTGTGATATGGTAATATGACATATTGAATGTCTGTCTCATACTTTTCCTTATCAATTTTAAGGAATAATAGAATTCTTCAGTTTGTTTGTGTTACCTGAATGAACTCCTGCAAAATTAGAATTTGTTCATTATGTCACACAGTCTGGTTTTGATATTATATTTATCATTTAAATGTCGGAGTCGCGGTGGCTCATAGATTGGCTTACATGATTTGCTATAAGGTAGGCCTGGGTTTAGGTCCCGACCAGACCAGACGAAGCTTCTCCCTAGTATGTTTCTGGGCACTATATTCAAATTGCCTTGTCAGGAATGAAGTTGCATCTGCTGATATGCTATTAAACACCAATTATTTAAAAAAAATACTGTTCAATTTCCATAAAATATAAAACCTCCCTGAAGCAGTCATCTCTCATATTAAGCTGGTACCCAAGTTTCAAGACTGCCAGTATTTAATTTTTAGACTGAACCACACTGTAACAGACACGTTCCCTAAATTCCCGTATCATATGTAGCTGTATAATGAAGGATATGCTATATATAAGAAGCAGATACATGGGGTGAGGCATGGCGATAGAAGGAACTTAATTAAGAATGTTTATAAGTTCATTTTTATCAAACCGATTAACTGCTTTCACTTCTTTTCTGACTTTCTTCTCGGCGACACACCGCTTTGCACAATCATATTACACATTATTACACATAACATCAAACCAAATATGCCAAATTCCTCTTGTTTACCATAGCGACAGCGATTACATTTTTTTCTCTATCCACATAGTGGCATTTTCCCCCCTTTTTTCCCCCAATAACCAAACTCAGAAAATTTCATTATGCTTATATTCATTTCATAATAAGTGTATTCACCTTTATACCTATACGCATATATTGTAAACGTCTTGCGTTATAAGAATATGCCGTTAAAATACATTTTCTATTAGTTATTATGTATATTTGATTTATAATGGTGCTTAACTTTTGTTCCTGATTGTGAATTGTAAACAGAATGTTTGCGTAAGTAACTTTTGCCCATTATCATATGTTATAAGCAAAGCGTTTACGTAGCAAGAGGTCAGGGTCAGTCTTATTTACAGTTAGAACAGATGTTTCCGTTGGAAATCTGCACATTATATTAGGATATATTCAAATAAAAATGTACATAAATAGGGATTTGATAAATAATTCATTTCTGGTATATCAGACTGCACGAATCCATGATCAGAGATAGCAGTTTTACAGCGGTGTTTTCAACATTAGATATAATCGGAGTGGAATTATTTACATACAATATTCATTAGAATGAATAGAAGTCTCATTGACTTTTGGATATTTATGAACTCATTGAAAGACATTCTAGATTTGATTATTCGGTTATATCAGGACATCCAAGACCATAGGAATTCAGTCGGAACGTGTTATATTTTTGGGATTGTCGATATGACAATTAGGAATATCTGAGATTTATTTCACAAACCTGTATGTTTCTCTTGTGTTACTAATCTATGGTTTTAAAGTAAGTAACAGAAAGATGCAAAGGAAACAAATTTTGTAAAACATAACAATTTCATTTTCTAAGTTATGAAATTAAACTTTACTACAGTATTATGAATTAAATTCAAAATACTCCTACAACGTTCTTCAGAAGTCCAAAGGTATCGAATGCTCCAAATTAATTCCAGGTCATAGAATGTGCTGACGTGCCAACATTCTTAATGTATCCCAGTGGCATTGTCCAGAACTCCTTTGAATAAATTCACATTACTCCCAAGAATAATATTTTAGTCCAGACTGAAGAACACATTGCAATTCCAATAAACAATCCAAACTGAATGATTTCCTCTCCAATTATCTCTAAACACAACATTAATCACTTCTGCAGACTGATATTAAAACAAGAGCATATGAAATAAGAGTAAATTATTTGATCAAACCTCTCTCGTCATAAACACACTATGACTGTACAACAACTCTTTAGTCGCAATACTTCCTACGTGACCAACTCGCAAAAGAACCACATCTACTTAACCAATCAATGGGAAATTAGTCCAAATTTATAAACCGGTTCATTATTACCATACATTTTAAACATTGTCAGTACCTATTTGTAGCTCATATTTAATCTAAAATTACGCGCCAAAGGTGAGAACAAAATATATTCACATCACTTGATTTTTCACTTTGTGTTTTATATAAATAAAATCACTTGTTGATTTTACTTAAAATGTAACTTTAACTTTTTTCTTACATATTTTGAGACTTAAAGTCGTAAAATAGTATTACCATCCCAAATAGCGCATGCTTTTTTCAGGTCTTTCACGGTGATCTCTCGTAGAAATGTGAGAAACCCTTCACCACTTTCATTTAGGTGATTGGGGCATTTCTGCAATCCTTCAATGGCGCACACTATGTGTCTCTGATTTGCATGCCTGTGATTTAAAAACGTAAAGGTTAGATACAAGCCAACGTGTCATTTTTAAAAAAAATATTCCATGCATTAAGTTTATAAACAATCTTATTAGGAAATAATTTGCAGGTGCTTATTTTGTTACACACACACACACACACACACACACACACACACATATATATATATATATATATATATATATATATATATATATATATATATATATATATATATATATATATATATATATATATATATATAATTTTTTGACCAATAAGGCAAAGATGTAAGTTATTCTGTAACTGGGGCACCTGGTGGAGAAGTGGTCAGAGGTGCCTGCCTCTGCAAATCTCTGACATCTCACTTATGTCATCATGTGTTCGAGTCTCATCTCAGTCTAATTAGAAAGCTTGGCATTAACTTCCCGAAGGCGGTAGTTCTTCCAGGAATTATCCGAGGTTCTTCCTCTAATAGGTATGCTGGCCAAGATGTGCCATGAAAAACAGCGTTAAACGCACAAAAAACAAACAAAATTTTGTAACTGCTTTGTCGCATAGGGTTCGCACTGAGCATACACCGCTTTTCAGGCCTATTATCTCCATTAAGCTTTGTTTTGTTCCACGATGACTGAATGTGATATTAACAAGACATCTTAATATTTTATTACCACGGTCTATCCATCCGCTTGTTTGTAACGCTTAAAATGTCTTATTCTGATATTCCACTGATGATCCAAGGATCACATTTTAATTGTCACGTCCTGTCAGCTTGGCTAAAAACAATGCCATAATGTTTTATACCAATTTGTTTTGCATGGTAAGATGGTAGGTGTGGAAGCAACTGTGTCTTTAATAGTGCTGTATATCCAGCTCTGTTGATGTAGATTCGTAGACTCTCCGAGACAGCACTTATTTGTTTTTTTTTATTTTATTACCTTCAACAAGCACTTTTGTTAAAGGTATTCCACAGGCAAAGGCGTGGTAGTGAGAATTAAGAATCTAACTGAAATAAATTGCAAACAAAAATTAAAGATGAATTCGTAATAAAAAGTCAGAAACAATTTAACAAACGTACCTACACAGCCTCTTTAGACGATGCACACTGTTGCGGTTGTGTTCCAAGAGGGATGATATGCTTGTCAAACAAGTATTGAGATTTTCTGTTACAGTGCATGCTGCATTAACACTTCCAATCTTCACTGTAACGAGAACGCATATTACTTGACAAAACTATACATAATACAAAAATTAAGTACAATTAATAGATTTATATAAATGGGTCATATTCCGACTGCTTTTGGACACACACCGTCCGGCAAACATATTCGAGAGTTAGTCAGCGGCCGAAAGTAAACCGTTATAATACCAGCTTTAAGAATAGGGTGCAAGTGTCGGTCCAAGACAAGAACAGCTTCAGAAAACAAGATTTTATCCAATCATATCAATTGGGGATAATTCCGACCAATGTAGGATAATTCCGATCAGCCGACAGGCAATTCCTATAATCGCCTCATCATTTGTATCCTTTAAAAATAATAAACATAAGAATATATATATATATATATATATATATATATATATATATATATATATATATATATATATATATATATGAGAGAGAGAGAGAGAGAGAGAGAGAGAGAGAGAGAGAGAGAGTGCGATTAAAAATACACATACAAGATCATGAATTATATTCCAAATAACCTTAAATGTCATAACCATAAGTCCAAAATAGAGAATGTTCAGAATGAATTCCAACAATCTTGAATGTCCTGATATAACACAAATAAGCAAACCAGAATGTGTGTGAATGAGTTGACAATAATCCAGAGTAATGCATTAATCAAAACGTCAATGAGCACTTTAGTAATTCCAGTCAAAACTCCAATCATATCTGATATCAATAGCACAGCTCTAAACCTGATCACAAATGGATTCACACAGACTGGTCTGTAACAGGAATGAATTATTTCTTTATCAAATCATGTTTATGTACAATCTCACTTGACCTATGTGGTAATAATATGAAGCAATCCAAAGGGAAATCATAGTCTTTTTATAAACAAGACTGGCACTGAACTCAAATTATATTTAAAGATTCTGTTTAGAACTTTCAAACATGGACAGAAGCTAAAATATTTATAGATAAGCAGATAGATAGGAAGAGGCAACTCAATGGTGCTAACACTCTCTTTATTCATTTTTAGATCTAACGTAAATTCATAGTTATTTATCTAGTTGAGAAACTTCTCTTGTTATATTTTCGAAGCGGTCAAAATGGAGACAATATCATATGTAAACCGAAAATAGAAATTTGTTATGTTGAATCGATTATGTTCTGATACTACTACTACTACTACTACTACTAATAATAATAATAATAATAAGAATAAGAATAATGTTCAAATAGGCTGAAACACAAGTTAGTAATTAACTCCAGATGGTATAAATCTTCTATAACAGGCATGGCGAACTAAACATTCGTGTCGAACACATTTAGCGCCATCTCTGCTCCGTGTTAAAACTAAATATAATAATTTCAAAGGCGAGTAAGTTATTTTTCTTTCTCTTTTCTTTCATTCCTTCTCCTACTGTTGCAGTGTTCATTTATGTTTTAGCTCTATAAGGAATATAATGATAAAGTAAGAAAAAGTAACCCCAACCCACTTCGCATCTTTGCGATTCAGGGTTTAACACGCTGTCCGGACAAATGAGGAAGAGGGTGGTCGTCTAACAATAACTGTTGGTTATCTCCAACTAATTTGGCTTCCACGGCATCAAAACACGTTAGTTATGACCTGCAATGTTTTATCTCTGGCAAAATCAGAAATCAGTTACCTTCTGAAATGCTGTACTGGGTGTGGTCTACACATTGGGTAAACAGCATGGCGGCCGCTTCCATGGATTTATAGGTCTCAACATACTGAGGAGAATCCCTTTGGAGATTTTCAAGAGCGCAACGGTTCCTTTGATTCAGGTAGCTAGTTAATATATATAGATATATATTGTTAAACCATTTGAAGCTGACAGATCATATATGAATGATATGTGGAATATTTGTTAGATTTTGACAGATCGCCGCTATTTAAATTTTTTTCTTTTGATCCATAAAGACCAATGAAGGATAAATTCGTAATCTAAAGATATATATGTATAATCAAGTAGAAAGAAAATGATCAAACGTACCTACAAACATTACGCCTTCCGTCTAACTCGAGATGTTTAGGCCCCATCTGGACACAGACACTTGCCATCTTAGAGACGTACACCCTCTCTATTGACGACCTGACGTCCGCATCAATTCCTGAACCAAACGTCATATATATATATATATATATATATATATATATATATATATATATATATATATATATATATATATATATATATATATATCCAGCGACCTCTGTTTTGATTGGCGCCGGATTCCTAAGTAGTTCGAAAGTTACAAAACTGGAGTGCTAACTGACACAAATATTATCCAATGATACAAAATTTGGCTGTGGAGGTGGGGGTTGGGCGCAAAATACCAGACCTTACTTTAAATCGAAATATAGGCAACATACATACGTACATGCATGCATGCACAATAAACAAACCGAGAATGTCCTTGTTTACACTCATAACTTACAAAGATTTTTTTTTTATAGACATAATATAATATTTATTTAAACTACCGTTCTCTATTGCTATTACCGTCCCAAATAGCACATGCTCTGTTCACATCGTCCACAGTAATCTCTCGTAGAAATACTTGATCTGTTTCGTTAAGGTGCTTAGGACAATTCTGCAATCCTTCGATGACGCACACTGTGTTTCTCCTGTTTTCTTGCCTGTGATTTCAAAACGTAAAAGTTTGATATAAACCAACGTGTGACTTAGAAACAATATATTGCATGTATTCAATTCATGAACAATAATATGAGGAAAAAAATTGTTCGAATTTATTATGGCGTTGGCACGCTTATTTTAAACATGTTTTACTGTCATTTTAGTAAGCATGCCAATGAAAGATCCATGCATCTTACTAATTTTAGGAACTTTCGACATCTACTATCGATCAATCGATCGATCGATCGAGAGAGAGAGAGAGAGAGAGAGAGAGGAATTTTTTTGTAGCGTAGCATTTAACTATTTTTCAGTCATATCGCTACGATGTCTGCAGTGTGGCGGTTTATAGTGATGTCTAGCACTGGGGCATCATGCCGCAGACATGTAGCATGATGTCCTACTCAGTTACATTTTCCTGACACCAGGCCGACCAGTCCTAACAATAAACTCTTAATGTTGACCGCCAAGCGAGGCAGCTGTTAGTACCATTTATTTATAAGTCTTTGGTAGGACTCAGCCGGGGATCGAACCCACGACCTCCCACATCCGAGACGGACGCTCTAACCACTAGGCCACCTGAGCGGAGAGGGAGGAGGGTTGGGATTGGGTGGGGTTGACAAGCGAATCCACTGCAGCCAAGCCATATAACTAGGCAGAGTACCATATATGCTGTGACTTAATCCAGATCATAAACTGTCACGCTTAAGACATCGTAGCAATATGACTGAAAAATTCTTAAAACTACGTTAAAAATCCAAATCACACACACACACACTCACACACCACTTGTAAATAAGTGGTAAATATGTACAATAATACACTGACATGATTATCCGATAAAAGGTCGAGTGTGCCTGTACATCACGTGGTGCTCACACTTTTGACAGCGATATTGCTGGTTGCCGGTTCAAAGGTACGGCACGTGTTCGGGTTTCGGTGACGAGAGGGAATGTGTTAATTATCAAATGGTGTCAAGGAAAAGGATGCCACATACGCTAAAATGTCAAGGTTATCTTGGTAACTATGACATTGCAGTTCGCATAACTGATACGTGAAACAAATAGCTGCCGTTTGCGCGCGCGCGGGAATGTGTGCGTCTTACGGGGTTCATTAACAGTAGATACTATTATCAAGGATAAAAGAATACAACTTTATTACATGCTGAGTCCTGGTTGTTAACGACTGTTGTTGCACTGTAACATAACGCGACTCGTACGCCTCAACATCGAAAAATCCAAAATGTCTAAAGATTGAAGCATACATCAAACCAGTGCTATCCAACCTTTTTGAAACCATGGGATATTGAAAAATGTTTTTCTTGAAGCCGAGGGCCGCAGCAGAAAACTGAAAAGCAACGACTATATAGCTGCTCGAACTCTGGCGGGCCATTTAAAATTAGCCCGCGAACATCGGGTTGGACAGCACTGCATCACACGAAGCAAACATACTTATTGGATGATATCTTCGCTAACCAAGGTTCCCATAATATAAACCGAACAGATTTTAATGCTTTGTCCTAGCGACATCTATTGGATTTCATTAGTTCCCACCCTTAGTATGTAATGCCAACTAACCATTAGCGTGTAACAGCAGTGCATTGTTCATCGACTGGAAATAGTGAAGGCAGTTGACTTAAAATCCAGTGAAAGTAACAGACCCATGCATATATATATCTGCTCGATACGCCAAGGTGTAGATAGGGTTCTCGTATCGGACCCTTCGCAAGCGATGATGGTTGTGTGATCAATACATAACATCAGAATGGTATATCAACTCGAGATTCCCGTTCAAATACGAATATGATTGTACGCTTTGTTTTGAGGAATATATTTTGACTTTGGACGGATCAAATGCTGTCTTAAGGGTGGCCTTTCAGTAAAACAAACTGCTTGTAACGAATGGATTTAACTGAAAGTAAACCGTGTAGAAACAATAGTCTTTACCTCGAGTTTATCATTTACAACAATAATTATTTTGCTTTTGTAAGTTTTTTTTTTTCTCTCATTGATTTTCAACAATCGACGATTTCTTCTCACACATTGGATGAGATATTCTTAAGCTATTTATCGGTGAAACCAGTAATTGTCCATACTGTATGACAATGTTTGGTCCATTCCGGTTCTGCTATAAGATTACAATCAGTTGAAAGTGACTCGATAATTTGATAGTAATTATATATATTGGAATGAATATAGATATACTTTGAATTGTTACGGAAAATGAACGTTTCAGTTGTATCATGAAGAATCCTCATAACATTTTGAGTTTAGGCGACGAATAATGTTTGGTTTTAATGTCGTATTGAAAGTCGTGGATTCTGGGATTAGTTTGCACAAACGCGAGCCTTATAAAGTGGTTCATTGATGTATATCCATAATTTCAATTCATCTTCATTATTTACTCTGTAGTTTAACTCGTTTTGTGTGTCTTGTATCAGCCTGAAAATGAACCTTTTGGCAGTGGCCAATCGGTGGACAAATATAATGCTGATAGGCAGGGTGCTACTAAGTGATGTCAAAAGTATGCCCAGCATGGCTACATCCGGAGTACAGACTATCAACGAGAATGTTTGAAATTAATCGACCATATCATTGAAACAATTAAGTCGTTTCGAAATAACACTGTGGCATTTATCTCCATTCACACGGTCTATTCATTCATGGCGCAAACGAAAAGTTCCTTTAAGACATTTTCTTCCGGACAAATTAAGAAAATGACAGCTAGCTGACACTCTACCTTCAACCCTTCATCTTATTTTATAAATAATGAATTGCAATTAAAGGTCTTTAATTTTCTTTTTCATGCACAGTTTATTCCAGTTGAAGACTTACATTTACGCACAGTTTATACCAGTTGAAAACTTACTTTCATGCACAGTTCATGGCAGTTGACGGCTTACTTTCATGCACAGTTTATACCAGTTGAAGACGTACATTCATGCACAGTTTATACTAGTTGAAAACTTAAATTCATGCACAGTTTATACCAGTTGAAGACTTACTTTCATGCACAGTTTGTACCAGTTGAAAACTTACATTCTTGCACAGTTTATACCAGTTGATGACTTACTTTCATGCACAGTTTATACCAGTTGATGAATTACTTTCATGCACAGTTTATACCAGTTGAAAACTTACTTTCATGCCCAGTTCATATCAGTTGATGACTTACTTTCATGCACAGTTTATACCAGTTGATGACTTACTTTCATGCACAGTTTATACCAGTTGAAAACTTACTTTCATGCCCAGTTCATATCAGTTGATGACTTACTTTCATGCACAGTTTATACCAGTTGAAGACTTACTTTCATGCACAGTTTATGCCAGTTGAAGACTTACTTTCATGCACAGTTTGTACCAGTTGAAAACTTACATTCCTGCACAGTTTATACCAGTTGATGACTTACTTTCATGCACAGTTTATACGAGTTGATGACTTACTTTCATGCACAGTTTATACCAGTTGAAAACTTACTTTCATGCCCAGTTCATATCAGTTGATGACTTACTTTCATGCACAGTTTATACCAGTTGATGACTTACTTTCATGCACAGTTTATAGCAGTTGATGACTTATATTCATGCACAGCTTATACCAGTTGATGGTCACTTGAATACTAACTTTCATGCACAGTTTATACCAGTTGAAAACTTACTTTCATGCACAGTTCATATCAGTTCGTGACTTACTTTCATGCACAGTTTATACCAGTTGATGACTTACTTTCATGCACAGTTTATATCAATTGAAAACTTGCTTTCATGCACAGTTTATACCAGTTGATGACTTACTTTCATGCACAGTTTATACCAGTTGAAAACTTTCTTTCATGCCCAGTTCATATCAGTTGATGACTTACTTTCATGCACAGTTTATACCAGTTGAAGACTTACTTTCATGCACAGTTTATGCCAGTTGAAGACTTACTTTCATGCACAGTTTGTACCAGTTGAAAACTTACATTCCTGCACAGTTTATACCAGTTGATGACTTACTTTCATGCACAGTTTATACCAGTTGATGACTTACTTTCATGCACAGTTTATACCAGTTGAAAACTTACTTTCATGCCCAGTTCATATCAGTTGATGACTTACTTTCATGCACAGTTTATACCAGTTGATGACTTACTTTCATGCACAGTTTATAGCAGTTGATGACTTATATTCATGCACAGCTTATACCAGTTGATGGTCACTTGAATACTAACTTTCATGCACAGTTTATACCAGTTGAAAACTTACTTTCATGCACAGTTCATATCAGTTCGTGACTTACTTTCATGCACAGTTTATACCAGTTGATGACTTACTTTCATGCACAGTTTATATCAATTGAAAACTTGCTTTCATGCACAGTTTATACCAGTTGATGACTTACTTTCATGCACAGTTTATACCAGTTGAAAACTTTCTTTCATGCCCAGTTCATATCAGTTGATGACTTACTTTCATGCACAGTTTATACCAGTTGAAGACTTACTTTCATGCACAGTTTATGCCAGTTGAAGACTTACTTTCATGCACAGTTTGTACCAGTTGAAAACTTACATTCCTGCACAGTTTATACCAGTTGATGACTTACTTTCATGCACAGTTTATACCAGTTGATGACTTACTTTCATGCACAGTTTATACCAGTTGAAAACTTACTTTCATGCCCAGTTCATATCAGTCGATGACTTACTTTCATGCACAGTTTATACCAGTTGATGACTTACTTTCATGCACAGTTTATAGCAGTTGATGACTTATATTCATGCACAGCTTATACCAGTTGATGGTCACTTGAATACTAACTTTCATGCACAGTTTATACCAGTTGAAAACTTACTTTCATGCACAGTTCATATCAGTTCGTGACTTACTTTCATGCACAGTTTATACCAGTTGATGACTTACTTTCATGCACAGTTTATATCAATTGAAAACTTGCTTTCATGCACAGTTTAGACCAGTTGATGACTTATTTTCATGCACAGTTTATACCAGTTGATGACTTAATTTCATGCACAGTTTATA
The DNA here is from genome assembly GCA_028554795.2 of Sinohyriopsis cumingii. NCBI lineage: Eukaryota > Metazoa > Mollusca > Bivalvia > Unionida > Unionidae > Sinohyriopsis > Sinohyriopsis cumingii. The sequence continues at coordinate 127,501,531 of CM068828.1, forward strand.
CAAGTTGAAGTCTCACTTTCATATTTTCAGCAAATATCTAGGATTTTCTTGTAAATATGCGACTTGTGTGTGCTATGTGTTTTTCGTGACAAGGAGAAGACCTTTCATATTCAAGTTGTTTACTTGAAAAATGTTTAAAACGATATCTTATCTCTGATACTGTTTTATATCCACTCCCTAATATTCTCGTTTGATGACGACTCTCAGAAAGTGAACATAATTTTTATTTATTTTATTACTTTGAAGAAGCACATGTGTTACATGTACTCCACAAGCTAATGAGAATTAAGAATCCAATTGAATTAAATTGCAGAGAACGCTTAAAAGCAAACTTAATGGAAAGAAACGGTTAAACAAACTTACATACACATCTGCTTTAGTCGATACAGACTGTTGAGGTTGTGATCCAAGACCGTAGAAAGGTTCGTCAAACACGTACTGAGATTTTCGGTTCCATTGCATGTTGCAGAGACACTCCACACCATCACTGTAACGAAAACGCATTTTTTTTTTCTTGACGAAATCATAAATAATACATTAATTAATTAAAATGAAAGATTTATATTAGTGTAAATGGGGAATATTTATATCATGGTTGAATTTTCCGAAGCAAATATTTTATTCATGTAATTTACATATTTATTGTTTAAAAAAGTTGTGTTGTTATGTACAAATTGCTAAATCCATTGTACTGGATAAGCGTATGATACATTTCGTCCCATATTTTAAGTCAGCAAATTAAGTATTTAGTAACATTTATACAGGGATTACTTATTCAGCACATTCCTTTCTAAAACCCTGAGAATTGGTATCAGAAAGGTTGTGAACTCTGAAATCAGACAGAAACTAAAAAAGTACAGAGTCATGCGATTATAAGATGAGCGTAGCCCCAAAGAGATAAACGTTTTTGTACTTAGCGTTGCAGCTTTATATTACTTCCAGATGATGATTTACCTTTCTTACAGATAAGGGTTGTCCATTTTGTACGTACGCGTGGAGGGGGGAGTTAACCCAAAAGCATACGTTTGCACATGTGTGTGTGTGTGTGTGGGGGGGGTGTATATTGATAATGCACTTACGTATAGGAAACGGCGGAGGGGGGGGGGACCTCGATAATAATTTGTCTGCTACGTAAACTGTTCGACTGGGTTCAGTCGGCTTTGGAATTTTAGCGGACCCTAGACAAACGTTTTAAAGTTATGCAGCTCATTCCTTTGATGCAGGGGCCCCGAGTGGTTAAGTGGTCTAAAGCCCCGAGTGACCGAGTAGTCTAAAGCCCCGAGTGACCGAGTGGTCTAAAGCGCTCTCCGTTACAGGTCATTGCCATCTCACCTCTTTCTGTGTGGGTTCGAGTCTCGGATTCGGCCAGTGTTTGTATGCGAGAAAGCTTGCAAGTAGCTTCTCGTTGGTCGGTGGTTCTTTCTGGGGTTTTCCCGGGTTCTTCCTCCACCATTAATACTGGCCGCCATGTATTGCCTATCGTGTGCTGAAAAATGCCGTTAAACCACACAACTCCAACAACACCTTCGATGCAGTCAGACATTCAACGTCGGTGGACTATCTGTCTTATTAAACACGTTAGTATTATTAATCCTTGATCGTTTCTACGTGGATTAAATATAGGCCGTTCTATATAATCCGGAGGAAGGGAGCATCAAGCGTACATACGCAGGTTGGAGAGGGGGGTGGGGTGAAAAATGTACGCATGCGTACAGAGAGTGCGGATGGGGTCAAGCTTTGCAAGCATATTGCTTACGTACAGAATGGATGGCCACTATGTTTCGACGATCTGTATTTGTAAGATTTTCTGAACGGTAGAAATGCAACGATTTGAATGTTTCAATACGTTAGGTTGGATGTTATTTGGTAACGTTTTCATTCTAGTTCGAAACATTTTGCATTCTTTTCTTTTATATACTTTTCTTTATATATATATGTGTGTGTGTGTGTGTGTGTGTGTGTGTGTGTGTGTGTGTGTGTGTGTGTATTCCCACCTTGTGGGGGTGGGTTTATTGGCGGATTGTACCATCTTACAAGGAGTCCGCTTTATTCGGTTCTCGTTATCTAGGAGATGATCGCCCTCGGTGTTATTGCCCGGATGGAGTAGACTTATAGGTAGAATAAACAGAGATCTGACCAGATATATAGAACAGAATGACTCGAGCCATGTACATGTATTAATTACATAAACAACTGTAATAAGACATTACATTAGGAAGATACACTTCTTTCTGAAATAAACATTTCACCGAATTTAAAACACAAATATACGTATATAAATAGTTGATCTGTTTAAATGATAGAATTGGTTCATCACATAATTGAGTGAACAATCGAAGTCATTGCCTTGTACAACTTCATAACTTGTGCATTCCGGTTCACTCCAAGGTCACTGTGGTGGTTGTTCTTCTCGGTCCTTCCGCTCTTTTGTCTTTCTCCTTCAACATCCCTTCTGTCTCGCCTCTTTCTGGCCCTCAAATTTATGTGTGGGTAGGTGGGTACGTAGGCATGTAGATACGTAAATACTTGTATCAGTAGGTACGTGGATACGTCAGTTAATACGTCAGTGGAGCTATTTCATCTAGTGCTTCAAGCTTTGTTCGCTTATACCGTCATAATTTTGTCCGTTAACTTCCCAGATATCCGACCCCTTTGATAAATGTTTTACACGAGAATTTCCTCCAAATTTACTCTCAGAGTACTTTATATTTTCTCTCTTTCAAGAAAATTGCAGACTGACTAGATTTTTCGGGGGGGGGGGACTATTTACAGTTAGGAAATTTAGTTGTGGAAACACCCATCTCCCTTATTTAGCGTAACCAATTAGGATGAAATATATTTACCGCCTTTTATAACTAGACCCCTAAATTGCGGTCAACTTTACTTTTACTTTTCCTAATAACTGGTCTGCAGAATTTCAATTTCTGACAGTTTCGATATAATATCGAAGTTACCTCCCATCCTCTAGTCTGTCTCACGGTTAAATAAACGAAGGCTTAATTAAGAATCACTTCCTCTCCCGACACAGACATCAGCAATCATTGCATTATAGCGATTTAACAAGGCCTGTCCCGATAAATCTAATTAATTGTTCTCTGGCCCCAAGTTAATGCGTTCTTCATAGATGTCGACAGAAATTATATATATATATATATATATATATATATATATATATATATATATATATATATATATATATATATATATATATATATATATATATATATATGTGTGTGTGTGTGTGTGTGTGTGTTTGTGTGTGTATATGTATATATATACACACACACACACACACACATATATATATATATATATATATATATATATATATATATATATATATATATATGTGTGTGTGTGTGTGTGTATGTGTGTATCTGTGCGTGTGTTTGTGTGTGTGTGTGTTCATTTGTTGGAAATTATTATATTTATCTCTAATTGTGCTTTCGATTTATTGTAAAAACTATTTCGCTACATTTTTATGAGTAGTAATACTTAATTTAGAAATAATAAAATTTTTCAGCCATATAACATAATATTTAGGTGTTTTAAGTCAAGCATTTAATACTTACAATTGCTTCAAATGAGTTTAATGTCTGTCCCAACTATTGAATTTTAAGCAGCCGTTGACTTATGTGATATTTAGTAGATATACATTTCCAGATTTATATGAAAATGGTAAACTTCGAAGAATATGATCATTTCTTTATGTCATTTATATATCTAAAATTTAACTTTTATGTAGATGTATTTCTATATAAATATAGAATGTGATTTCTTATATCAATAATTTCAATAAAGTTCTGTTTCGAAGACTTGACGAGAGTTGAACTTTCTCACAGTAATCCCGTACATATATCTATGTCTCCAATAATGTAGACAATACCTAAACTGCTATGTGTGATACCTCCGAAAAGGGTCTCTCTCTGTCTGTCTGTCTGTCTCTGTCTCTCTCTCTCTCTCTCTCTAAGCATATGTGACAGGCACATATGAATCAAAACATTGTTTTAACAAGAACTGGGGTCCAAAGTAGTTTCATAACAAATTATGTGAAAAACCTTCTCATAACATTAAGACTGCTTTGAGACACATAAGTACTTCCGAGTGTTTTGCTCTCGTGAATGGGTCTAAAGTCAACTGTTGCAAAACACCAGCTTTGAAATTACGGCATATATCAAGGTACAGATACAGTAAGTAAGTTGTTGTTTGGATTTAATGCCAGTTTTCACCAGATGATGGGTTGCAGATGGTGGTCAGCGTATCTGGTGGAGTAGGAACCGGGAGAAATGCCAGAAAGAACCACCTACCCACAGGAAGCTATTGGCAAGCTTTCTCGTCTTCCCACGTTCGCCTTGCCAAAATTCAACCCACGCAGACACATATGAGATGTCGAAAATCTATAAAGGCGAGCGCCATATACCATTTGGCTAACCACAGCGCCCACAAGAAAGAAGATTTTACCGAATCAGATGAAATGAAGTAATTTCGACCACTGAATGATGATTCCATGGAACTAACGGGTTATTCCATTCCGACCTGCATATTGACAATTCATACCAACGGGTTATCCCGAGTATATTTTAGAAAAAACAATCCACGTACCCAAGGGCGTATTACCCATTAAGCAGACTAAGCACGTGCTTAGGGCACCAGGGCCAAAGGGGGCACCACAAAGTTTAAAAAAGGGTGAAAAGAAAAAAACGAATGAAGATTTGTAAAATAAATGATAAAAATAGTGCAAATTGATCATAATGTTCTGTTTCTTGATCATGGTGCACCCTAGGGTTATCTTCACAGGTGTACGTGGAAAGGAGGGGGACACGAAGATTTGTCAGTGCTTAGGGCATCAGTGAGCCTTAATCCGCCCCTGCATGTACCTTCTATTCAATCATTTTAATAACATTACGATAAATTTCTTGACATATCATTTTTTACAGTCATTCTAGATAGTTACAGAAATATATTGTATATGTTTATTCATACCTCATACTAGAATAGACAGTGTACACTACCCCCCCCCCAGCTATGTTTGTGCAGCTTCAATAGACACTGTATACTACCCCCAGCTTTGTTTGTACAACTTCAATAGAGAGTGTATACTACCCCACAGCTATGCTTGTACAACTTCAAATGACAGTGTATAATACCCACTATATATGCTTGTAAAACTTCAATATACAGTGTATACTATCCCCAGCTATGTTTGTACAACTTCAATAGACAGTGTGTACTACCCCCAGCTATGGTTTTACAGCTTCAATAGACAGTGTATACTACCCCCCCCCCCAACTATGCATGTACAATTTCAATAAACATTGTATATTACCCCCAGCTATGCTTGTACAACTTCAATAGACAGTGTATACTACCCCCCAGCTATGTTTGAACAATTTCAATAGACAATGTATAATCCCCCCAGCTATGCTTGTACAACTGCAATAGACAGTGTATATTACCCGCCAGCTGTTTGTACAACTTCAATAGACAGTGTATACTACCCACAACTATCTTTGTACAACTTCAGTATACATTGCATACTAACCCCAGTTGTGCTTGTACAACTTCAATAGACAGTGCATACTACCCCCAGCTATGTTTGAACAACTTCAATAGACAGTGTATAATACCCCCGTTATGTTTGTACAACTTCAATAGACAGTGTATACTACACCACCCCACCCCACCCCGTTCTCTCTCTCTCTCTCTCTCTCTCTCTCTCTCTCAGCATGTGTAACAGGCCAATATGAATCAATCGTCTTTTACTAGCCGGTTATCTGTTAAGAGCTGCTGACAGGCTGATTTCACAATTATAAACAAAAATTTTGTATGCAGTGAACGGGGTCTTTAATATTTCGATGACATTTTTGAACAACCAAAATTATACCTGGTAAAAAAAAATCATTATTTTTAAAGCACTTAAGAGTTATAAAACATCATGAATAATAAGACGCATGTACACCGAATAGTTTGTCCTTTATGAAGCATAGGTTGAAGTCGTAAATAAAGTTTTTAGTTTAGACACTGTTCACCTATACAGCCAATATAAAAAATAATACATTAATTACATGACATGCGCAAACAATGCCAACAAAAATTTCATGAATATGTATATAAGGACAAATATATTTTTAGCAATTAGGAAAGGCACTGATTCTTACCTAAACAGACAAATAAAGAACTAAAGAGCTTGGTCGTCATCTCTACAAATCACCCAGCTCCTAAATTCGGTATTGGTGGTAGATGTATAACACTCTATACATTTATTACCTTCGCAGTATTCATGTTATTATCGGTTACTGATAACCGTGTATGCAGTGAGTGTTAATATTCTATCACCGCAGACTTAATCTCATACATTCTCCTCGAAGAGTAATCATTTCATAAACATGTACATATCGGTCAGTTGTGATGGACTTTGCTTCTAACTCCGATAACAACATTTATTAGGTTTAATCTTATGTGTCTGATTTGGCATTAGATCCATCTGTGTTTCCATTTCCATTTAGCAAACCCAGCATGGTAATATTTTTACATCTTGAAATATTCAATAATTTTCTATTTATAAAAAGGATTGGTTCATAATTATACATATTAAAACTATTGTTTGTAAAAAATAAAATGTGAACAGACATTTTAAAAGCTATGAAATGTATATACATTGGAATGATTCACCGATGTCGGCGCACTGGTTAATGGAGATGTTCTGCAACTTACGTAGCGACGAGGAGTTTACGGATATTTCACAGTGTCTGCCTCCCAGAAACCATTGAGGTTGACAAAAGTAGTTTGGACAGAATGTTTTAAGATGAAGCTGGTGTGCAATGTGACAACAAAAATGACATAGAGAAGCCAACTTCTTTGTCGCTGAAAAAGTGTCTTGAAAGTTTGAAAACTCTAGACACAGTAGGAAAGACAAAAAGGGTCATGTCAAGATTCAATCCATGGTTTGAAATACCCCCGCCACATGTTACTTGATGCTTAATTATACCCTTATATTGGTGCGTACCTGGCTACTGTAAATAAAAAAAAAACGGATCGTTTGTACTATAAATCAGATAATAATAATAGTTCAAACACGGCCATAGGCAGACTAAGAAAAAATAAAAACGGCCCATCATTTGATTACTCAAAGCCACAGAGTGCTTGGTGGTAAAGACTTTAAAAAAACGGTTTTATCAGTAACAGAAACAGAGTTACAAAATTATGTGAAATTCATTTAGCCATTCTATTACTGATGCAACAAATTTAATAATAAGATAGAGTGATAGGTCGAACTCAGACTGTCGGCAGGACAGCATCACCTAGTGCTCCTGGTATTTCCCAAATCAATGTTGGCGATCAGTCGGTGTTTCCGTGTTTCTTTTCCTTCTCTCTCTATCCGCAACGGGTTATCAAATTATTGTTTGGGGCTGCGCTCTTACTGTCTAGTCTGGTGTGTGTAGAGCTATTTCTTTTATACAAAAGATAACACCCAAACGAGAGACGTCAGAGTTTTCCTTCTCCTGGGATCAAGGAATATTCCCACTCTTTTTTCGTCAGATATTGTCTATCGAATTCATAAGAACCAGCAGATTTTATTCGCACTTAATAAAAATAAAAAAAAATTAAAAGAAACCAACATATTTTCATAAACAGATATCTGGTTAATGGTTAATAAATTCTTAACTGAATTACATGGCATAATTAAACCTCTTTAAATAAACCATCACATTAGTATGTGGTTATAAGTTTACAAGCTGAACTATGCCACAAGTTAACCCAATACTCGGTTGAAGAGAATTCACAACTTAATCAATTAACGAACTTCACTCCTTGTCATAACTATGCAACGTTCCTAATCAGTGATTCATTGACACAGATTTTCCAACATAGAAAAATCAATACTTAGCATAAATGATACAAATAATTTAAGACATATTTCACATATTCACCCAATTTTAGGTCAGAAGAAATACATGAAATAGTATAATACATGATTCCTATTACATACCGAGCCTATAAGCCTGAACTCGTTCATATAACGAAATCTGTATTATATGACACTCTAACAAACATGAATCATTAACATGCACTTATTATTTCTTAACTCAAGAAGAACTGAAGTATGAATTTAAAATGAATAAATTCAACAAAAATTACAAACCGACATCAATGAACACTTAATATGCAGTTGAGAGTAACCTTGTGCTTTATCTCAGCTCTCGATTGTTTATCATCAGAGAATTCCCTGTCCTTCTCTAGGTACGGGTCTGTAAAAGTTCCAGAACCTCTTGTCCTTTAGACAATTTAACAACGAGAAATACTTGCTATTCCCCGGAGCCAAACTTTCCGTTTCGTTGAAAAACTTGGACTGATAAGCTCAACAAGGGAAACTATTTTAAAACCCCTGAATTCCGTCTCAGAACACATTGTTGAACTTAGCCATTCAGGATTACTACTTCACTCGCCAAAATCTGTACCACTCCTAACGAAGTCGGAATAATTCTGTATAATCTGTATAGTCTGCCTTTATTAATAATTATTAATAATTATTCTGAAAATATTATTTCATTTACACCTGTTTCAAATGGACTACAACTTCCAAAAAATATCTTCCCTGGTTTTTCTCCTTTTGTCACTTTACCTATATGGCATTGGATTACTTGATACTATTCTCTGGTTCGCAACTCTAAACAAGCGAATCATAAGTAAGACTCAGTTCATTCCCCATAAAGATCAGATTAATTATTACAAGTCACCAAACACCAGTGATCCTAGCCAATACATTAATCCTAATACTTTTGACACAATTACCACGAAAGAAAGCAGTTTGATATTGTGTTACATTGTGCTTCAGTCGGATTAGTTAACAAAATGTTGAACCATTTAAGCTTTGATATTGTGCTACAATGTGCTACAGACGGATTAGCTTACAAAATTTTTGCACCATGTCAGCTTAGTAACACAATCTATATTTATTTTAGATTTAATTTTGCTTCATTAAAACGATATTTAATATTAGTGATGATGGTGGTTATTCATCATGTTTTGAAACTCAATCAGTTCTTCTTTCGAGGGGATCAAAATGAAATGTAAACCTTGCATTGAAAAACATTGTCTGTTGGGTAGTTGCAAATATCACCATCTCCCATTCAGCTTTGAAGTGTTGCATACGATGTAGCGAACGTCTGTTCCACAACTGTACTTTTTTCTTTAACATATGAAAAAATTTCTGCAGCAAAAAGATTTTAAAAAAAAATGTATCCATTCGGCAATACGTTCAAATGCCTATATTGCGGAATTTCCATTTAGTTAGTCAAGTGTTCCACAAGTTTTATGAATTTTCGGAAGTAGATTAAAGTATCTTGGTCTTGAATTATTCGAAATCAAATAGTCGTATTCCCGCTTGTCCAGAACACCGCTTTCACGCGAGTTTCCACATTTGATTTCCAGTGCTTAGTTTGAACGAAGCTGATGATATTTCAGATCATTTAATTTCCGCTGAGTTTTGAATTCTTAAATTCTTTTTAAACACTTATTCAAAAGTATCTATATTTTCCAGTGTCGATATAAAATCGAGAATTTTTCATAGTAAACAGTGCCCTGTCAAGTTAGAAATCGACATTTGGAAAGATTTGGTTCTAAAATTCCCAGTCCTGCTTGCAAACATATGAATAAGTGTACCAGTATATTTGGTGGAGGAATACTCTGGGAAGAGCAACCGACAAACGGGAAGCTACTAGCAAGCTTTTTCACATAGAGTCGAGATGGCAGTGATCGATAACGTCGAGAGCCTCAATTCGTTCCGCCACTGTATTAATACACGGTCCTTGTATTTATTTCATTTTAGACACTAATTCTTTACTACAATTAATTCATGAATTTCTCGAGTCATATGTTACTGCCGATGTTTTACTTCTCATTTTCACATAGAATACAAATCCTTAACAAAATTCAAGAAAATCTGTTGTTAATTAACATAGGCGATGATGAGCTTGATTATTAGTTAGGTGCAACATCACAACGTTGATTTTACACCGCGCTACGTCTACCTTCACAAAACGTTGACTTATTTTAGATAAAGAATGTGTTCGTAGTAATTTTGAAATGGCGACAGTTTAGTTTTCTGAGATATCAGTAGTTGTGGCTAATATTTGTGGTAATATATATATATATATATATATATATATATATATATATATATATATATATATATATATATATATATATATACACATACATATGCCGAGTTTAACTGGTTCCGTTTGGTTTGATCAAAGTGTGGATGTGTGTTTTTGCTACCTTTATGGCTTGACCAAAGTGTATCAGGGTATTTTATACTTATTTATTAAACCTTTTGTAGCCAAATAGCTATCAATTTTTGCTGTGTATGGGGCCTATTAGTTTGCAAGACGGCTTTTTCAATATCGAGGTTATACGTCTTTGGATATAGTCATAAATGGATGTAGCAAACCTGGCTGCAAACATTTGGATATCTTTTAATTTCTTCGTGTAAGTGGTCATATCAAACGGTACAAGAACGATTTTGCTTTGTTTCATATGTCATGTATTTTATGTTTCAATTTCAGATCTCATGTAACTATGATTTGTAAATATCGTATTCGAATGACAGTTTCTAAAGAACTATATTTTTATGAATATGACATGCTGGTTTTACGGCATTTCTTTCTTGTCATTTTGTTAGACTATCTTGTTCCATTTTCGCGTCTTAGATTAGTATTGTCATTTAGTACCATCTTCGTCTCCTGTTGATCGTGAAAAATTATTAAAGTTACGTTAAAAATCCAAATCACACACACACACACACACACACACACACACACACACACACACACACAATCGTGATATCACGGATGTGCAATGAGAAACCATTGCTTTAAATACTGTGCCCTGAAACATTCCAGATGCTACTTTCAACAGATATTGTTAGAAATATTAACTACTTCACAATGTCCGCCAAAACATGCAAATGAGTCTATCCAGTGCAGATACTTGCATATAATTCTATACTGAAATAATGTGTTCATTAACTCTTTAAGTGACAGTGTCATCAGCTTTTTAAGGTCTAGGACTGATTTAGTTTCCAATTTTGGTCAGAAAACACAGATATATAGTCATGCTGAAACAATTCCGAGATGATTTAAGAAGAACTGACTAATTCTTATCGTAGTAGTGGAAGTTGAACCCACCCGGAAGTACATGTGTCTCTACAAACTTCACAAGTCCCATTATGTTAATCACCATAGGGGGAATACAAATATAAGTAAATGTCCCTATATGTAGCTCAACTCTTGCACAACATTGTCACAGGAGTTGCTGAATTAAAATGTAGTAGAAGGAGGAGGAGGAGGAGGAAGAGGAGGAGAAGGAGGAAGAGGAGCAGTAGATGTAGTTGTTGCTGTTAGTTTAGTGTTAATGCATGTAATATATAAACCAGAACATCTTTGATTTGACTTATGCAAAGAAGCACATAGACAATACAATACATAAGTTCATATACAATACGTTGTTGCATAAATGAATGAATAAATAACGGCTAAAGAAACATGTGAGCACATAAATCAGCGGAGAGAGAGAGAGAGAGAGAGAGAGCTAATGATCTAAGATGGAATGCATTATCCAAATATCTACCTAGTTATTTTACAGTTTCTAAATCTTCATTTTTAAGTATTTGTAGTAATTTGTACATACGTGCTTTCTGCCAATGGTAATGGCAATTAAAAGATTTTCTCTGTGAGAGGTAAAGAGGACAGATTAAGACAAAATGATATTCATTTTTTATATCATTATTTACACAAAATTCATTCATTCCATTTGTTTCCTTCATGTCTTAACAGTTCTGATTCTTAATGGGTTTGATGAAACCTTCGTAAAGCCCTTATGTAGCTGGCATTACCAATTATTCTAAGATAGGAAGCGGTTTCGAAAATATCTTTTATATCTTTATACATATTTGAAGTGTTCGAAGTGTTCGAAGCAACTGCTGAACTCCATTAAGAACAAAATATATTTTTGTTGTCTTTGGTTAAAATGCGATCAAAAAGGGCATTAATGTAATACGATCAAAAAGGGCATTAATGTAATACCAGACTTAGGATATTACCAGACTAAATTACGGTAATATCAGACTGAATTAGAGTAATACCAGACTGAATTAGGGTATTAATACCAGAATAAATTAGGGTAATGTCAGACCGATGCCAGACTGAAATAAGGTAATGCAAGACTGCATAAGGGTAATGCCAAACCAAATTAGGCTAATACCAGAATGAATTAGGGCAATGCCAGAACGAATTAGGGTAATCCGAGACCGATTTCGGGTAATACCAGACTGAATTAAGGTTATATCAGACTGAATTATGGTAATACCAGACTGAATTAGGGTAATAACAGACTGAATTAGAGTAATACTAGACTGAATTAGGGTAATGCCAGACCGAATTAGGGTAATACAAGACTGAATTAGGGAAACGCCAGACCGAATTAGGGTAATGCCAGACCTAATTAGTAATACCAGACTGAATTAGGGTAATACGAGACTGAATTAGGGTAATATCAGACTGAATTAGCGTAATACCAGACTGAGTTAGGGTAATACCAGACTGAATTAGGGTAATACCAGCTTGAATTAGGGAAATGGCAGACCGAATTAGGGTAATACAAGACTGAATTAGGGTAATACCAGCTTGAATTAGGGAAATGACAGACCGAATTAGGGTAATACAGGACTGAATTAGGGTAATACCAGCTTGAATTAGGGAAATGCCAGACCGAATTAGGGTAATACAAGACTGAATTAGGGTAATACAAGACTGAATTAGGGTAATACAAGACTGAATTAGGGTAATACCAGACTGAATTAGGGAAATACCAGACTGAATTAGGGTAATACCAGACTGAATTAGGGTAATACCAGATTGAATTAGGGTAATACCAGACATAATAATAGACTGAATTAGGGTAATGCCAGACCGAATTAGGGTAATACCAGACTGAATTAGGGAAATGTCAGACCGAATTAGGGTAATGCCAGACATAATTAGTAATACCAGACTGAATTAGGGCAATACAAGACTGAATTAGGGTAATACCAGACTGAATTAGGGTAATGCCAGATTGAATTAGGGTAATACCAGACATAATAATAGACTGAATTAGGGTAATGCCAGACCGAATTAGGGTAATACCAGACTGAATTAGGGAAATGCCAGACCGAATTAGGGTAATGCCAGACCTAATTAGTAATACCAGACTGAATTAGGGCAATACAAGACTGAATTAGGGTAATATCAGACTGAATTAGGGAAATGCCAGACGGAATTAGGGTAATATCAGACTGAATTAGCGTAATACCAGACTGAATTAGGGTAATACCAGACTGAATTAGGGTAATACCAGCTTGAATTAGGGAAATGACAGACCGAATTAGGGTAATACAAGACTGAATTAGGGTAATACCAGCTTGAATTAGGGAAATGACAGACCGAATTAGGGTAATGCAAGACTGAATTAGGGTAATACAAGACTGAATCAGGGTAATACCAGACTGAATTAGGGAAATGCCAGACCGAATTAGGGTAATACCAGACGGAATTAGGGTAATACCAGACTGAATTAGGGTAATACCAGATTGAATTAGGGTAATACCAGACATAATTAGAGTAATATCATACTGAATTAGGGTAATATCAGAATGAATTAGCATAATATAATACCTCTTCAAAGTCTGAGACGAGTTGTATCTTTCTTAAGTTAGAAACCCGGTTTTTATATTAATCATTCTTTCGCAATCGTTAACCAATAAACGGTAACCAATAAATGGTAACCAATTAACGGTATATTTTCCGAAGAATACCATTGTTTCTTTAGCAGTTTGAACCAGTATATAATGATGGGCACATATCAATTTGAATGAAATGGATAACGGCGCAACTCTCCAAATAAAATCGAGTTTGTAGACTTTAACATATATTAACCATTTGCAATTGAATGACTCGAAGAATGCAATTTAATGACTTGAAGAATACAATTGAATGACTTGAAGAATGCAATTGAATGACTTGAAGAATGCAATTGAATGACTTGAATGCAACTGAATGACTTGAATAATGCAATTGAATGACTTGAAGAATGCAATTGAATGACTTCAAGAATGCAACTGAATGACTTGAAGAATGCAATTGAATGACTTGAAGAATGCAATTGAATGACTTGAAGAATGCAATTGAATGACTCGAAGAATGCAATTGAATGACTTCAAGAATGCAATTGAATGACTTCAAGAATGCAACTGAATGACTTCAAGAATGCAATTAAATGACTTCAAGAATGCAACTGAATGACTTGAAGAATGCAATTGAATGACTCGAAGAATGCAATTGAATGACTTGAAGAATGCAATTGAATGACTTGAAGAATGCAACTGAATGACTTGAATGCAACTGAATGACTTGAATAATGCAATTGAATGACTTGAAGAATGCAATTGAATGACTTCAAGAATGCAACTGAATGACTTGAAGAATAGCTACAGTAGTTAAATATCGTCTTAAAATGCAGCTTCATAAAAGTTGAAATGACTCTATCATGTATTGATTCATAAGTGTAACAAGGTCTGGTATTTTAGTATTTTGTTGTTGTTTAAATGGGGGTGGGGGAATGGAGAGGCTGATCTAAGTTCATCCACGGTTATTGGAGTATCCAGACATGTAAATATCGGCTCGCTTAAAAACTCCATGCAACCTTCTTCTTGTAAGTTTCTACTCGGCTCTAACTGACCAGTATTATTTTCTTGTGGTTGAAAGTTTCTTAAGCTGTTCATCAAAATCACCTCAATGATACGAATACGAATAATTCGTAAATCATTAAATGTTTTTCCACTTAATTCATTGTAGAGTAAATGACGTGTTCGGCAGTACTTTTTAATTGTTTTTCTTCACTATGAACCTCCACTTATTACCATCGATTTGAAAGAATTATAATGAATGAAGCACTTTCCTATAGCTCCATTTTTATTAACTTATAAAATTAAACCAAAAATCGTTATCTTTAATTTAATTTCCCATCTTGAAAAATCAAAACTGTTTTAAAAATATAGATTTGGTTTTTTTTGGTGGATATAAGAAAGGAAAGTTGTTCTTGTTTTCGTACAGCTTTTATTTAAACAATATACATAACAATACTGCAAGTAGGTGGTAGTGACGTGCTATAACCAATATCATTCCGCTTGATCCATTATTATCTGCAAAGACATTGGAAAAAAGATTAGAAACACACCTTTTAAACAATATTTCCTTTATCACGCAATTCATTCTAATAATACAGCATCCTTTTAATTTTCCAGCGACTCCTAGCAAAGTACATTCACCCTACTTTCTTCTCACTATATAAAATCATTTCATACCAAAGAAAGGATGTGAACATTCTGCTGTAAGAGATGAAACTCTGGAAAAGCCATATCTTGCTTATTATATTACAAGGAACTCATTAATAAATCATAATAATAAATTAATTTATTAAATAAAATACCATTCCATTTCATTACCTACCGCATTTGTGACGGTCACTTTTTATTTCTATAATTGAACTCATGTAAAACAGAGTACGCAAAAAATCATGCTGTTTAGTAGATAGTCCACATGTGCAGTATATTATATTATTATATGCTCATTTTTTTCCCCGTTAACTTTACATTGTCAGAATTGTTCAATATTCCCCGATACTGAACGCGCGCGACAATACACATATAGCATTCACGTGAATAAAGGAACTACTTTCTTTTGTAAACAAACAATGGACTCAGACGCCAGCACTTTTGATTTGTAAACAAATCATGTACACTCGCCTAAGAGGCTCTTTACGTTGTGATTGTTTAAATTTGTTTCTGAATGAACTAAAACATGTTTCGTGGACTGCAAACAAACTTAGCTGTTTTGGCACATTCCGCGTTGATACAATGTTTCGGATTTAGGCTAGCTACATTATATAAATGACGGAAGATTAGGTCCTTACAAATAACATACAAGTGACAAGGCATATACTGTTTTCTTTAGCTGGTGATAAGAATGGCAAAATAAAATATACTTACAGTTTTACATCCTGAATTTCCTCAAAATGTATTTTCTTAATTCTGCAAATCCGAATTACATGAGCCATGTCATCGGTTTTCAATCTGGATTACACATTTCGAAATTGTTCTGTAATTTCGATGATAAGTGCAATTGCATCCTCCTTATTGCACTCAAAATGAAATAAGCATTAAATTCCATAGCGTCATTTTGATAATTGCAATTGAAAGATTTCATATTTTCCCACATTATGATTTCAAACATTCAATGACAGAAACAGACACATTTGCAGACGTAGACACGCTTCTCCCGCGCCACTTCAATCCGATGTATTTCATGTATAATTTGCAAAGAAGAATCCAGTCCAAAATCACAAACTTTCGTCGAATCGAAACAAAATACCAAAATATATTCATTCCAGATCAAATGGAAAAGTTGTTGCAATGCACATTCATTCACAATATGACTGCAATTTTCAATTTTAACTAAACACGCCATTTTCTTTCGAAAGTTATGTCGAGCGCGCGACTAAGTTCTCATTTATTTGGGCGGAGTTATGTGCACATTAATAATGATGTCATTGTGTAATGACAAATCTGCGCTTGTGTATTTAGTTTGGAATAAGGCATTCATTCATTTACGTTGTTTCTTGTAGTGTATTTATTTTATATAATTAAACCTGAGGTAGAATAAAAAAATGAGCATATAATAAAAAGGTTACTGCATTTGTATGGGAAAATATGAACTCGTTTTGTATGAAGGATATACTGCACTCACAAGTTCGTGCAGTATTCCATCCAAAAAACTCGTTCATATTTTCCCATACAAATGTAGCAACCTATATATATATATATATATATATATATATATATATATATATATATATATATATATATATATATATATATATATATATATATATATATATATGTATGTATGTATGTATGTATATGTATATATGGATACATTGGTTAAAAGGTAGAAAAATAATTTCGTCCTCGTATTAACAGACCATGTTTGTGTTCCACACACGAGCTAAATACCAGTGACGCATTCATGACCGCTATGGATTCCTTCTCGTACTGGGGGTATTGTTCGTGAATCGTCTGCATAACACATTTGTCTCTTAGATTGATGTATCTAAAAGGGTAGAGAAATTCAGTGAAATGTTGTTAAGATGTAGCACATGCAATACTACAGAAATACCTCGAGGTATCTAGGAGGGAGATTTGGCTGATAATACAGAAATATGTCGAGGTATCCAGGAGGGATATTTGGCTGATAATAGAGAAAAACGTCGAGGTATCCAGGAGGGAGATTTGACTGCTCGAGGCCCATCTGTTGCACTGCCAGATTCTTTGATTTTACTATCAGTTGGAAGTATATCCGCGTTGAAAACAATTCATCTATACTCTTGAGATCAACCAGTCATGGGAAGTGCGGTAATTCAGTTAGAAGAGCGTTCGATTCATAATCGAGTGGTCGTGGGTTCATTACCCGCCCAAGCCAACCATGATCAGAGTTTTAAGTGTGTAGTTGGGAAAAGCACTTGGTTCCAATTTACCCGAAATAATTATAGCCAAATAAATTACCGTAAATAGCGCGAAAACCAGCAGTATCAAATCAACCCAAAACAAGCAACCACCCAGCAGTTCAACGTTTTATTTACATGTGAGAAACAAAATGGCATACAATGTTGAATAGATCTTAAAGCCTGATAGAATGAACAGTATTCGTAAATGGAACGGATATCCTGGCTCGTTTAACAGTAGGGACTCTGCTTAAAATATTATGCCGCGAAAATAAACGATCTGCCGAAGCACATCTCTCCATCGAAGACCAAGGATGCACATTACATAGAAACATTAAAAAGTACGAATACTTTGAGTTGTTGAAAAATAACGAGTTTATATATGTGAAAGGCGTGGATAAAATAGTTCTTTAGAGAATAAAAGGGCTAACGCTCCGTCAGTTTACTGTTAACTTCTGCGTACAGAGGACTTGGAATTCATCTCATTTATTTAATTAACTGGACTTCAAAATTATTATTTTACTACTCAAAGGAACATGAAAATAAATTATCTTCGGCATGATGACTTACAATTAAACTGTGACTAATTATAGCTTGAAGATAAATAAAGAATAAAGTAAAAATTAAACTAAAGAAAAGAAACAGTAACTTCAAAACTCCAATCCAGCTATTTAAAATATCTTTCAAATAATAAGGGGCACACAAATGTACATACATATGACTACTGAGTGAAACCAAACAATTATTAAAATCTGCAATTACTGCTGTCTTGATCTTATTTTTGTATGAGGTCTTGATATTCGCAATTTCTCTGCCATCACATATTGATAATGATGCAGTTCTTTCTAAAGGTCGTTATTACGGTCTCTTTTAGCCTGTTCACAATTCACTACCTTATCGCTTATGGTTTACTACCAGATACCATATTTTGCCCATTAAATAAACACTTTTGGCTTACGACCAGATACTATATTAGCCCAATAAATAAACACTTCCCAGGGTAGAACCAGATTTGTGGTGTTCGTTGGGAACACCACTACATTTACATTCTGAGAAACAAGTCAACGAAAAATATAAAATATACAACATTACGAAATGTGTAACCAAAGGAGACAAAAAAATTTGATGCAACTCAACATTTGCAATATGCACATGTGTTACTATTCTAATCTTCCAGCACAGTTTAAATTGTCTTTTTTTATATTTTAATAGCGCAGTTATCAAAGAATTGAGATCAAATGCAGATTTTTCGTATCTTAAGACTATCATCTGAAAATGATCAAGCTTCCACGCTTAAATCGGTCAAATCACCCGTGGCAATTGGAGCTAAGTGCCTTTCCAAAGGACAAAGTGAGGCAGGCGACTGGAGCTGGGTAGTCAGATATCCAACCCGCTACCTTTGGATTAGAGTCCGACATTCTACTATCTGAGCTACTGAGCCCGTTCGTATCGTTTGCTATGAAGGAAGAAAGAAATGCTAAAAACGCATTGGTATTAAGCTTAAATAAAATACAGGCTAAAGATATTACCGCAAACTAGTGAAGCGATGGTCATTTCAACTTGAATAACTACAGCAATTTCTTGATTTGCAAACGTTCTGGGTAACCATATTCGCTAGAAAATTAGGATTAAACAGGTATCATGGAAGATGAATTGCGCACGTTACGATCAGGTGAAGGTAATATACAAAACAATGGCATTCAAGATATACATTTTACGGTATATGGAATAAACAATAATATTAGCCTTTCAGAGTGGAACAAATGATGGTCAATTTTATCATTCTGCTATTTCAAACGATTTCAGATTTAACATAACACGTACACGAACTCAGAAGTGATATATGGAGGAAGTCCTGACAATCAACGAGAAAACATTTCTTTCACAGCAAGATTCGATTTCTTTACCACAATCAGTTAATGCCAAATGCAGGATTTTAACTGTTTTCTTTGAAAACGTGATCACTAGTAGAAGAATAATCGACACTGCTGAATAAATAAATACCAGTTGCTGTAGAAGATTTACACATTAAGGTTTATTCTTATGGTGTCCCAATAAAGCCGTATACTTTTCAGAACCAATATAGTTAGTTTCTTCTTTATGAAAAAAACAAAACAAAGAACACAGAAATAGCACCGGATGTAGACAAACGTATTATATTGACAAAAAAATTTGTATCAGGTTTGATATACTGAGTTTACATATTATTAATATTGTGCAACTAATAGTAAATTAGATTATGTGCATTAAAATGTCCGTGATTTATAAGCAGAAAACTTAACTTGGCACACAAATATATATATATATATATATATATATATATATATATATATATATATATATATATATATATATATATATATATATATATATAGAGAGAGAGAGAGAGAGAGAGAGAGAGACAGACAGACAGACAGACAGACAGACAGACAGACAGACAGACAGAGACAGAGGGATTCTTAATATCTGTTACCCCCATAAACAATCAAAATAAACATCTAAATCAGTTACCTGATACAATGTATCAGTGTATTATTTAAGACGATAAATAACATTTCGTTTGATTATGGATAAATGTATCTAACGGGTTCTCACACCATGTAAAATATGACTTATTGTGGGAAAAGTATATATATATATATATATATATATATATATATATATATATATATATATATATATATATATATATATATATATATATATATATATATATATATATTGTACCGAATAGAAATGTTCTCGATTAAATCATTATCATTTTGACATCTTAGAGCTATTTTCCTAAAAATGTTTCTTTATAAATAGGCAGGTTAACAGTTATCATTTAATTTGCATCAACGGAAATCATATGTACGTAACAGAACTCTTACCCACAAGCGTTAAATGATCCATCAGGTTCCTGAGTAATTTGAGACGACGTCGTCATTACACATATTTCCGTCGTTTTGGAGTTGTACACTTGCTTCAAGGTACCTTTAATATTATCAGGTATGCCTGGGTGGAGAAACAAGGGTTCCGCTAAACTCAGGTCCTATGACTATAAGTATAACATGATAGTGCCAGACATCTATTCAGGCAGGCAAGGTATGAATGAAAGGATATCACACTACGAACTTTAGGCATATAGCAGTAACCGAATAACTGAATCAAAGTTATAGTACAAAGAAGAAGAACAATAACACCCCCACCATATATATATATATATAGAGAGAGAGAGAGACAGGTCAATGGGCTCCAGGACTATGTGGTGCAATACTTTTACCATGACCAGCGGAACATTTATCAATTTGGTATAAGGAAAAGTAGAAGAGTAGAAGGAGAAATACCAAGAAAGATGGGAACGAGCAGGAGAAGGAGGATTATTATGGTGTCCTATTCCATGCGGTATATGTATCAGTTTGGTCTAAGGCAAACAAGAAGAACGGAGGAGGAGCGAAAATGTTACCATTCCATACGGAGCATGCATCAGTTTGGTCTTGGACCGTAATCTCTTCTAAAAAGTGAAGCTGCATGTCATGACCGGTTGGTTTAGTCAGATAGTCTGGACAGTTTACCAGCTCACGTATGGCACATCTAGTTGCTTGCAGTCCGCTGTCGCTAGAAAGAAGACAGGAAAGAAGATGTGCTATTTATGCTGTTTATTGTGGCATCTAAAAGGTGTAAAGTGTTTTCAAAATACATATATGAGAAAGCTATATGAGTCTCAAACATATATAAAGAGTGTTGCATTTTGCGCGTGTGATAACGGTGTCATAGGAATTCTTGGCATCAATCTTATAATAGAAATTAATGATGCCTATCCCGTCACGTGACCTGGTATCGGTTTTGTCATATGGGTGGTTGGTACCATTCTAGTGCTCCATGGGCAAATTCATGAAATGTCAACTTACCTGGATTTATTTTGTTTGATTTGCTTTCAGGCAGTTTATTAAACTTTCCATTTACTCTGAGAAAATTTATAATCAAATTGTTGTTGTTGTTGTGGGGTTTAACGTCATTTTTCAGCATAAGATAGGCTATACATGGCGGCCAGTATTAATGGTGGAGGAAGAACCGGGGAAAATCCCGGAATGAACCACCGACCCGACCTACGAGAAGCTACTGGCAAGCTTTCTCACATCCCCACGTTGGCCGAACCCGAGACTCGAACCCACGCAGACAGAGGTGAGATGGCAGTGATCCGAAACGGTGAGCGCTTTAGACCACTCGGCCACTCGGGACCCCTAATCAAATAGTAGGCCACCAAAATAAATGTATTGCGAATAATCAGGAAATCTATGTAACATGACCTAATGCAAAGCATTAAAATGAAAGCACCTCATACAAGTTAGCTTTTGTTTCCGTAAGTTTATTATTAGTATGAAGTTGAGGCCTCTCAAAACATTTTAAAGTAAAACCCAATTATATTTTCAAAGCTAATAAATCAGGCTTTAGACTTAGATCTACAACCATTCAACTTTAAATGCAAAGAAATGAATGAAATTCATTATGCTTGTAAATATCAGTTCAGGAATTCAGAAACCGCTTAAACTGAGACTGCTTGCTAAAATGCAGCTTTTCCGAAATTATAATTTCTCTACGGCAAATGCTTTCACAAATTTGCAAGAATCTTTTGTTGGCTTAGAAGGCTAGAGAGATGAAATCGTTAAATTACATTTAATATGAATGCTTGGTTTGTACTGACACCAATCGTCTTCAGTTCCCCGCATCTTTTGTAACCACTCATGGCAAATCTATGTTACCTGCACATAACACTGATCCTGTAAATCAAATTATCGTCGTCCTCAATAAGTAATGAAATTGTCTGCAAGCAACCATCGAGAGTTCTCTTTTCGCATACTGCCACTGCAACAATCGAAGTTGTCGGGTACCATACTGAAACAATATTTTTTACTTGAGAGGACAATACTTCCATATAAATATTCGTGTTGTCTACGTGATAAATATGA
This sequence comes from Sinohyriopsis cumingii, assembly GCA_028554795.2. Classification (NCBI taxonomy): domain Eukaryota; kingdom Metazoa; phylum Mollusca; class Bivalvia; order Unionida; family Unionidae; genus Sinohyriopsis; species Sinohyriopsis cumingii. Next base: position 127,524,081 of record CM068828.1, read on the forward strand.
ACATTTTCTTTTTTACAGGTCGATCGGGTGGTTCATAGCTTTACCTCCTTCCTGAATTGTTAAAATGGTATTTCGCATTTCATGCAAAATAAATACAAATCCAATACTGTTCTTGTATGAGTAGTTATGTAAACGATGATAAGATATATATCTCTCTCGCACACACACACACGAGCACATACACACTCAAACACATACACACGCACGCAGACACACAAATACAAGACACATACACACGCATAAAACACATTTATTTAGCGGATGGTTTGGCATTACAAAATATTCGATCGTTAAATACAAACGCTGATTATGACTTTCAGTAGAAACAATTTGGATATTTGTACATTCTAGATATTCGCAGATATTCGTTTATGTGTGTTCCAATGGCACAATTCTAATACAAAATGTTTACAATCGTTTATTTAGTTTGGCATTCCATAAACATGTGATAATTCAAATAGACAACCATGATTATTTAACTGTAATTATGCTGTATTGCGCAAATCATGCTATCGATTTAAAGCTCATTGATGGTTCAAATTTGAAGAAACATAACAGTACAGTGTATATAAGTTTCAAAAAGGAATGTCATGGCAACAAGAAACAACGTGAAAATGAAAGAGAATAATGCATATCTCTATATTTCGGCTTTTCTAACATTTCTTGTTTTTGCCCCGGTCATCGGTACCGTGGACATATTTTCATTGTTAAGACAATGGCATGTATATCATTGGCGTTTATACGGTATTTCATTAGCGTTTATACGGTATTGATTGTGCAAACGTTAGTAAGAGATCGGTGGGAACGTGGTAGTATACTGAGCAAAGATGTGGACGTATTGATCCAACAAGCGAATAACGGCTGCGATTTCTTCTGCAAAGTACAGTTATGACCACGCCTGAAATTAGGATAGGGTAAGGAAGACTATGTAATGACATTTAACGTAGGAGGGACCGACTTTCTGTGCATCAAGGACATGTAATAACGCGCCCCCACCTCCGTAAACATTCACTGCTCACTGAACAGTATATCGAGGTTGTAACATTCGATGCAATATTGAGTCAAGTGAGCCTCCCAAGACATGCCAGCCGTCTTCTAATCTGGAACAAATGAATAACAAAACGCTCATCTTCTAGCAAATGTAGGGATGGGGAATTGGACAGATTGAATAGCTGGGTAAAATAAAGCAGTTGGTTTTCATGTCAGAAAGAAACTGAAATGATAAATTGCCGGATTAATCAAAATTGGTCAAAGTGCTGTAACAGATCCACGATCGAGATCTTGGATTATCTGTATACAAAAATTTACGTGGGTTCTCTCATTACAAAATGTATAGGATGTTTAAGTCTTTAAGCAAGCCTTTAATGTTACAACTACCTCTGTATAAGTTGTTTTACATGTGCTGATGTGCCGTAAAAATCAACCAAATAATCAATAAATCACTCAATTCAAATCATCAGCACATAAAAATCAACCAAATAATCAACAAATCACTCAATTCAAATCATCAGCACATAAAAATCAACCAAATAATCAATAGATCACTCAATTCAAATCATCAGCACATAAAATTAACCAAATAATCAATAAATCACTCAATTCAAATTATCAGTACATAATATCAAAATAAATGCCGGAAAACAAAATATATGTGCTTCACTCTATGCTTGCACAGGCAAAAAAAAAATAACGACGTAGATAACGATGTGAACGACGATAAAAAGACCAGCATAAAGAGTCGTTATAACGGCCACTTATGCCAACGACATTATGGATTGATGTGAACTTACCTACTGCGAGTAATATCCCAAAACCGTAGCAGTTTATCATCGCCATCTAATTAAATCTAGTAGAGCAGATTTTCCACAGCATGCAAATTTCCTCTTGCTTCTATTTCAATGGTATGTTTGTTTATAAATGATATGTCGAGAACTGTACACTTAATCACTTGAATCAGCACTCGTTTCCATTGTTATAACAGAGGGAAAAGATAATACACGCATGTAGACTTTCTAGCAGTATACAAAGTACGTTAAGTTCAGGGTCATCGTGCTGGATCTACATACATGTTGGATCTACATACATGCATACACAGACCCATTTATACAGGATTTGTGTATCTGATAACCTTCTGATGCCGTACCAGCTTATATTTGGAACTCGAACCTCGAGTGTATGAGGCAGACGCGCAAGCACATATGTACTAAAAATGTATAAACACAAGAGGACGTTATGCTAAACACAGAACACAAAGAAAGTTTGGATAAGTAAGTTATGGTCAAAACATTCAACAGGATTACTTTTATTGAAGAATATTGACTTTCATTTCTGATTTGTAAAATTATCATTGTTATCATGAAACATTCTATTCCAGCAAATATATGGTTAACGTAATTTGGAAATCACCATATATATCTCATGGTTATAAACCGATATTACTAGATCGTTATGCGAGTGTGTCTGCTACACACGAGTACATATAACACCGATTGAATAGCATCATATTTTGATGATGTGCGCTTAGTCGTGAGGGAATATGAGCTCGTGTGTGCAGGCAAGGCGATGGTTCCGTTTACCCGCGGACCTGGGTTCGAATCTCCTTAGAGTACGAACTAAAAGTTCTCTAACCTGCATGATAGTATTATATATTGATTTTGCCTTCAAGCACTTTCCGTTCGGTTTGGTGTATATTTATAACTCTCTCTCTCTCTCTCTCTCTCTCTCTCTCTCTATATATATATATATATATATATATATAATCATTATTTGATACAAAGGACCGTTCCGGTGGCCTAGTGGTCAGAGCGTCCGCCTCGGATGCGGGAGGTTGTGGGTTCGATTCCCAGCCAAGTTATACAAAAGGCTTATAAAAATGGTACTAACAACTACCTCGCTTGGCGCTCAGTATTAAGAGGTTAGTGTTAAGACTGGTCGGCCTGGTGTCAGGATAATGTGACTGGGTGGGACATAATGCTACATGTCTGCAACATGATGCCCCAGTGCTTGACATTACTATAAAATGCCACATTGCAGACATCGTAGCGATAAAATTGTTAAAGCTACGTTAAATATCAAAATCACACACAAACACACACACACACACACACACACATTTGATACAAAGGTTACCCTGTTCAGCAGAGAATAACCTTTCGAGTCTCTACTTGATACGTTCATCAATTTATATACTTCACAGGAAAAAAGTAAGCATGCATTTACTTTTAGAATTTAGTTTTTATTATTTATTGGGTTATTTAAATTATCGTTACTTGGATATTTATTCAAACTATTATTTTATTCATAAAAAACACTGCTAGAGAAAATGCCAAACACTCTTAAATGGACCATTAAGATCATTCTCCATACAACGTTTCCAGTGTCGAATAAACCAGAACATTTCAATAATAACACGAAATGAATTTGTGACGAATGTTAATGACAATATGATTGTTTTCAGATGACACATCTGTGCTGTAGGTTTTATTGATTGGTTTAAATTAAGTTCAAAGACTAGGTTCTAGTCATCCTTGAAACACGTTAACAATCTCTGAGTCTTGGGAATACGTTGGAGAGAGAGAGAGAGAGAGAGAGAGGATTACAGATGAGCCCCGCGCAGTAGGGATAAAATAAATCCAGTATCTTGTCATCGAACTATCACATGCAAAATGATCCAGTAACCTGTCATGACATTATCACATAAAATCGCTGAAATCTGTAGGAATACTATTTGCCATTATGATATATGTGACACATTAGTCTTTTTTCTTAACGTCAAGAAGAGGTCAATATACATGCAGCAGAGAGCGACCTAAATACATGATAAGTTCGCCCCATCGGCGTGATCATGATTAAAAGTGAGTTTGAGCTGTATCAATGAATAAATGTGGTACGGCTAATAAATTAGTTAGACCTGTCACGTGACGGGAGATTCGAATCTAAAACGGTTGAACAGATAAGTCTAGCTACGGAGATATTGTTTCATTTGTCGATATTATATGATGAAATTAGTCCTTTAAAGAAATTGTTTCTTGTAGATTTCACTCAAAATGTCATTACTTTTTCCTGCCATGAAACTAGAGTATATAAAATTTTATCTTAGGAGAGAAAAATGGTTTACAAATCAGAAACTTCTTCTGCAACGATGAAACACAGCGTAATACATTGACTAGTATTAGTATTATCCCGAAATTATTTTAAAGAATTCAAATTAATTAAATAGCATCATTGTAATTAATTAAATAGCATTATTGTAATTAATTAAATACCATCATTGTAATTAATTAAAAAGCATCATTGTATCATATTATCATATACCCGCCTCATGACACCCATTTTTAAAATGACACCCATGTATGCCATGTTTATACTCCAAATCAATGGCGACAAAAGAATTTATTTTCTTTTTTGCTGATGGTTGTGGTGGTGGTGAGTCAGGTTGAAAACATGTAGTGGTCAGCTATTACGTTTTACAAATGTAGGTAATACGTTCCGCCACTCCACCCCACCCGTTGCATCTCCGGCTAAGTACCATTGTTTTATCTATGCGCGATTCAAACACCGTCTCGTACTGTGATACTGGTTGTAAATCGTCTTAAAACATATTTGTCACTGAGATTCATATATATGAAAGCAAATTAGCGACATCCAGTATAATATTGGTAAGATTTAACAAATAAAACGCAGTATATAAACGGTAAAACATCCGTGCATCCATGAGGGAGATTTGGATGCTCAGGACCCATCCGCTGAGACGTTAAAATCTTTTAGTTTTCTATTCACTCGAAGTTATTCATTCATACAAAAACTTGACATCATCCAGTCATGGGAAGTGCAGCATTTCACCTGGAAGAACTTCGGACTCGTACTAAAATGGTAGCGGGTTCAATATACGACCAGGCGCCAGTCAGGTTGCATGCTTTAGCGAAGGGCCATCAAGCTTAAATCACCACCATGGCCACACAAAAACTATTACACTAGCCGAAGGGCCGCATCACCGAAACCTTTTCATTCAGTGAAAGCGTCTCATATAAAAGCCAGTTGAAATGTTGCAAAGAAGAAATAAACGATATAACAATCGAATTTGTATCAAAACTGGCTGGCTGATAGAAAACAAATTTGATTTAATAGTTGTTTTAAACTTTTGGGCGTTATTGCTGGCCGCATGATTTGAGACGTCTGCTTTAAAGGTCACTTGGGCGTCCGTGTGAAATTATGTCACCCCAGTTTATTTGGCATGATATCGGGTGTTGAAAGTGCGTAAAAGAAGAAACAAATAACCATCAACCAGAACTTGATGACATGAAATCATGGCTGGAAAACCTTTGTAAATCCATTCCTCTGCTTCGACAAACATGTGTGTGCGTGTGTGATTTTGATTTTTAACGTAGCTTTAAACAAATTTCAGTCATATCGCTACGATGTCGTCAAACATTCCCTTTTTCATAAAATAAAGCATCGCAATGACAACTGAGGCAAAACACTCATCCGCTTAGGCAAACATTCCCTTTTGCATACAATAAATTATTGAAATGCAAAATCGAAGCAAATCAGTTTTGACTCAGGATATTATAATTAAGTAATATTTGGTTGTCGCGCTGATACTCGTGGTGTGGTATTATGAATTTGTAAGTAGTGAAGGGGGGCACCCTACGGACAATGGGAATTAGCATTACAGGGACCCCTGGGTCACTCTACGGACAAGGGAAATTTAACATGGAGAAAAATCGTGGGTCACTCTACGGACAAGGGGAATTAACATGGAGAAAATCGTGGGTCACTCTACGGACAAGGGAAATTTAACATGGCAATAAATCGTGGGTCACTCTACGGACAAGGGGAATTTAACATGGGATTTTTTTCTTTAAAAAAATAAAAAAGGGGTAGGCAATTCAAAGACTATCTCTTTTCGAGAAATATGGCTGGCCCTGAAAAGGGCCTTTGGGTTTTATGTTAATGTATTCATTAACATAAATGGCACCGCATTGGTCTTCTTCTTGTTCTTAGGCTACGTCTCACTGTTGGTCCGTACATCAGCACTCTTTTTAGGCATCCTTGTCTTTCAACGTAGATCCTACGTATCCACAGGCTGGTGTTGGTCCTGTGGACAACGGTCCACTTCGATCGGACATACATGAGCAAGTCTGTCCGAAACATCATGGAAGACACAAGGGTGGATGACTCAACTGTAGTCCACATCTTGAAGCGACGAGAACAGGTGAATCAATGCAGTCAACGGCGCTTATTTATAGGCGGAGGAAGGATTGAAACGGATTGAGTTCATTTACCAATCCGAACACGCGTTACAAAATTCAGCCAGCCGCATCCAATCCGAAGAGAGCAGTCTGTGACGTCACGTAGTCAATATAGATTCGCTAGCGCTTGTGTGCAGTCAATCTATGCGACAGTGATTCAACATGACGGAAACTCAGAAAACGATCCAGTGGGGTGCACCAGCAGGGGAGACTGCCCAAGGGAACCCGGACTTACTTTCAGAAGAGGTGAATTGGGATTTTGTGGATTTTCTCTCCTCGCAAGAATTTGTTCCGGAACCTTCGTTACTTTCTTCATTACCGCAAGTGGAGAATTTTAGACAGAGACAGAAAGAAGAATTGGAGAAATTTATACAACGACAAAAGGAAGCGGAACAGACTTTTCTCCTACAGCAACAGCAACAAGAAGAAGAGGTAAGAAAAAAACAACAGCAACAACAGCAAGAAGAAGTAGCAGCAAAGAAACAAGAGGGTGAAAATCAAACGGTCACGGTACTGTTGGACATTTTAGCGGAGTTAAGAAGTCTGAAACAAATGTATCAGACTTCTTTATCACGACCGAAGAGAATACGACCTTCCCGAGCTAAACACGTCAACCCTGTGACTAAGCCTACCGTACCACCCTTAGTGATTTCAACCCAATCATTATCATCATCATCAACATTACGCAGTCCAGAAGTAGGCCTTGGCCGTGGCAAAGGCTTAAGGCAGTTAAAATTGATTGCTTAAACTCACCCCTACACCATGAATAAAAAAGGCCCTTTTCAGGGCCACCCACATTTCTCGAAAAGAAATACAATTTCAATTTGCCAATAACTAAAAAAACTCACCCATGTTACCCTTTTAGTACGTGTCTGTGTATGAGTGCGTGAGTGTAGCTTCTTATTTTAAAATCACAACTCAAAGACACTTACCTTATATCATTCATTTATTCTTTTCTCCATTTTTTACAATCCAATTCACAATTTATAACACAACACTTTAATGAAAAGTTCATTAATTTCTTCTTTTCTCCTTGTTTAGTCTCTCTGTTTTTTGAATTTCTTCACCGTCACACTCTTTTCCTCTTCTTCTTCCTCCTCGCTTTCTTCCCTTCTTCTTTTTTTCTCCTGTTTCTTCACCTGTCTTCTTTCTTCCTCAGAAGAATCCCTCTCTTCCTCTGAAGAATTCCTCTTTTCTTCTGACTCCTCTTGTTTCTTTTTTGGGCAATCTGGAGACCAATGTCCTTTTTCTTTACAATAATAACAGGTATCTTGACTTTTGTCTTTTTTATCCCCTGTTTTTTTTCTTTTTTGACGGTCTGGACACTCTGAAGACCAATGCCCTTTCTTCTGACAGATATAGCAAGTATCTTGACTTTTATCTCTAAAGGAAGGAGAGTAGTCCGTAGGCTGGTCTGAAGAGAATTTTCTAATGACCCCTCGCAAAGCTCTGACGAAACGTTCCATCTGGTCAGTCTCTTCCATCGTTGTGCTTGGTTTGAGAGTGAAATGAATAGTGAAAGGACAAGACACACACCCTTTTATATACGCTGGTTTGCTATGACTATAAAGTAGTTTATGGTGTTTGAACTTGAGTCATTTGACTTTTTGCTTTCAAGATGAAACGATCCCATTCATTCGAGAAGAAAGAAGAAGAAAGTAAGAGGCAGAAACGTGATCTATCGCCTCGTACCAGGGCTGAAATCTTGGCACAAATTCATGCCAGTGATTTTGAAGAGGACATGAGTGAACCAGAATCAGAACCCTCTAAACCAAGTTCACCACCCTTAGTCAACCCTGAAAAGTACTATTCCATTCGAGAGACGGAAAAGCGCTCCTCTAGAAAATTTAGAACCACGGCTTACAAATACACGGTGAAGTTTAAAGATTTCAAGGCTGAAGTGCCGTTAGAGAAAGCAGAAGGGTTCATCACCGAGGTGTGGGATTCTTTGCTCACTTCACTCAAGCAGCAATGTCAACCCAAAGAAGACGATCGCTTGAGACTTTCCATACAACACGACGGTTTGAAATCCCCTGTTTGGATCGAGTTTAGCACCCCTGCAGAATTGACTGCTTCCAAAGTCATGGACAAGATTCAACACGTACAACAATCTAACGATCAGTTTGACATCACCGATGGTAAAGCCACACTGGACATGACCCACGTCTCTCCTCCTCAAGGGACAGGACGCAAAAAGATGTTATTGGTGGACGACCTTCGCAACACCAAAACGAGTCTCGTCCGAATTAACAACCCTCATGACCAGATGTGTTTAGCCCGTGCCATCGTGGTGGGACGAACCTATGCCAACAAGAACGACACGGTAGAATGGAAAAGAACCTGGGACACTATTCAACGTTCCGACCGAGCCAAACAACGAAACGAAGCAGAACTCCTGTTACAACAAGCCGGACTGCCCAAAGACACACCCTGTGGCATTCCTGAGATGCAAAAATTGCAAGATGCCCTAGCTCCACGCTACACCTTGAAAGTGCACCCTCAAGAAGTGCGCGGACCTCTGTTGTTTCGAGGCCAAGACTTTAAGGACGGAAAATACATTCACCTTTATCATCACGATGACCATTTCGATACCATTACCAGTATCACTGGATTCCTGAGATATGTTTATTATTGTGAGAAATGTGACCATGGTTATAATAATCGAGAGCAACACAAACATTGTGGATGGAAATGCTCAGGATGTTTGGCCTCTCCACCCTGTCTGAGCGAAGAACCAGTGCCTTGTTCCACTTGTCTGCGCACGTTTGTCAGCCCTAAATGTTACCAACAACATTTGAAGACGCAAGGTTCACAGCAGAAATGTGCTTGTCAACTGCTGAGATTGTGCTCTACGTGTGAACAAGTCATACGTACCAATAATACCAAGGCACACGTATGTTCAGGAAAGAAAAAATGTCACATTTGTCACCACATCGTGGACTTGGAACACCAATGTTACGTGCAAAAATACCAACCCCCACCAGAGAAAGAGGACGGTCACAAGAAGAAAGGCAATTTCATCTTTTTCGATTTCGAATGCATGCAAGAGACTGGCATTCACATTCCTAATTTCTGCGTGGCTCATCGAGCGTGCGAGAAGTGCATTCAAGAACCTATCTTCAGTCATTGCCCTCACTGCAGCAAGATTCCTGGAGGGCGTGAAAAAATCTTTCGGGGACCAAACACGTTAGCCGATTTTGCCCAATGGGTCTTAGACCCCGTCGACAAGACGTGGAGCCAAGAGGACATCGAACGTTACGGAGATTGTCATCGTCATGCCACGGTGATGGCTCACAATTTCTCCGGATACGATGGACAGTTTCTTTTGAGGTACTATACGGAACAAGGCACCGAGCGTCCTAAAGTGACTTTGAACGGAGCCAAAATCATTTTCATGCAAGTGGGACAAGTACAGTTTAAAGATTCGATGAGCTATTTGGCCATGCCTTTGAGTCGAATGCCTAAAACGTTTGGAATGACAGAAATGGCTAAAGGGTACTTTCCACACTTTTTCAATACGGAAGCCAATCAACATGCCGTTCTACCCCATTTACCTGAGGCTCACTATTACGACCCCGACAACATGCGTACCGAACAACGAGAAGCTTTCTACGCTTGGTACCAGGCTCACGCCTCGGACCCCTTCGACTTTCAGGAAGAAATGTTAAAGTATTGTCGTTCCGACGTGGACATTTTACGACGTTGCTGTGGAAAATTTCGAGAACTGTTCATGGAACACGGAGGGGTCGATCCTTTGAAAGAAGCTTGCACCATTGCCAAAGCGTGTTCCTTAGTGTATCGACAACGATTCATGCCTGAAAAGACCGTGGCTGTCATCAGTCCTCAAACGACCCACTTTGTCAAACGTCAATACTCGGTCAAAGCCCTACGTTGGTTACATTACTTGTGCGACAAGGAAGACAAGTGGATTCAGCATGCCCGCAACGGAGGGGGTGAAAAGACCATCGGAACGTATTCGGTCGATGGCTGGGACTTAGAAAACCCCAAGATCGTGTACGAGTTTAACGGTTGCTTATTTCACGGATGTCCCGTCTGTTACCCTGACCGTGGCACTAAAAATCAGTTTTTGCAACGAACCATGGAAGACTTGTACCAGGACACTTGTCAGCGACGCCTAAAGTTAGAACAGCAAGGATACCAAGTGGTGGAAATGTGGGAACACGAGTACGATCACCGTATGAAAACCGATCCCAAGTTTAAACGTGCCGTGGAAAGTTACCAGTTCGTGGACCCGCTGAATCCGAGGGATAGTTTGTACGGAGGAAGGACCAATGCCACCTGTTTGCTGTACCAAGCCGACGAAGAGAAAGGAGAAGAAATCAAATACTTGGACGTGTGTTCGCTGTATCCCTACGTGTGCAAATATTGTCGCTTTCCCGTAGGGCACCCGCAATTGCTGACGGAACACATCGACCTGAAAAACATTCGACAATACGAAGGCTTGATCAAGTGCAAAGTTTTGCCTCCCACGAACCTATACCATCCCGTCTTACCTCACCATTGTCAAGGCAAACTGATGTTTCCCTTGTGCCGTACTTGTGCCGAAACGTGCAACCAAGACCAGCCTTGTCAGCACAGCCAGGAAGAACGGGCCTTGACGGGAACCTGGGTCAGCGTGGAATTGTTCAAAGCTCTGGACATGGGATACCAACTGTTAGAAGTGTACGAAATTTGCCACTTTCCCAAGACACAACAGTATCGCAAGGGTGACCCCACGCAGAAAGGCATTTTCGCTGACTACGTGGATGCCTTTTTGAAACTGAAGCAAGAAGCTAGCGGCTATCCTTCCTGGTGTCACACTCCCGAAGACCAAATAAAATTCAAAGAGAAATATTACGAACAAGAAGGTATCACTTTAGACCACATCGAGAAAAACGAAGGCAGGCGATCGTTTGCCAAAGTGATGTTAAATTGCTTGTGGGGTAAAATGGCACAACGACCGTGTTTACCCAAGACGGAATATTTGACAGAACCTTCCCGCTACTTCCAGATGATTCACGACAAAACCAAATACATGAAACACGTGGACGTCGTTCGAGAGAATTTGATCTTGGTCAATTACGAAGAAGATCTGGACTTTGTACAAGACGACCCTTTTGGAAATGTCATCATTGCGGCTTACGTGACAGCCCATGCTCGCTTAAAATTGTACGAAGCTTTAGAACTGTTAGAAGAACGCGTCCTGTACTTTGACACGGACAGTTGCATCTACATCCATCACCCGATTCAACATCACCCTAGCATCGAAGGAGACCGTTTAGGAGCCTGGACAGACGAGCATCCCGACGACAAGATTCTAAGTTTTGTCAGTGGCGGTCCCAAAAATTACGGCTACCAATACCGGGACAAACAAGGAGAAGTGCACACGACGTGCAAAGTGAAAGGACTGACTCTGAATTATCGTACCAGTCGAGTGGTCAACTTTGGGGTAATGAAAGAAGCCTTGCAATCGGGAGAGGATGGAAACTTTAAAGTGACCACCTATCAACCTAACAAGATTGTACGTTTACCCACTCACCACATCGTCAGTCGACCCTTGGAAAAAGTCTATCAAATTGTATACCAGAAGCGAGTTCGACTTCCCAATCATTTCACCTTACCGTATGGACACGTTGGTATAAAACATTGGTTGTAAGAGGATAGCCACCCACCAGAAAGATGACTTCGCCACAGCAAGAATCGAGTGAGAAACCCGATGAGAACTCCAAGTTCAAACCCTACCATTTTCCAGTCTTCTTACCTGACTATTGTGATTGTGCCCGTCGATTGGACACGTTTCAGAAATGGCCTACGGATAGGGAAGGATTACCTTCTTCGCATGTTTTAGCTAGAACAGGATTTGTCTACTTGGGACCTGAGTCAGGATTGGGATACGAGGTACAGTGTTTCGCTTGCGGACTGAAGTTACGAATGGATCTATGTATCTATAAAGATTCAGCTATTCTGGAGCATACTCGATGGTCTCCGAATTGCCCTTACCTTTCTATGGCCTTTCCATCCATCACACTACGGTACAATGTTGACGGTACCTTAGAGACGGTACCTTCCAGAACAGGACATAAAAAACGTAAAAAAGGAAAGATGTACAAGTTGGAGACTGCATTGAGACTAGTATAAAAAAGGGCTATGGTCAAGATCGATAGTTCATTGTGACTACCAAGACCGAGCGAACAAGATGAATACTTTGAAAAAGACATCGTTCCAGTTTGGGGATTGTAAAAAAGTTGTATCTTCCTCTAGTGTGACTAATACTGGATGGATAAGACCCATGCATTGCGACGGAAAATGTCCGGAAGGAAACTGCGATTGTCCATGTGGTTACCATTGTAATTGCGTAACGGAGTTTGCAGACGAGTGCGATTGTGAGCCTTGCGATGGGACCGATGCTGCACGTTGTGACCTGAGTGATGCCGTAAAGCATCATGGGAACTTTGTTTTCACTGCCCCTGTCATGGAAAGTGATGCTGTGCGTGTCAAACCTGAGGGATGCGAAAGCGATGCCGCTCGTCCTCTTAGACATTTTACCGGGTTTAAAGGGGAATGTTCACCTTCACGTCTACCCCCCTACGGATGTCATCCAGCCCTGAGCAAACTCCTGTTCATGTCACCCAACCCTTATCGAAACGAACCTGTGAAAGACGAATATTCGTTTCCTGTGCGTTTGTCGGAATACTGCGACTTTGAAAATCGTCTTCAATCGTTCAAAGGAAAATGGCCAAAGTATCTGGGAGGACCGACCCCCGAAGAATTAGCCAGAGCCGGATTTTTCTACTTGGGCGAAGGAGATAAAGTCAAGTGCTTCAGTTGCGGTGTGTCACTTCACCACTGGGAACCGCAAGATTCGGCCTACGTTGAACATGCTCGATGGTCACCGAATTGTCATTACTTACCCTTAGTGGGACCGAGACATTGAAGAAACTTTTTACCATAATCATCTGTTCATGGATACTTTACAAGAGAACATTCGTGCTTTGCCTGTGGAGTTGAGAGAACGCATTTATCGAGAACTGGTCAAAATACAAGTGAAACGTAAAGAACAATTGCATCCGATACGTCACCGGTGTTTGAACCACTGGTACCTTCAGGCTATACAAGGACTGATTCAATTGAAAGTGTTCCATTGGACAGACATTGATCAACGACCTCCTGGTTATAAAAAGGAATGGTTTGGTATGGACGATTCTATCTACTACATTGTAAACGTACTGCATCGAATTCCAGAGGAAGAGTTAACGAATTACCAACATCTTTCACACAATGTCAACTTGGTGAAAGAGGAAACTTCTGAACGAATTGTAATGTGTAGATTAGTGACTCAACGATTTAAATTCGACACTGAAGTGAAACCATGTTTGTGCAAAGAGTACATTTCTTGTGTCAGACCAAAGAGGATTTAGTATGACCTATTCATGGATACTTTACAAGAGAACATTCGTGCTTTGCCTGTGGAGTTGAGAGAACGCATTTACCGAGAGCTGGTCAAAATACAAGTGAAACGTAAAGAACAATTGCATCCGATACGTCACCAGATCTTTAACCACTGGTACTTGAATGGTATAAGAGAACTGATTCGTCAGAAATTCTTTCAATGGTCAGACATTGTTCAAAACTTTGAGGTCGCTAATGATCGACATGTTCATGATTATGGTTACTTCGAGATTCACCTAGTGCAACGCATTGAGGAAGACGAGTTAAAGGATTACCAACATTTGTTACATGGAATCTGCTTAGCGGAAGAGGAAACACCTAAACGAACTCTGACGTTTCGGTTACAGTATGCAAGATTTAGATTCCCTACTGGAGAACGAAGATCTCTGGCTAGAAAGTACGTGTATTGCATCCGAAAAAAAGAGAATATAAAAAGAGGCTGTCATGCCACGGTTTATGTCACATGTCATCCAACAGATTCCGTGGAAGGAACTCAATGACCATATTCAAACCGTGGATCATTACCATCAATTATTACAAGAACTATATCCATTCAATTTTGGACGACAAGTGGTGTGTGTCTTAGTGACTTGTTTTTTGGGATTTCGTTTACCAGCCGATTCTTTGTGGACTCTTTACGATCAGTACTTACCACCTCCATGGCCTTAAATGGTCACGAAAAACTCCTTTTGTTCAAAGCCTTGCGTTTTCATCTGGATACTTCTCGACCTCAACAGGAAAAAAAGATTCGTCAACTTTTAGCGACCCAAGACGTGTATGACGATGTGTGTGTAGCTTGTGACTTACACCCTCATTGGACAGATGTTCGTGATTGGAAAAAGGGGGGTTTTGAGGTTTGGACCCAAGAAGTGGCTCAGTATGCACAAGAGTTGTTCAAGGAAAAAAGTTACTTTTCAACCCGTGTTAGTGACGGTGCCAGAAGAACCCGTCACCGAGAACAACCACTCGCTTCAGGACAGAACTGTCATGGACATGCCTGAAAGGTCATTCCGGGAGGACACTTGTGTGACAATACCTCATGTAGAAACTGTAAGAACATTACACACTGTCCCTAGGACATCTTGGTTAACCAAAACATGTTGTACAGACACTTGTTTATATTTCACTTTGATCGCTTTGCTGTGTTTTATATTCCTGTACATCACTATTTGGGTTGTATTTATTTTTGTCTTTCGTATTCATGTTTGAAAAAAAACATTCAATAAACGTGTTCTGAAAAAGTATATAAACTCTTGTCTTGTTTGTTTTTCGTGTCACAAGTGACATTTCTCATACCATGGCTACCTCTGCTGTCTCTGCTCCCTCTTCCTCCACTGTCAAAGTCATCGACGAACACTTAGATCGTGCCAGTTGGGAGGCTTTGTATCTTCGCCATCCCTTTAACATGCTCATTGCTGGACCTAGCGGTTCAGGCAAAACCGAATTCGTCAAACGTTTGATCGAACATAAACATCATTTGATCGATCGACCCCCTCAACGGATCGTGTGGTGTTACAAAGAGTGGCAATCGGCGTACAGCCTCTTGCGAGAAAGTCAAGGCGATTCCATCGTGTTTGTGGAAGGCATTCCTAAAGAAGACGATGGCATCGTCTCTGACTCCCGTCTAACCCATTTGGTCATTTTCGACGACATGTTAGGAGAAGACGAAGAAGAAATTAAACTGTGGTTCACGCGCAAAGGGCATCACCGTAATGCCAGTGTCGTTTACATCACCCAAAATTTGTTTCAACAAAGTAAAGCCCATCGCACCATCAGTCTCAATGCGCATTACGTGGTCTTGTTTAAAAGCCCTCGAGATAAATCGCAAGTGCAAGTCTTAGCCAAACAGTTAGGAACGCCTTGGCTGACTCAGGCGTACGACGATGCCACTCAAACGCCACACGCCTATTTACTCGTCGATTTGAAACCTACGACCCCCGAGGATTTGCGATTTCGTACCCACTTGTTTCACCACTGGTGCCAAGACGGAGGGCCTGTCCTGTACACGTCTCCGTCCTCGACTTCATTTCACTCCTCCCATGAAAAAAATCTATAAAAACCTCAGACCCTTTTTCGTCTGTCTCACACAGTGTGAACATGACGTCCCTTCAGTCGCATCTTCCCGTCAAATTGATTCGTGCCTTGTATGGCATCAGCCGAGAAAAAGATCCACAAACACGAGCCCGTGTCTTAGAAGCTAGCCTCAAAGAAGTCTTACGATGGTTCACGGTGACGGCACGTCAATTACTCCAAGGAATCATTCAGATTCCTCATCAAACCCAACGCTTTTTCGATCGAAACAAAGTCGCTTTGGTCCAACTGGCCGATCCCCGCATCGACACTCAAACCAAAAAACAAATCATTTTGAAACCTGGAGGGAGCGGTACTCTAGGAGGGGTCATCATTCGCTCACTCTTAAGATGGGATCCTAATGCCCCCAAAGTTATCCCTAAGACAAAAGTTCAACGAAGCCCCAAGAAGAAAAAGACCAGGTCCCCAAAGAGAAGAACTTCTCCAGTGGCGGGACCCTCCTCTTACCAGACACCACCCCGAAAAAAGAAAAGAAGCCCCCAGAAAAAGAAACAGAGAAAAAGTCCCCAGAAAAAGAAAAGTCCACAGAAGAAGAAAACTAGTCGCAAGAGAGGCACTACGGCCAGGACGCAGCCTTACACTCGCAAGCCACGACCTGCCACAGCGTCTCCGGCAGCCTCACGTTTGTCCACTTCTCCGTTGATGTCACCAGGAACTGAAGAGTACTTGGAGACGTTGATTACACCAAGAACTTCTCCGTTGATGACCCCCAAAAGAACTTCCCCAGTGGCAGGACCTTCCAATTTAGCGGCAGTGGCTGCTGCTCACAAAGTACCTTCTCCCAAAATCAAAGTCCAAGAAAGATCGGGCATGTTACAAAGTTTACTGGATTTGTCCAAACAAGAACTGGCTCGATTTAGTCCGTTACGTACCCCTGCACGACGTGTCATGCCTGTCCTCAAACTGATAAAACGTAAAGACAATCAGTGGCGACGCGTTCCAGTATAAAAAGACCTGTGACCAAGTCGGGGTATCAGTGAACTTGTAAAAGATGTCACCTTCAAAAAGCCACAAAAGAAAGAGACAAAGGCAGACGCGTCATCCGACAAAGCGCTTAGCCAAGCATCGACGTTACCCTAAAAAAAGACACAGTCGTTCCAAGAAAAAGAGGCGCCAACAAAGGGGAGGATTCCTTGGCGATTTTCGGAAAAACATTGTTACCTTTATGACAAAGCGATAGTCCCAAAAAAAGATAAAAGGGTGTGCGTTAAGTCATCGACGTTAGTGTCTGTTCGGTGAATGTCCCGGAACCCACAAGCAAAAAAATGTCACCCTCCAGAAAACCCCAAGGAAAAAAAAGGAAAGGACTGCCACCACGTTTAGCCAAACATGGGGACATGTTATCTGTCCTGTCCAAAGCTTCTCCACCCCTACGAAAAAAACTCATTCAAACAGCCTCCAAAGAGGTCATCGATACCGTGTGCGAATGTTGTTTGAACGTTTTGAAAGGCACGATCCCTTTGTCCAAACACCAGAAACAATGCTTAGGCAAACATCGTCACGTTCTTCGGAAAATGGTTCAAAAGAAAATTCCCATTCGTCAAAAAAAGAAGATGTTGGTCCAACGTGGAGGCATTTTACCTCTCTTGTTAGGCCCCATACTAAAAGGAGTCTTGGGAACCATGTTGGGAGGCCTGATGGGAGCAAGATAAAAAGGTCTTCGGAAGTCCCAAGATCTCAGAATCGACCCCTGACAACCCCATGGAAGGACGAAAACTAGCTTTAGTGCCTTACAAACGATGGATGGAATACCATCGGTGGCAAGAACAACGCACCCCGCATTTACCTCCCAATCCCAATTTGAGCGAGATGTCCCAGTTACAACACGAATTGCAGTCCTTGATGGATCGCCAAGATTTGTCCGAAACAGAAAAATCGCAAAAGTACGGTCAACTCTTGCAACGACTGCAACTCTTTCACCAGAAAGCTTTAGACGAAACAGCTTTACCCACTCTAAAAGATTTTAAGACCTTGATGAAAAGTCCAGCACCATCATCATCATTACCACCACTACCATCCCCAAGGGTCACCAGAGATGCTACCCCACAAAGACCTGAGGAAGAAGAGATGCGCGAAGTGTTTCAAACACCGTCAGCAGCTCCCATTTCGAGTAAGATTGCAGCATCCTTATTGACCCCGTCCCCCACACCCCAACGAGAAGAAATGAAAGCTTGGGTTAAAAAGATGATGTCCACACCTCCTTCGACAGAAGTGAAAAAGAAAGAAGAGAAACCAGAAGCGAAAAAAGAAAAGAAAACCAAAGCCATTCCATTGCCACCTCCACCACCACTACCTTCGACTTCTACTCCCGTAGCCCATCGGACACGTAAATCCGTTTCCAAACCACCCTTTCGACCCACCCAAAGTAGCATCACCGAAGAGTGGGTGACTTATTAAAACACCAACCAACACAAAAAAATGGAAAAAGTCTTAGCCAGCATTTACTACGATCCCTCCCATCCTGCAGGTTACGCAGGAGTTCAAAAATTGTATCGTGCTGCCAAAACGCGACTGAAAAGTCTCCGTTTACCTCAAGTGCAACGATGGTTACAAGAACAAGCTACCTACACTTTACACAAACCCATTCGACGCAAGTTTGCCAGAAGTCGCACCCGAGTGGAAGGCATCGATCATCAATGGCAAGCCGATTTAGCCGATGTCTCTCATTTGGCCAGCTACAATCGTGGTTACAAATATTTGTTTTGTGTCATCGATGTCTTTTCCAAATTTGCCTGGGTCGTGCCCTTGACTTCCAAATCCAGCAGCGAGTTAGTGCGAGCCCTGCAACGGGTGTTGAAACAAAGTGGTCGTCGCCCTCTTCGATGGCAAACGGACAAAGGCACCGAATTTCTGAATCAAGCTTTCCAAAAAGAATTAAAGAAACGTGACATTCATTTTTTTACCACCGAGAATCCCGAAACCAAAGCCAGCATCGTGGAACGTTTTCAACGCACTTTGAAAGAACGCATGTGGAAATATTTTACGCATCACCACACTCTGAAGTACATCGACATCTTACCGCACCTGGTGCAAGCGTACAACCAATCTTACCATCGAAGCATCGGACGTGCCCCGCAAGACGTGACTCCCGACAACGAAGTGCTGGTGTTTGAGCGCCTGTTCGGTACGTCCCCGACGAGGGCTGTCCCCAAGAAAAGTGGAGAGTTGACCGTAGGAGATTGGGTGCGCATTGGCAAAACCAAACGCACTTTCGACAAAGGTTACTTACCTAACTGGACGACCGAATTGTTTCGCGTCACTGGACGAGTACATGGCCGTCATCCTGCCGTCTATAAATTGGAAGACATGAACGGAGAAGTACTCAAAGGAACGTTTTATTTGCCCGAGTTACAACGTGTCACCAAAAAAGAAGACGACGTGTACGACATCGAAAGCATTCTCGAACGCAGAACCCGTAAAGTGGGCAAACGACGTGTCAAAGAAGTCAAAGTACGTTGGAAAGGATATCCACCCAGTTTCGATTCTTGGATCGACGCTTCGCAAGTCATCGACTATAAAAAGAAGAAGTGACCATCATGCCCTTTCACACAGCAGCAGACGCAGCTACGTCGACCAGTCCTTCTTCCCCTAGTTCTTCTGTGCAAGATTTACAAAAACAACCCTTGTGGGTGTGGTGTGGAGAACGTGTGCCTAAAACGCAAATCGTCTTTTTCTGCCAAATCTTCGTGGTGTATTGTGTCATCGGGGCAGCCATCGCCAATTTGAGTTTGCAACAAGGAGACAAACAATTGTGGACCATTTTATTGAGCAGTTGCATCGGTTACCTGCTTCCCAATCCCTCCCTGAAATTCTCCTCGAACGGGAACGTTGTGTCCAGTGCCAGTGCCAGTCACCACTCCAACATCCACAACCAGAACCCCATTTTGGGCGGAGACACGCCTCTGACATCCACTAACCCCTCGGACAGCCACAGAACTCTAGAATTATGAGTCACCAAAACCAATTTTACTTAACTTTACCCAGTGACAGTTCCATGGAGGTGTTTCCCAACAACACGTTGTGCTGTTACACGGCCAAATTACCTCAAGCCATCCCCTTAGATCACGAAGCCCATTGGGAAGTGGCTTTAGTAGAAATGATTCACCCGACCCAAGTCCTCAATGTCCTTAACAATCAAAATACTTTTAAGGTGGAAGTTCATGACAAACCATTGCAAGATGAGTTGGATAAGACTAGTAGCACATATACCAATAAAACCTATGATGAGAAAACTAAAACGTGGACCTACAACTTTGTGATTCACCCAGGCTATTATTTCAGTGGTCATCATTTGGTCAGCGCCATAGCCTCCAAGTTTAATGGTGTGTTTGGGGAAGCTTTTAAGAGTACCAATGTCAATGTCAAGAACAAAAGTGTCACCCTGGAGTACCACAAAGTAGCTCGTCGCTTCTTGATGAAATTTGAGCGAAGTAAAATCGTCTCCATTATATTTTGTCCCGAATTGTTTGACATGTTGGGCGGTGACATGGAGCTGAGGAAGATAGGAGAACAAAAAACATCACCCGAATTACCAGTCATTTACGACAACGTGACTTTTGGCCAGTATTTTCGTTTCCCGGTAGAACTGAACCAAGGACTGAATTTGATCTTTGTGTACTCCGATGTGGTGGAATACAACGTGGTGGGACACACCTCCGTACCGTTACTGCGTGTCATTCCTTTCAAAGTGGATTCTGCCACGAACGCTGACGAGGAAGGTGGAAACACTTATCACGTCCACCGCGAATTTGTCCATCCTCACTATTTACCCGTCAGCAAGTCGTATTTGGACACGGTCAACATTACTATAAAAGGAGATTTGGGACAAGATATTCCATTCACCAAAGGAAAAGTCACGGTGAAACTCCATTTTCGAAAACGGTTCTCTCACGACTCGTAAGTCATGTATCCAGTGTACCGAGGGGTGGCTCGACAGCGAGGACACGGTTTAGGAGACATGTTAAAATCGGCCTTTCGTTCGGTGGCCCCAGTGTTGAAACCGATGGTGACACGCGGATTGCACGCCTTGAAAGATGCGGCACTGACACAAGGCAAAGAATTTCTCCAAAATGTCATCATCGACAAACAAAACCCTAAAGAAGCCTTCATGAGGGCTGGCAAAAATGTCTTGCTGCAAACGGGCAAAGACATTTTAGGCCGACGAGACACACCTATAAATGCCCTGCACGCTACCGAGTCAAGCATTCAGCAAGGACAAGGCAGAAAGAGACGACGAAGAAAACACCCTTTCACCAGACTTCAAGCGAGAAAGGCCAAGAAAAGAAGAACCGTTCGAGACTTAGACGTTTTCGATTATTGAGACACAGCAACAACAAAAAATGATGCACCGAGAGTCTTGCGCCTGTTCCAAGACGGAACTGGATCTGTTTGCCATGCCCCCCACCATGATGACCATGCAAGAATCCCAGTGGGTGGAATTTAATCCCGTCTCCTCACTAATCGATTCCGCTCCCATCGAGTTTGAAATCAAAGGACAGCCCGAAGATTACATCGATTTGAATAGCAGTTACTTGTACTTGAAAGTCCAAGTTCTAGATAAGAATGGTGATGGAGTAGAAGACACTGAGAATATAGCTCCCGTCAACAATTTCATGCATTCCTTGTTCAGCTCAGTGGACTTGTACTTGAATAACAAACTAGTCAGCAGCAGCATGGATACATACCCTTACCGCGCCTACCTGGAAAATCTCTTGACGTACGGAATAGATGCCAAGGATACTCATCTCAATGCCTGTGTGCTGTGGGAACCTGACGAAACGAACAAGTTCGAAGCATTAGATGGAAGCAATTCCGGCTTTCAGTCAAGAGAAGAGAAAATCTTAGGCAAGAGGAGTTTAGAACTGATGGATCGTTTGCATTTGGACATGTGGTTGCAAGAGAAATATTTGCTGAACGGGGTAAATGTTCGCTTGAGACTGAATCGCAACAGTACCGCTTTCCATTTGTTGGCTGATCCTGATAAGAGTGGCATTCCTAAAAGCAAAATTTTAGAGGCCAAACTGTACGTACGACGCGTAGAAGTGTTACCCAAAGTGGCAAACGAGATCAGTCAAACGTTGAGCAGAACGACTGCCAAGTATCCCATACGACGTGTGGAAGTGAAAACGTTCACCATTCCCAGTGGACTGCAATCCATAACCGAAGATCATCTGTTCCAAGGACAGTTACCCAAACGTTTGATCCTTGGTATGGTCACGAATTCAGCCTTCAACGGAGCCTTCAAAGAAAATCCTTTCAACTTTCAACACTTTTTAGTGAAGAAAGTCGAAGTCAGTCGCGATGGCAAGACCTTGTGTACCCGACCTTTCGAAACTGACTTTGCCAACAAAAATTACTTGAGATCGTACTTGTCCCTGTACGAAGCCACCGGCCAGTTAGGAACCAACACCAGTCACGGCATTGAGTACGACGATTATGACAAAGGCTATGCTTTGTGGGCTTTCGATTTCACTCCAGACCAAGGCAGCGACGAGGGACATTTCCACCCTATAAAATCTGGCCAGATTCGTGTGGAACTTCAGTTTGCAGATAAACTAACAACGACAGTGAACGTCATCCTGTATGCAGAATTCGATAATACCATAGAAATCAACAGTTTGAGAGAAGTCATTCTAGATTATTAGAAAGCCATGGAAGACTGTTATCCCTCTTTACCTAGTGGAGAAACTTTGGAGATGGAATGTAAGGAGACCGTGGAAAAAGAAGAATCTCAAGACAAAGACGAAGAAGATATCATAATGAAGTCGAGATGGCCAGAACAAGAAGCCCATTTAGTCTCCTGTTTTGCCAAACACTTGGTCGACAAAATGACGGAATTGATCAAGAAAAATTGCTATGGATGTCAAAACGATCATCCCAGTCAAATTCAACACGATAAATGCCTGATGTTAAGTCAAGAAGAAAAATTGGACGAGTATCTGGACGAAGCTTGGAGTCTCATCTCGGACGAAGTCGTGTTGCACCAGTGGTATAAAGACTTGCGTGAACATTCTTGTCCACCATTAACCACACAAGAGATCCATCGCATCGAAGCTCTCCTGAAACAGAGTGAGGAAACAGAACGAATAACCGTTTATTCGTCAGACATTTTCAAGCAAAAAGTCAGGATCGAATTGACGACTTATTATTACCTGTGAAGAAAACAAACACAAAACAATGGATACCTGGGAACTTTATTACCTTTTGAACCACAGTTCTTATACAGCTTCTTGGAATCCCGTCGTCTGTGCTAAAGATGAACTCCCTCATCGCAAACCTAAAGACCATCAAGCTTACGTGATCAACACGGACGACAGTCATCTCCCAGGAACCCACTGGGTAGCCGTCTACTTTCCTCAAGAAGGATGTGTGGAATATTTCGATTCGTACGGATTGCCCCCTTTGGAAGACGATATCATCGACTTTATGAGAAGAAATGCTCAAACCACCCGATTCAATAACGTGAAATTACAAGGCACAGATTCCTTGGTGTGTGGACAGTACTGTGTGTATTTTCTGCATCATCGCAGCCTGGGCTATTCCTTAGAACATTTAGTGACTCATTTTGATCCTCGTTCTTCTGCTAGAAACGATGTGAAAGTAGATCGATGGTTTTGTGACCATTATGCTTATCTTTTGTCTCAAGCTAGGAAACGTAGTGTCCATCAATGGCCTAATGATTTCCAACAGTGGAAATCACAATTTCATTCACAACGTTGTCAGCCTTGTTTAAAGTAGATTGCATTTAAAGAAAAAAAATTGTTTGTGATTTGAAAAAAATTGTTTGATGTTATAGTGTTGGTTTATTGTTAAAAATGTTGTTGTTAGTTAGTGTTAAGTGATTTTTGAATAAAAAATGTTGTGTTTTGAAAAAAATGCCTTTGTGGTTTGTTTAGCTAGAAGAATGTTGGATTGATGCTCTTTCATTTCTTACTATCCCTCTCATGAACGTTGCGGCTCGAAAACCGTGTGGGGGATGTTTTCCTTCACGTCCGCGCTTTCACTTTAAGAACCGGGTTGTTCCCAGTCTAGCCATCCATTGTCGACTCATCCTCCTAAGAAGATGTGCTCCAAACTAGCTAAGCTCAACGAAGCCTACGTGAATTTGCATAGGGTCAGACACAGTCTGATACCGAAGCCAGAAGAAATAGAGAATGTGAGAATGTTAAAAATTACTGAAGACCTGATAGAAGAGCTCTTCAGAGAAGAAATGAACAGGGAGAAAGAAGAATGGACAGAGAAGTACAGACTTCAGAGACAGCAGCAACAGCAGCAACAGCAGCAACAGCAGCAGCAACAACAGCAACAGCAGCAGCAACCTGAAGCTGACAGAGGCTTTGTGGATTGTCGTATCGACACCAAAGAATTCTTCTTCTCTTTCCGAAGAAGCAGACCAATCGCCAGAAAGTCTATCCTCAGAGGACATCGCATTCTTAGAAACTGAAAAAAGAATGCCATAGCAAAACAAAAAACAGCCCTTTTCAGGGCTACCCAATACTCTAGAAAAGAAATAACGATCGATTTGCCAATGTGTGTAGGTAGAGTAGTGTGAAAATAAACACTAACTCTTTTATAAAAAATGTGAGGGCATGTGTTTGTGTGTTAGTAAGAGCTAACGTAAGTTGGTGAGGATAGTAGATTAAAATTATGTCTTTTTTGGTGTTTGAGGTGTATATTAGGGGTTAGATTGGATTGCTTTGCTTATGTGGATAGTCTATTAAAGTGATTTATAAAAAATTTTAAAATAGTGATGGGTAGCATAAAAAAGTGAGTGAGTGTTTCTTTTAGGTCCGCGCGTTGTTGATTTTTAGGTCATGATCTAGGTAAGATAAATTTTATGTTTTTAGGGGGATGTTTTCCTTCACGTCCGCGCTTTCACTATAAATTGAAACTCGTTGGGCAGTCCAGCTACCCTTGTTGATTGATCAACACAGCCAGAAGAATGACTAGCAGAATAGTGAAACTGTTAGAACTCCAGATGCACCTGGAATATGCCAGGCGGATAGTAAACGAACTATCAGCGGAGGCTATAGTAGAAGAAGCAAGAATAAAGAAGGAAGAAGAGGAGAGAAGACAGAGGGAAGAAGAGGAAAAGAAAAGAGAAGAGAGGATGTCATTTAATATTCCTGAAACAGAGGATTGGGGTGCTGAAGCGAACCATCCTCCCTCTGCGCTCCCCAGAAGAAAGGTGAAAGAAGACTGGGGAAGAAGATGCGTGTGCGGCGCAAGGCCAGGAAGGTGCAACCATTAGATAGGTGCATCTGGAGTTTTAAAAAAAACAGCCCTTTTCAGGGCTACCCAATACTCTAGAAAAGAAATAACTATTAATTTGCCAATGTGTGTAGGTAGAGTAGTGTGAAAATAAACACTAACTCTTTATTAATAGTAGAAGTGTATGTGTTTGTGTGTTAGTAAGAGCTCAGGTAAGTTTGTGTGAATAGTAGATTATGGGTTTCTTAGCAAATGTGGAGAGTATAGTTAGGGTTATATTATATGAAATGAGAAAGTAGGGGGATGTTTTCCTTCACGTCCGCGCGTTGTTGGGTCATGATCTAGGTAAGATCCATTTTATGTTTTTAGGGGATGTTTTCCTTCACGTTCGCGCTTTTCGTATAAGAACCCACAGTATTAGTTGTTCAAACCATTCTGCAAAGAATAAAAAGAAGATGGCATCAAACCACCTTAACAAAATGGAAAAATTGCAAAACGTGATGGACAATTTAGGAATGTTTGAGCAAATGTTGGTTAACCTAAACGAGGATCACTACTCATATAGTCCCCATAGAGTGAAGATGGAGATAAACAATTTACGAAAAATGAAGGTAATCATTAGTGATCTGTTGAAAGAAATAAAGGAGGAAAAGGAGGATGAAGAGGAAAGGATAAGGATGAGAGAATGGAATGAAAAAATTGAAAAAGAAGAGGAAAATGAGAAGAGGAAGAAAGAAGAGGAGGAAGAGAAGAAAGAAGAGAAGGAGAAAAAAAAGAAGAGAAAGAGTGTTGGAGATAAAATAAGAAGTTGGTGGAGGAAAAGGAGAAATTAGAAGAAGAAGAAGAAAACCCAAAGGCCCTTTTCAGGGCCAGCCATATTTCTCGAAAAGAGATAGTCTTTGAATTGCCTACCCCTTTTTTATTTTTTTAAAGAAAAAAATCCCATGTTAAATTCCCCTTGTCCGTAGAGTGACCCACGATTTATTGCCATGTTAAATTTCCCTTATCCGTAGAGTGACCCACGATTTTCTCCATGTTAATTCCCCTTGTCCGTAGAGTGACCCACGATTTTTCTCCATGTTAAATTTCCCTTGTCCGTAGAGTGACCCAGGGGTCCCTGTAATGCTAATTCCCATTGTCCGTAGGGTGCCCCCCTTCACTACTTTTGTACCTTCTTACAAGGTGTCCGCTTAATTTGGCTGTCGTCATCTAGAGGGTGATCGCCCTCGGTATTGTTGTTGCCCGGATCGAATAAATATTAAAATAAAGTTTGAAGTTATAGACGGAATAATTAGAGATCTGAGCAGATATATATAGAACAGAATGACACGAGCCACGTACATGGAAAAACAAATCAACTGCATAAACAACTGGGATAATACATTACATTAAGAAGATAAACTTCTTTTTGAAATAAATGTTTCGTCGAATTTCAAACACAACTATATTTATACAAATAGCCGATTGTTTTAAATTATATAATTAGATCATCATATAATCGAGTGAACGATCGAAGTCATTGCCTAGTATAAATTCATAACCTGCTTATTCCGGTCCAGTCCAACTTCACTATGTTGGTTCCTCCTGATCCTTTCGCTTATTACCTTTTTCAACCTCCCTACCGTCTCGCCTTTTTTCGGCCATCAAACTTTGTGTGGGTAGGTGGATACGTAAGTACGTAGATACTTGGATAAGTAGGTACGTGGATACACCCGTGGATACTTCAATGGAAACGTTCGTGGATACTTCAGTGTGGATACGTTCGTGGAGCTATTTCCTCTTTCAAAATAGACAGAGAGCAACCTAAATATTCTGTCAGTTGTCCTACTGGGAACAGATCATTACTCCACTCTCGTTATGTCAAAAATCGTTCGACCGGAATTCGAACAGACCAAAGGTTATCTGGTCAATCTAATGATGGCAGACCATAAACAAACCTAGTTTCATAAGATCAATGTACGTCCTGATGGCTATTTCATTACTGATTCCCATTAACATTACACGAGACATAACGGTTCCGTTTTCGTCTCAATTACATAAATGAATGAATGAAATTCATTATATTCTTAACTACGTTATTTTCAGCGAATACCCATATTCAAATCTTTATCATACGTGTGATCATCTAAGATCGGAGAATTCAAACGGATTCCCGTAACTCATATCAACTAAAGTAATGCATGAAATTCAATGATTCTTATAACAAACAAGACAAAAAATTTAAAAAATTCGTCAAACTTATATAAAGAAGATTATTGTACGGATACAGATAGATTAACTCAAACACAGTTACACTCATTTTAAGAGAATTGATCTTCGAATTTTAGCAAACAAATTTATGCAAATATAAACAATTATATTCAAGCAAATCATTATACTGTTATCAAATAATTACATGGAATTGACGCAAATGCCTTGTGCTTTCAAGCTTTGTTCGCTTCTACGGCCAAAATTGTGTCCAACGACTTTCCAGACATCCGGTCCCTTTGACCAATGTTGTACGAGAGAAGTTCTTCCAAATTCAGTCTCTGAGTCCCTTTTATTTTCACTCTTGCGTGCAAAATTGCAGACTGAGTAGATTTTCGATCGGGGAAATTTATTCCCGTATTTAGCAGAACCATATAGGATTAAATATACTTAAAGTCTTTGATTACTAGGCGCCAACATTGCGTTTAGCGTGACTTATATAATTCCAAACAACAGATCTGGAAAATTTCAAATCTGATAATTCCGATATAAAATCAAAGTTAACCGTCCCCTTTCTAGTCATCTAACGGCTAAGAAAACGAAGGCTTAATTAAGAATCACGTTCTCTTCCGATACATACATTATAAATCATTGGAATAGAGCGATTCAACAAGCATCTGTCCTCATAAATCGAATTAATTGTTCTCTGCTCAAATGAATGTGTTCTTCATAGATCGACAGAAATTTGCATCCTTACATTGTTGATACTGAAATTCACAGATTGAAAGATTTGATACACAGAATATAAAACTATCTCAGTGCGAAAAAACAAGATGGCATATACAAAGTTGAATAATTTTGAAATCACTAACTGCCAACGGGGTCATCTACTTAATCACGCAACAATCAGGAACATGACCAACATGGGTTTTTCTACGGAAAACCTCTTAAATGAACAGAACCCATAAACATGTTCACATTTATAAAATTATATATCATTATGTTAGAAACTATTAAGTTGTTTTGTGTCACGAGCCCCCAAGGATCTGTTACTAATCCGGCAGAAGGTCGGACAATTAAAAGTTCCGAGCCCCCAGTCAGCAAAGCCAACCGTCAACGTGTATAAAATATATAAAAAAATAAGATGAAAGGTATAACAATTTAATGAAGTATATCTCGATAATCAACAATTACAGGACAATTTTTTCAATGCAATTTCTTCCAAACAATACAAGACCTATTCAAATTTCCAATTATTTCATCACGCGAAATTAAAGGTGAGAGTGTTTTGTTCTCATGTCCCTTCTGTGTTACTCATCTGTGACTTCCGCCTTGTATTCTTTTGTCGTTACTTCCGGTACCCTCGTTTCCGTCTTCCAATCCAGCGCCTTCGCACAACAGCCTAATTCCAGTTGCTCTCCTCGTCTCTCTAATCTTCGGGTGGCGTCCTATCCCACCCGGAATGCTTCCGGTGGATTAGAAGGGACGTACACCTTTGCCTCTTTGTTCAAACACTGGATAATTAACACACTCTCACAGACCTTTCAGTAGATGGACTGCACCTAAACGTGTCCTAACGCTGGCATAAGACCACTACTGCATCATACAAGAACAACACATTATGATGGAGAAGTACATGAAGGAACTCTTGGCCAGATAATAATACCATTAGGCGAATGCCTTCCAGCACAATGTGTGGGTCTTAGTGAGCAAAGTCTACGTAGAAGACGTGTCGCCCATGGTGAACATTTGTACGTATTTGTCGAAATGATAAATATTTAAATATGGATATGAGATCATACTCCATAAGAATATAGCTCTGAAGACCCTTGCTAGATACTTTACCCTTGTATTTATTATGTTTTATGCACTGCAACTTTAATACTGTTACTGCAACAATCACTCAGAGCCAGTTTATGCTCCACTTTTTACACCAGGACAAAAATTGCTGAAACGTATCCAAAACATATCCAGAAAAATTGTTGTTATCTGATAATATAATTGAGCATGACCTTAATTTGGTTTTGAAGCTACCTCAAATGACATTGTTGCACTGCGCATCGTCAACAGCTACAAAAAGACTTATTTTAAAGAAAAAAAAATCCGTCCGTACTAATTTTCAAAAGGTTTCAATTTGACTTTCTTACGATCCAACAGTTGTGATTAATATTTGTTGTAAGGAATTTCATTCTTTAATTGTTACCGTGAAGAAAACCATCATTTGCATCTAATTTTGTGTAGTGTAGCAGGCAGGTATATTCATGTTGGTTTCTACTGGTTCTTTTGGTTCGATCAAATTGAGGTAGATCGTGTTTGAGTTTCTTCTTTAGACTTTTGTAGACAAACATCACTCTTTTTTCCCAGTATATACTGGTTTTATGCAACTTATTCAATACTGAATTCATACATCCTGAGGATAATTATAAATATTCAAAAAAACTGACTGTTCCAAAATATCCTCCAAAAGCTGGGAATGGAGGACCCATATCGAACAAGACAATTCAAAATACGTTATTCTAAGCCCTTGAAAGACAATTCTTTCGCTTCATGTGGATATGATGATTAGGTATGTCTTAATATGCATTACGGTCAATTTGCCTGGCAGTATAAATCTTGATTGTTATAGTTCCATTTCAGATCTCTAGTAATTGTGGCCCCTAAATATTCAGTTTGACTTAATAAGCTTTTCTAAATAAGGAACCATATTATTGTAATGACATTTCTTTCTTGTAATTTGCATTATATTCCTTTTTGGGGTTGAAACCAATGCAACATTTCGTGCCCACCGTTCTTGTTTATTTGCGCCTTTTATTAACGTCTTTGTATACTGATGGGATTTGGCGGATCTGTAACATGCAGTCGTTTGGAAAGAGTCGAAAATCTGAATTAATTTCAACCATGATATCATTGGTGTGACAAGAGCTCTTAACGTTCTCCAGAAACCACTATGGACCAACCCGATTTTAAACCATGTACCACTAAAACTTTTCGAAAACCCAAAAGTATGTCTATCCAGCGTTTGTTGTTACCTGCAATTCCTTGATGAAATAATGTATTCTTGAATAATTCATGGGGTACAGGGTCAAACGTCAAATACAAAAAATTTACTTAGTCACCGTAATCATTAATAATATAGCACTTGTGTGTCACACCTGTGTAATGTCCGTAAGGCAATTTGTATGTTAGATATGACAGAAAAATTATATATGTGTTTCGAGATGCAAGAACAAACAGTATGATCAAACTTGTAGAAGACTGATGAGTGAGAATGTGCAGTAAGATGATGTCTGCATATGAATGGTTAGTTGTTTCAAACGTAATGCGGTGTACTAATCATAACTTATGGGCCACTTCAACTGATACCACAACAGCTGTGACATTAATATTTATTACATACTAATACTGAAATATATCAGTGGGAGAAACTACTTTCTGTTTCATATAGGAAAACTATACGCTCTTATGTATGTTATTTGGACCGGTATTCCCATATTTAGGCCAATATGTTTCATTCTTTGACTTTTCTTTTCTCTCAGGATGAATAGATTTTATACTGTTTCAACATTGTCGACCCTCTAGTATACGTTTATATAAGAATGCATAAAAATGAACACTGAACAAAAAAAAACAAAAAATATCAGCTTTAAGTGCTACCTATTTATAATTAGTTTTTTTTTTTAACATGCAAACTGTCTTTGAGTGAACATTCATGACCTGTTGCTGCCATTTGATATTCTTCGTCACCCATAGGAATCGATTACTTGTTGCATGACTAATAGGTACACATTTTCGAGAAAAGATCTTTTGATTATTCATAGTAATAAGATTACTTAAGTAGCAATTTTAACTGTCATCCCAATCATAATCATGTTTGAAAAAGATGGTGAAATCAGGTGTTATGTCATGTTGATACTGTAGTTCCACTCCAGCAACGTTCACTCTATCAATCCGCAAAAAATGTGTCAGCATAAAAAAATCAAAAAACATTTTCTCATGAAAACAATTAATAATTTGAAAAATACAAAATTTGAAGCAAGCTATGTCTAAATTAAAGTGTAAAAAGTCCTAAAATTATTGCCAAACTGCGAAACTACTTTGTATCGATGTAGTACTGCAGCCGTTAATAGTATTGACACAAAATGTGGAGACAAACCCATGCAAATCGAAGGTTTTGCGTTTAAAATATATAACAAAAGAAAACATGCCTTTTTTGAGAAGATATAAAGAAATATTTTGCTTGTGAGGTTGACATAGATTGTATTGCCATGAGTGGTAAATATTTCCGCTACACTTTTGAAATATTTCCTGTAGTGCCATGTTTCTCAATTCTCGTTGTATTAATCATCACAAAATAGACACATACAAATGACCTCTATACCGCTCAGGCATTGCACAACATTGTCATCTTCTTCGTAATAGTAGTGGAAGTAACAGCAACTATGGTAGTAGTATTACTGCGGAACTTTGTAGTAAAACGACTTTCCGCGGTAGCTCTCATTTGCACAAAAGAAATACCAACAATGCAATTAGGAGACAGTGAAGCGCCATATATGAGGCTGTACCACCTGACACATTATGACCTGCAAAGAAATAGGACAAAACATTAGATAATTATTAATTTATGACAAAGATTTCTCTGATCCTACCATTCATTCAAACAATAATCCGATCATTCAGTTTGCAGTGATTAACTAGAAAAGTGCGTTTAGTTCATTAGTTTTTCCAAAGAATTCAAAGGAACTAAAATTATATCATACTAGAAAGCAGATATGGACTATATTATCAGCACTAGCATTACATCATCATATACCTGTCCCATTTGTCACGGTCGTTTGTATCCCCAGGCTTACGGTCGTATGCAGTAGATCATGGGCATCGTGTCCTATTTTAAAATCATAAATCATATATATATATATATATATATATATATATATATATATATATATATATATATATATATATATATATATATATATATATATATATATATATATATTGTAATTCCTGGTAGGTGATGTTATGTAATTTTTATAATTCTTATTTATGGCTGTAATGTGCTAATAATATGTTTAGTTTAGTCTGGCTTACGTGACTTGAATATAGTACTGAATAGAATTTATAAATATATGTGTATGTATGTGTTGACAATAAGTAGCAATAAACTTAATAATACGACTTAAAACGGTGCTTTTGGCGTATTTTTCTCCGTGACGTATGGGACACCGATGTTTCCAGAATAATTATGTGGCTTCCCATTGGTTGTGCTAGGTTACGTGAATATGATTAATTCGACGTAAAATCAATAAATAGTACATGCTGTCAAGTGGGGTCTACTGCCTAAGTACTGTCGCAATAAACAGTGTACATAAGGGGAAAGTTAAGCAATCAGATTCGTTCCGATTTTTGGAGTCATTCACACTTATTATGTTCCTGATGTAAGTCCGAAGATGTGTTTTATATTGTACTTAGATGTTTTTCGAGAGGAAAATCATTTGTTAAGGACTGTCCAGTGGAAATAGAAA
The DNA here is from genome assembly GCA_028554795.2 of Sinohyriopsis cumingii. Lineage (NCBI taxonomy): Eukaryota > Metazoa > Mollusca > Bivalvia > Unionida > Unionidae > Sinohyriopsis > Sinohyriopsis cumingii. The sequence continues at coordinate 127,556,791 of CM068828.1, forward strand.
GTGTTCATTATTGGGATTACAATATTAGTCTGGAACTGTTATAAATTATTGGAAGGAATTCTGGACAACGGCAGCTTGAGAACGTCACGGTTCTTGGAGGACCAGTACATTTAAGGTATTGAAATTTATAAGGAACTTTTCATTTATTTAGGACTTTCATATACCTTTGCTGGGACACCTTTGAATTCACTTCATAATACTTTAAGTTCCCCTCATATCTTTCATTTATAACTTTAATAATTAAATTGTTATGTTTTACAAAAATTTTTGGTTTCGCTTCTTTTCTGTTACATAAAAATCGCCGGCCATACTCCAACATTTTTCATTTTACATCAGATTTGCATTACATGATTAAAAGTAGTTATACTCGCACAAAAATAATAGAAAAAAATCATCAAGTGTAAAGAATAAATAATAATTTAATTACTGGAAACAGAAGTATGCAACGCTGTTACTTCCCCTTAGCTACGATTTCCCACCTATAGAGGACGCAAACCGGAAATAAAGTACATTTATTCCCACAAGACGAAGTGCATGCTTCTTGCTGTCGAAAAATAACACACTTTAAGCTATGAGTAGGAAATATTTAGATAAACTATTGAAAACTTATTTAGTGTTCAGTCAATGTATTTTAAAATAATGATTTTTATTTGCCAGATACCGTCGTACAGTTAACCTGGATACAAAACAATCTAAACAATGACAAAAATGCTCAACATTACTCTCTCTCTCTCTCACATGTGTAATTGAGTGTGTATAATATGCAGCAGTGTTACTATCTGAAGCCTAAATAAATATATATATATATATATATATGTGTGTGTGTGTGTGTGTGTGTGTGTGTGTGTGTGTGTGTGTTATATTTCATGTACATTACCCTTAGAAAAATATATCCATATTCTGCATAAAATTATCTGTTAAGTATTATTCTTTAATAAATCAATATTGATAATTTGATCGGAATACTTAAATTGAAAAGTCGTTGTGCAGATGGATAAATTTTTTTACCATATAAAGTAAACGTATTTAAATATTTTAATTGGAAAGAACAAGATGTTAGTCTGTATTTTCTCTCATATATATGTACGTTACGAAATATGATTATTTTTTTTTAAAGAATATCAAGATAGTTTAATGTGTTTAAATGATTTTTTTTTCGAAAACCTATTCTATTTTACAACCTATACAATTTGTCATAAACACTATGTCATATATATATATATATATATATATATATATATATATATATATATATATATATATATATATATATATATATTACATAGTATCTACTTATTGACTGAAGAAAAAGAATTGTTTAAAATATTGACAAGTTGGCCCGAAGTGCCTTTCATGTTAGGACGAATTGTCTTCATTTAGGCCCAATTTGGGCCGCAAGGTCTTGGGCTAAATTGTCCTTGGGCCAAATTGACTATTATCCGTTATAAATGGTACGATCTTCCCATCCCTCGCCCTGTTCGATCGCACGGCTTTGATTCACTTTTGTTTCTGGTAAACAGGGTTATTGGGAAAAAGAAAGAACACATTTGTCCCATCATCGCTCTTTTGGTTACATCCATATGCAACACAGTGCACCGTATTTGCTGTGCAAAAGCAAGATCGTAAGGTATATCACATACACAATTATGTGGGGAAATTAAACATTTGAATGGCTAGGTTAAATGGAAGGGATAAATGTATGTCATATCCGTTTTTGTCACGTGGAAACTACTGATTGTTTACGGAGATTGCAGAATAATATTTTCATTTAAAAACATTTTTTTTTAAAAAGTCTAATTGATCATTTTTAAAGTGTGCATACAAAACAAATGCGTTTTGTTTATGACTGTAAAAATATCACACATATTTAAAATATAGTTGGCCAGAGACCTTTAAGTTTGTGACCATAGAGTCGTAACGATAGATAGATAGATAGATGGATAGATAGATAGATAGATTAGATAGATAGATAGATAAATATATATATATATATATATATATATATATATATATATATATATATATATATATATATATATATATATATATATATATATATATATATATATATAGACATACACACATATATATATATATATATATATATATATATATATATATATATATATATATAATTAGATAGATAGATAGATAGATAGATAGATAGATAGATAGATAGATAGATAGATGGATAGATAGATAGAAAGATAGATAGATTACTAGGCTGGAGGAAGAACAAAGTACAGTAATTGCATCACTGTATTATCAAACCATGTTTGTGCTCCACACACGAGCTAAATGTCAGTGATGCATTCATGACCGCAAGAAAACTCTTCTCATACTGGGGCAACTGTTGGCGAATCGTCTTTAAAGCACATTGGTCGTTGAGATTCATGTATCTGAAAAAGGATTAAATAAATTCAGTCAACTACGAAAAAGCCTTAACACAACCAATGCATTATCATACGGCAAATATTAAATTGCATCCAGGAGTGTTCTAGACCAACTTCATCAACTGTCAATTTCATCCATGTATGCAGATGAATGTTTTGAGTGCTCAGGGATCAACCTTTCAGCTGCTGAGAATTCATTCACATTACTATTCATTGGAAGCATACATCGTGTGCAAGACAATTCATGCACATTGGTGTATGCTCATGAGATCAACCAGTCGTGGTGAGAGTGGTGGTTCAGTTAAGAGATGCCCAGTTTTAATAATGTTGTCGCGGGTTTATACCCACTCAAACCAACCTGGGCTGATCTCCAAAATTGTCCTTGCAAAAAGTACTAAAATCCCTTCGGTCTGCATAATACTGTTGCATAAAGTGCTGAAAATGATTTACAGAATGAAATAACCAACCCGCAATCTGCCAGCAACTTTTGGTTTGAATTCATGACTGCTAAAACATGGTGGACCTCTTTTCATCCTTCAGGCAAACATGCCTTTGTGCACTCAAGAAAAAGTTACAATACTCAATGAAAACCAACATTATGAACCTTTAGCATATAAATGTATGTATACATTGTTAAGTGAGAGTACGTGGTTGGGTGGGACCACCGTGAAAAATGCCTTTGGTAAATCACTCATACATATCGGATACAAACGATTTAATGACAGATTTTCAAAGAATATTAAACATGCATTTAAGAATAAAAACAGAACACAACTATTACTGAGTTATACGAGCAGAGGAAACTTTACACCCGATGTTGCAAAGTACAATGTTTAATTAATGCACAGTTACAGCATTACGTTTTGTTATACTGGCTGGTGAGAACCAATTATAGTGTGATTACATGGCAGTAAACACCCGATGTTTGCACAAACTATGCTGAGAGACCTATGTAGGAATATCAATTAGTATGCATAGTGACAAAAAGCTTAGCCAGAGAAAGACGTATATAAAACAAGTACACATTTGTATATGCATGTGCTTCGTCTTGTCTACATGCAATCGATAAACAAATAAATGCATCCGACGTTAATTCTAAATGTCAAAGTGACAATATGCATATCATTAAAATGACTAAGCTAAGAATTCAGACCATGAAGGCAAGTGGTGAACATATTCTATTTTCGTATGTTAAATAATGGCATATAACAACAATGCGTTTACTTTCACAGCTTTACAGAGGTGACGTTAATAAATAATTCACTATACTTTACAAAGTTTGAATGGCATAAAAGTGAAACGTCGCCCTCTTATTAAGAGGGAAGGTTAACTGGATTTGGATGGCGTTCTCTAAGGATGACCTCCCTCGATGTTATAGCCCGGTGTGAGTGAAAAAGGAATAGAAGTTCAATAAAGAACCGAGCAGTGCATTACAAGCCCTCTTAGACAAGAAAAATAACACACTTAATCAAAGCAAATTAAATTTGTCAATTCCGATTCAATCTAAATTATATCAACATAATTTAATAACAGTGTCCGATTTGGATTTATTCCATCATAATAACGAGTGGTGAAAAGAGCTCAATGTCCACGACCGATTCGCATCACCTCCTCCCTTGACCGTGCCGGTATCAACGTCTTCCTATTTACTCTACTTCCTATGTTCTACGCTTGGTTCCTTTCTGTACTTCCTAGTCCTTTATTCTGACCTCGTCCTTCTCATGTTTCTCCGACTTACGTCTTCGTACTGTCTTCGTACTGTCCTGTCTCTCTCCCAAAAAGCTGTTCCTTAAAGGACAAAATTAGCCCCAAATCTCTGTATGTACCACTTTCTACATGGACATAAAATTTCCTAACTTCGTTACTCAGAAGCATACTAGCTATTCACACACTGCATACATTCTGACTTTGTACGGTAGAACATTACCCTCGCTTCACAGCGACAGGTCGTAAATTACCACGTGAGCGTCTATCGAACATTTACGTATTATTTCACCTATGCTACAACATGTTCGATTACTACAGCATGAAATTCACAGATTCTAACTCACAGCCATCTCTAACTTACAAGATTATTTAAAAATTACAAAATGAAATATAAATAGGTAATTATCGTTAACTCACGATAATCAGTATCGTCCTAACAGACAAAGGAAAATATTTCATATAACCCTATGAAGTCCTACACATATGAAATTTTGGATCGCATGCAATCAATTCTACCAATGAACTAATAACTTTAAAATTAAAAGGTAAATTGCATAACAACTCTAGCATCAACACATTTCCATGACTTTTCCATGAAATTGAATAAACGATATATAATATGGAACCTAGTCAAAGCAAACACATTTGCATAAAACAAACAATCAAAAATAAAAAAAGAAAATAGAAAATTACGAGGGAAATTAAAATTGCGTACCTTAATGCTGTTATCTTTCAGAACTTGTGATTCCTAGCACTAAATCCTGTCTTTTCTCACAAGACAGCCAACTGGTCCCATCTTGTTTAACGAGGAAAGCACTATTCTCTTCAGGCTTCCACCGGAGCAAAAACTACTCCTCTCTCACGAAATTAAGACTACAGTATTCCGACTAAAGTCTTCACTTTAAATTCAAATGGCTTCGAAAGTGTAGGTCTTAATTTATTCTGTCCAATCGTTAGCAGCTGTCCCTAAATTTTTCCCAAGATAATAATTTATTCCGTCAGATTTAGACAGCATAAAATCACTGAATTACGAGGTATATCAATTTCCCTTTGAAAATGTTAATTTGACATCGGTTCCTTTCAAGCGGTTATGGTTGTTAGTTCAAATGTTTACATTCTCTGGACAGCGTAGCAATGCCCTTTGTCAAATATCACTCAGTCATAAATGCTAGCCTTTTAAGTTTTAACACTGACAATGGGAGAGAAAAGAAGAAAGGTCGAAGTGACCATTCACAAAGACGTTTTTGGTTTAAATGCGATAACATTTTAATGCTCAATCCCTTCAACCTTAAGGTTCAATATAATGTAAAATTCGACACTTCACAAAAAGTATGATGAAGGATAGTTGTGTTGAAGAATAAGATGAAAGGAAATAAAATTGTTCATTTGCTAAATCATAATTAAATATTAATATTTGTTCTGAAATTATATCTAATCCAATCATGTGGCTAATCAAGCTACCATATAAACTAGACTGACAGAGATAAATACTGTAAATACTGCCGCACAATTTTACATCAAGAAACCGTTACATACCATACCTGTAATGAATACAACTTAAAATTTGGGAACTAATAATCACTGTGAATAGATACCAAGCATAGAGTGCCGTAATAATTTGGTAGAATTATCTAACTGTGCAGTGCAGAAGGCAACAGTTGGAGCTGGAATTTTAAATTGAATTTAAGATAGCGAAGTTTATTAGGATTTTTGTTGTTTTGTACTGTTACACGAATGTAAACCTAAGTCAAATAGCAACTGAATATCCCTGCAATAGCTTAATTTGATCTGCATCAGTGTGTATGAAATATGCATCTTAGGTACAAGAGATGGAAAGGGAAGAAAAACTGTACATTCTATTTCAGAGGTATCAGATACTAACAATAAAACACTGGCGCTGTTAATTTTAGGTTCAGTAAGGTTGCAACTCAAATGAAAACATCACAAACGATTCCAGGACTAAGGACAAATAACTAACAAAACCCATTTAACTGAAACGAATGGATATAGAACCCGCTATATTTGACTTTTGATATAGTTTATGAATGACTTACTGTGACAAGCTTCAGAAAAGTTATATCATGCTATGCAAGTTTATTTGATTTTGTTTATCTGTACCATTTATAAAACATGCAAAAATCAAACATGCTTATGCCAAAATAAGTTATGTAGTGTGTGCAACAAGAATGAATGAACGTATTCTGCTCATTTTCCAAGTCAGCTTATTATGCTTTGAGTAATTCATCAAAATACGTCTGCTGCTTTATGATATCTCAAACAAATAACTTCTAACACACGATAAAGACTACATCATATCGGAAGTGCCACTCAGTTACTTCAATAGGGAAGCCTTATTTAACACACCTTAGCACAAGGCCCTCAAAGCATCCTGCAGATGAAACAAAATCTTAAAATTAGCAGCTGTAGCGGAGATCTTGTCAATTTGAACTTCAGATCGGCATCTTGTTTTTCATTTTGGACCAACTAGACATCATAAGAGGTCGCCCCTGCTGATATGACCATTCATTCAGCAGGAGTTTCGAGAGCAGTGTAAAACAATGAAAAACAGACACATACTGGATGTGCAAGCAGCACTATTTCCATCTAAGACCATCTAGACCATGAGGTAAATGTGTCTGTAAAGTTTCATGGCAATTCTTCAAGTAGCTTAGTAGGAGTAGCGATAACAAAATTGTGATAACTGACGGAGGAAGGACGGACAATGGACCATCCCATAAGCCCTAGTCGAGATAATAATATCCGCGTGGTACAATGTACTATTGACAACATGAAGAAAAAAGAAGTGAATGAAAATAAATTTAAATAATTTGGAACAAATGTGAACATTAGAAACAGATGCAGCGAAAGATGAAGTAAATTTATATATAAAAAAAGCTACTGGGTAATTTGTTGATCTGCATGATACATGATTTGCTTGACCCTGATATCACGAAAACCCTGAAAGCAGAATAGACATTAATAAATGACATCCATCACGTTGCCTATCAACACGTAAATTATTACCTTGCGAAAATACATTATTGGTAGATATGTGAATATATCATGCTTTTTATAGACAACATAACACTGCCACGTTTCTTTAAAAGTCTTCGTTATTGAAGGCAAATAATTAACATATCAATTTCAATGGACGGTAAATGCATCATTCCTCAAAACCGAGAAAAGATGCTGTAAGAGGTTTTATATCTCAATTGAATCACATCATATATAATCAACCTCAAGGAACACCAAACCTGAACAAACTTTACAAACAGCAATTTTAAAGCCTAGCCTAGATATTTTGATTGCATGAAATTGTCCTTCTGTTTGTTTTGTTTCTGTGCCACTTTTTTAGCATACTCTCGGTTAGATTGCGAGGATACTGAAGCCAATTGTCTTTCCAAAGGACACACTGCGGTAGGCGACCGTGGGCCTTGGAGTAGGAGTCTCACAGCCTACCAACTGAGCCGAATCATTTTCTTGTATCATTTGTCATGAAGGTTAAGAAAATGGCTAGAAATACAGCAGGTAACTGACGGTATCTTTATATCAAGTAGAGATGATAATTTCAAGTTCAATGGCAAAACACATGTTCATAATTTCTAAAGATTTATGGTTACTTGATTCGCTAGAAAAATAATATTACACAAGGCAACATGAATGATAAATTAAGAAAGTAACTATCAGGTGCAGATATTGCGCTAAACAAAGGAAATGAAGCGATACTGTTTGTGGTATGACTCCGCAAGTATACTATCAGGATTTCAGATTTAAACTAAGTATAGTCCATTATATCTTTAGGGTCTTTCAAACTATTTTAGATTTAAACAAATTATTGTCCATTGCATCTTTAGGGTGTTTCAAACGATTTAAGATTCAAACTAATTATTGTCCATTGTATCGTTTTGGTCTTTCAAACGATTTCAGATTTAGCATACGAGACAATACCGAATAGTAACAAATGGTCGAACTTTGGACAATGCACGTGAAAACGACTTTTTCACATAAAGGTTTATGTCCTTAGAATCAATTGCATAATCATTTAATGAAAATACAGAAATTGCATTGCTTCCTTTTAGGACAATTCACCAGCAGAAGAGTTATCCACACGGAAAAATAAGTGAGTCCCAGTGACTTGAGAACATGTGACAAATATGATTTATTATCGTGGTTCCCATTAAAGCATTAGTTTACAAAGTTTAAGTGTTTCGTATGAACAACAAAGCACACAATTAAGTTACTGAACGACGTATTAAAAAGTTTTATACTGATATTCGTTGTATTTAACTTGATTTATAGAGAAAACATAATATTTTGTATCAGAAATAACAAGTTATCAAAGTGCAACAAAGTGTCCACCTAAGTATAAACAGTAAACAAAACTGTGATAAACACACACACACACACACACACACACACACATATATATATATATATATATATATATATATATATATATATATATATATATATATATATATATTATGTCTGATGCTCGTGTAAACATTCAAAACAATCAATCATATGTTATAACGAATCATGATTTATCATGATAAAAAATATTGGTTCTACACACGGGCACATGAAGAAAGATTATGTTTCCATCAAATCTCTTCTAGTCTGAATCCAAACTAGTATCGATTCAATCACCAACCTTGTCACATCTTACAATTATTTTCTGGGAAAGGATTTTTATTTTCCAGGTTGCCATTTATTTCGAAAATGAAGGGAAATGCAAGATGCATCGAAGGAAGTGTGGCGAAATAAGAATGAAGCGAATTAATTCTTACCCACAGACGTCACGCGATCCATCCGGTTCCTTGGTAATTTGATTCGACGTCATCATTACACATACTTCCGTCCATTTGGCGGTGTACGCTCTGGTCAGTTTATCTTTAACATCATCAGGTATACCTGGATAGAAAAACAAAGTTTCTGCTAATTTTGTGCAAGAGCGGAACATGATAATGCCGAATCATACTCAATTATGCAAGACGGGAATCAAAGCGTACCGGACTATGATATATAGGCGTATGGCAGTAAAGGAACCAAAGATTTAGTTGAAAGAACAACAGTAATATATTGATGCATCCAAACTTAATTTGGGATCCAAGATAAATACTTTTACCTCTGTTTGGTGTATGTGTGTGAACTGATAATTATAATTTAATTCATATACCTCGAACTTCTCAACAGAAAGCAAGCGGTTTTGAGCATATAGATCAGTGATAATTTCCAATGAGAGAGAGAGAGAGAGAGAGAGAGAGTTCTCGTCACACCTGGTGCTTAACTTCAATATTTTCCATCCTCTTTGGATGATATGTGTATGGCTTGTGCATGAAAATGAGGGAAATACGCCATTACTCGTAGTGTTACGTACTTAGCCTCTTACAAAAGTAACAAGAAAAATGTGAAGACATTATAATTTGTAAAATTTAACAAATAATTTATTTCCCTAGAAAAACAATGCAAAAATGAGAAAAAGAAATTACGGTGTTACGAATCAAATCCAAAAATAATCCAAGAATTAAAAAATAGAAGTCCTGGTAACAAAAGGTTATAAGTAAACTGAGTTCAAATACCGACGAAATCCAAAATGGACTTCTGTGCTCAGCGTCGTACAGATGTGTCAACAGTTCTTTGCTATATCACAGACAATAATATTCCAGTTTTTCAATTCTGTGTAAATTTCGATAAATGTCTTTGTCCAAGCATTAATTTAGAACACTAGTAATTCCAGAAAAAACAATCTTGAAATCCAAATAATTTGAAGAAAATCAAATAATTAGCACAAAACTGGTCAAAACATAAAACACTTTAACTTCTCAAGTGTTGACGCAAGTATGACAATTGTTTCTCAAAACATTAATAAACAAATCTAACAACAACGCATAACAGATTCCCGCATGGAGGTCAAGAGTGCCTCCTTCTGGGAAAACCCAAAGTTTGTAACAATAAGCACATTTCATTTGTCACGCTCTGCAAGTATGGTATCGATTCCACTTTGTGAATCTTACTCTGAGAAAGAATTAAAAAAAGTTGTTTACTACAACTCTTACTGGTTCTGAAACAAGGTCAGCATTAAATACAAAGTTTCTTTTAGTAGTTGTTTACTTCTTTTTAAAACATCAGTCAAAACTGAACTCTAGTCCATTAAATAAAGTTACATTACAATAGCATATAATGGAATATAAAAAAGTAAAACTAACAAACAAACAAGTAAATTAAATAAAATATACATAACACTTCCCCGTAAAATAAAAAAAGATGTATAACATAAAGCTTTATTGTTACCATATATTAAATATATATGAGATTTTTAAAAAATAACATAGGAAGATCTCTTATGAATTATACAAGGTGTACATGAAATAATATTTCTATGCACGGGAAAGTGCGTCTGCCATTAGATTGTCTTTTCCCTCGATGTGCCTGATGTCAGTATCATATTCCTGTAACAACAAACTCTACCTTAGTAATGGGGTTGTGGTTACTAAATACAATACTCGAAGAAGGAGCTGAACTAATGTAAACTTTAAAATGTTGTAATGCCAATATGAAAAGCCAGGCATTCCGTCTCGATTGTCGAATAATTTCTTTGGTACTTATTTAATTTCTTAGCAAAAAGCACACTGAATGATCACCACCATTTTAATCTTCTTGAATCAATACTGATTCGACCCCAAAATCATTTGCATGAACAGGCAGTTTCAATGACTGACTGAAATTTGGAGCTGTAAGAACTCTTAAGTATGGATTTTAACATATCGAAAGCCTCCTGACATTTTTCAGTCCAATGAAACTTAGTTTTCTTTCCGTATAAATGTTCTTTCCATCTGTCGTTGTAAATGATGGCATCATCGATGTAAGCATCACAATTATCAAGACCAGAGGTAATCATATTCATTAGACGTTGAAAAGTGCATTGCGAACCCTTTATCCCAAACGGCATCGCTTTATATTGATAAAGTTCATCTGGAATCACGAATGCCGAAATTTTCTTTGCTCTTTCCGTTAGTGGAATTTGACAAAATCATTTCAGAAGGTCACATTTGGTGACACACTTGGTATTTCCGATTTTATCAATGCAGTCATAGATTCTTGTTAATGGAAATGAATCTGTTTTTTTTTTTCTCACACTGTTCACCTTTCTATAATCAGTGCAAAAACGGAAAGTTTTATCTGGTTTCGGAACAAGTATACATGCTGAACTCCAGTAACTGTTACTGGGCTCTATGGAATCATTTTCCAGCAAATATTGAAATTCTTTTTTCAAGTATTCCTTTCCCTAGGAATATCTGGAAATAAGTGCTCATATTCAAATAATAACTGTTTAAGTTCTGTCTTTTCTTGTTGTAGCAAATGTGAAAGTTTCTGGTCTAGATTATAAATAATTTCTGAATTTCGAAGATTTGTCGCTCCAAAATCAGTAGAGTACGATGATATTCCTTAAATTAGATCTTCACTGAGTGGGACAGGTACCGCTAAATGAATTGCATGATTAACCTAGCTATCTCTCTCAATATACTCTATTAACATTTTTATGTGGCAAAGTTGTTTTTGTTTTCACCTTCCAGGAGTATTTATGATGTAATATAAATCATTTACTTTCTTTTCTACTGAAGAGGACCATAATAATGGGCCTGCAGAGGATTTTGTGGTATGGGCAAGAGAGACATTATCTCTTTCACCAGGCTGAAAACTCATTTCCTTCGAGTTTTTATCATACCTTAATTTTATGTTTGACTGCGTAGAGTGCAGATTCACTCTTGCAACCTTACAAGCCTTTGACAACGTATTCTTAAAATTGGAAACATAATTGAGAAGATTATTTTCAGTATCTTCATTAGAAAGAAGTTTCTCTTTCGACAACTCCAATGGTCCACGCACAGTCCAAAAAAACCAGTTCAAAGGGACTAAATCCTAAAGATCCTTGAAATGATTCCCTAACAGCAAACAATGCCTTCATCTCAATCTTTACCCATATCAAAACAATATGATCGAATCATATTATTCAAATGTTGATGACATCTTACTAAAGCACCTTGGGTCTCAGGGTCATAGGCAGAAAATTTGAATTGTTGGATGCCCAATTCGTACATAGCTTGCTGGAAACTTCCAGAGACGAAAATTGACCCATGATCAGATAAGACAGATTTGGAAAGGCCAAACTGAGAAGAAAAAATCTTTATCAAAGCTTTTTTACTGATGTTTTAGATTTAATATTCCTTAAAGACATTTCCTCTGGGAACCGTGTTGACGCACACATTATGGTCAACAAATATTGGTTACCTGACTAGGTCTTAGGTGAGGGACCAACACAATCTACTATTATTCTGCTAAATGGTTCGTCAATTGCAGGAATAGGTTGCAGATGAGCCTTAGGTATCTTCTGATTGGGCTTTCCTACCATTTAACAAGTATGACAAGATCTGCAGTATTTACAAACATCACCTTTGATTCTTGGCCACTAGAAGTGAGTGAGTCAAGATCTTGTGATAAGTCTTAAAACTCCCTAAATGACCAACCAAATGAGTTTCATGGGGAAGACTAAGAATTTCCTGTCAGTACGATTTTGGAACTACAGTTTGACAGTTCACTGACCACTCGTCACCAGCAGGTATCTCGAGAGGTCTCCCATTTCTCAAAAGAATTCCATTTTTAATGAAATAAAAAACAGGCATTCCAGTGGCTTCAGTTTCACTAATGTCCTTTTGAAAAAACTGGAGATCTCAGGATTATTTTCCTGTTCGACAACAAGTGATTGTCGTTTGTCACCCGGATTAGAATAAAGAGAATGAGTCGTTAAAAGAGGAACACTGTGATCAATACCCTTTGATTGATCCAAATGAGGAGTGAAAGTGACCTCCCTCAAAGCCTGACCGATACATGTATTAGCTAAGGAATACTTTCCTGATCAACATTATTCTCAAGAGCTTTCTTTGCCATATCTCTGCTAACTGCACAAGCTGAGTATAAATCAAAGAATTCTTTTTCAATAGGATCGACTTTCTGATCCAAATAAGGCTTGTCAGTTACAGGTGAATTAGCCACAACCGTATCTAAATCTAGGTCGTTGTCTAGTAATAAATAAATGCCCTCAATGGATAAAGCTTACACTATTCCGACTGTCACAGGTCCTGAGACTAAGTCTGATGGCAAATTTACACAATGGAGAGGAACATTAAAAAATCCACACTCTACTCCCTGAACAGGAACACACTCATTAGAAACAGACTTATCAGAAAAAGGCAAAGTACCTGATATTTAAAGACTCTGAGAAGCTACTGTGTCCCTTACAATTTTAATAGGGATGGGATTGGCCGAGTCACCCAAGTGTGATATAGAACCCTTTGACATGAATGGTTCATAATTATCCATAATAAAATCAGACTGGGGTTTATTAGACCCAACAAATGTATTGCTTTCAATACATGACCGTGACCATGACCTCTTTGAAATAAGAATATTTTAAATAGCTCTGTCTTTATTTTGATGCTTATTTTCAATTTATAGCAATCAGAAATAGTGTGTCCTTTCTTCTTGCAGTAGGTACACGTTAGGAAGAGAGACTGCTGAGTGAAAGTGTTTTCTTTACAAAAGAAACTTTATGAGCTAGGAAATACTCACTAGCAGCACGAGCAGCATTTTCCAAGGTTTCAACCCTATGCTCATCAAGATAAGTCTTAATGTCACCATGGACATAGTTCTTGAACTCTTTAAGTAATACAAGTTGTAAGAGATTTTCGTAATCTTGATCAACTATACAGGCTAAGCACCATCGATCAAATAACTGCACTTTTACTCTTGCAAATTCGACATGACGTTGTCCAGCTTCCTTTTTAACGTTCCTGAATGTTTGCCGATAAGCCTCAGGGACCAACTCATAACCCTTTAAGATGCATTCTATAACCCGATCATAGTGAGCGCCTTGCTGTGGTAAATAAATATTACTAGCTTTACCAGTAAGTAGACATTGCAATAACAGAGACCAGTGCTCCCTTGGCCATTTCACGTTCTCAGCAATGTTTTCAAACTGAGGAAAATATTTGTCTACTTCTTTCTCTCTAAAAGGGGGCACTAACCTAACACTCCTAGTGACATAAAAACTTGAATTTGTATGTGAAGTGGGAACGTGCATTTCACTTGCCAGCTCTATTTCTTGTTTACTACAACTCTTACTGTTTCTGACTGAAGATCCGGAACTAGGTCATCATTAGATAAAAAGTTTCTATTATTAGTTGTTTACTTTGAAAAATAGAAAAAATCAGTCAGAACTGAACTCTATTCCAATAAATAAAGTTACATTATAATAGCATGTAATGGAATAAAAGAACAACTAACAAACAAACAATTAAATTAAATCAAATATACATAATAGTAGCACGGTTTCTAGTTCTACTTAATTGTAATGTCAAAGCTTCATTCATTATGTTATTATTTATGCTAAACAAAACCCGTAAGAGACGTTTAAATGACATAGGATGAACAAATACGAGATAAATAATGTGGAAAAAGAAACAACTGAATAAGTGTAAAACAAAGCAAACTACCCATCTATTTCAGATAATCGGTCCTTTATAAAACACAAGCTAATGCTGGCGTGACAAATGAAATCGTAGGGAGAACATCATTATTGTAACCTACTTCCATTTAACGGTGCGTGGAAAAAGTCCACTTACTCCAGACATTACAATATGATAAGATTGACGTGGGAAGGTTAGATCTTTTCATTTAGGTCAAATATAATTCATTTCATGATACATAAAAGGTCAACTCGTGACTTCGCCACTCGTGTTTGTATAACACGATGAGATATACCCGGTAATAACGAATGTAAATTTTTAAACTATTCTGTCCATATGTGTCTGAGTCTCTTTTCTATTAACAAATTCAATACAAATTCTCACCTTTGTCAGAACCCTCCTCCTAGCAACTAAAACAACGTTTCCCGTATATCTAACTCTGTGGTCAAGAAATCAATAGAAACCATCCAAATATAGATTTATGGAGAGCTAAAGGCATCGCCTGTATAATTACAAATAAATATGTAATTCCTGCACAAAGAATAGATTTTTCTTCAAACAAAGATGTGTTTGTGTGTGTGACTTGGAATTTTAACGAAGCTTTAACAACTTTTCAGCCATATCCCAACGATATATGCAGTGTGGAAGTTTATACTGATGTCTAGCACTTGGGCATTATCCTGACACCAGGCCGACCATTCCTAACACTAACCTCTTGATGATGAGCGTCAAGTGTGGCAGCTACAAGTACCATTTGTATGAGTCTTTGGGTTGACTCGGTGTGGGTTCGAACCCAAGAGCTTGAGCATTCGAGGCGGATGCTCTAACCACTTGAGCCACCGGGACGCTTCACAAACAAAGTTAATCGTCAGATTAATATTTATTAACGAAGTTATTGATTTAGTCATTGAAGTAAAGTTAATTTTCATTGCGGAGAGTATTGTGGACATTATTTGTTTAGTTACTGACGTAAAGTTAATCTTGAAGGTGATGATTGTAGTTGAAATTATGGGTTCTGTCATCAAGATCAATGGACACCATTTATCTCTTACAGGCATTCATCTGAATAAAGGTCATTAACTTGAAAGTCATTTGTATCATGTATGGTTAGCAGCTAATTCAAAAAAATCTGAATGATTCATGGGCACATTCAGGACACGAAATCAAGGATCAAATTAGCATCAAAACAGATAGATAAACTGTGGAACGATCACTCAAGGAAAGATCCATTATTCTTATCTCTTCGACTTTCATATATAGATATTCAAGGATTATACACTCTCAATCAAAGAAGAAAAAGATATAAGAAAGAGCACAAACAAAAGAAGATAATGCATGCGTCTAATTTGTCTAACGCAAAGGAAGAGAGGGAACCAATTTAAAAATTCCATACGGCCTATGAATCAGTTTTCGTCTTAGAGAGAGGTCAATGAGCTCCGGGACTATGTGGTGCAATACTTTTACCATGACCAGCGGAACATTTATCAATTTGGTATAAGGAAAAGTAGAAGAGGAGAAGGAGAAAATACCAAGAAAGATGGGAACGAGCAGGAGAAGGAGGATTATTATGGTGTCCTATTCCATGCGGTATATGTATCAGTTTGGTCTAAGGCAAACAAGAAGAACGGAGGAAGAGCGAAAATGTTACCATTCCATACAGAGCATGCATCAGTTTGGTCTTGGACCGTAATCTCTTCTAAAAAGTGAAGCTGCATATCATGACCGGTTTGTTTAGTCAGATAGTCTGGACAGTTTACCAGCTCACGTATGGCACATCTAGTTGCTTGTTGTCCGCTGTCACTAAAATGAATAAAAAAGGAAGAGAAGATGAATATTCTTCTAGGGCATGGGGAAGTAGCGAGATTTGCTGCTCAGCCATATGGAAATTTGTAGGCGCTTCTTCCTTTTCAATTCCCATGTTTCCAATTAATATTTGCAGACTATAGAGTCTCAAAGTTTTCAATTGTTTATTGCGTACAATAGAGTTCACAAGTATTCAATTAGTAACTGCGTTCTACAGAGTCCACAAGCATTCAATTAGTAATTGCGGTCTATATAGTCACAACCATTCAATTAGTAATTGGGGTCTGTAGAGTCCACAAGCATTAAAGTAGTATTTGCGGTCTACATAGTACACACGCATTCAATTAGTAATGCGGTCTATAGAGTACTCAAATATTCAATTAGTAATTGCAGTATGTGGATTACACAAGCATTCAGTTAGTAATCGCGGTCTATAGAGTCCACAAACATTCAATTAGTAATTGCGATGTATAGAGTCCACACGCATTTAATAAGTAATAGCGGTCTATAGATTCCACAAATATTTAATTAGTAATTGCGGTCTATCTATCTATCTATCTATCTATCTATCTATCTATCTATCCTCTCTCTCTAGTGAATAAAGGGAAACGCGGAGTCTGTGGAGAGAGAGAGAGAGAGAGAGAGAGAGAGAGAGAGAGAACAAAGCTGAACCTGCATTTAGTAACGTACAATAACCTGGGATTTAGTAATGCTTAGGTGCACACATTCCATATGATTTTAATAGTGTTCACAATACCAGTTATACAAAACTGAAATAGCCTGTCAAGATTGTACGGTGTATTTATTTATTGGTTAAGAGGAAGAAACATATTGTAATCGATTTCATACTTTGTTTGTCTTTCTTTTTCTTTTCTTCCTATTTTATAAAACCCAGGGTCTAAAAATAGAATATATAATATTAAAATGTTCTCTCCCAACCCCCAACCCCACCTCCAAGCCTTACTGTTTCATTGTTGTTGGTTGCAAAGCTGCGATTTGATCATTAAACAAACATGGATAGGCAATGAATAAATATCTTTATCGTAAATCTCCTCAATCACACCCCAGCAGTCTCTCTCTCTCTCTCTCTCTCTCTCTCTCTCTCTCTCTCTCTCTCTCTCCTGGACCATGGTAGAAAGATACCAGCAAAATTCCGCGCAAAAACAAGCGTGTCAAATTTTCTCTCCGTAGCTATGTTAAGTTAATTATAATAATGACTTAGATCTAACTGTAAATATATAACAAAAAATAAAAGAAGCAACTTATTAATTTGAAAGATTGCGATTACATGCAAAAGGTAAAGCGGACACACTGGAATGGGAGTTGCACGCTGTTTATTGAATTCGTCAATACCCAATTGTTTGTAGTCAATGTTAAGTTCGTTGGAAATTCAAGTATGTGTATTTTTATGTGATATAAATACAATACAGGTGTAGCATGTACGCTGTATCTTTGATATACCACTTCTGTATAATGTTTTTATAAAAGAAAACTAGGCAAGCCTCGTTTCTTTTTAATGATAACTATGTACAGCTCGTGTGTATATCAACATATTAATGATACAGCGCACAATATATATATATATATATATATATATATATATATATATATATATATATATATATATATATATATATATATATATATATATATATATATATGTGTGTGTGTGTGTGTGTGTAGAGAGAGAGAGAGAGAGAGAGAGTAAATGATTATATGACATTCAGCAAAATTGTTTTAATAGTAATATAGACAAAGGAATTAAAGTCACTTTTCTTTGGAACGGGCCTTACATACCTTTCAAAAGTTCAATAGTTTCACATAAAGTAAGAAATTAAAAGAAACGATGATGTAGTGTCCAAATGGTGTCAAGTGTTGTACATATACATTTTTCGGAAGAAAAATGTTTGTCAAAAGTAAAAAAGTGCTTTTAATATATGCCAAAGGTATAGGAGTGTCTACCACGTGTAAAGACTAATGTAATGTAAACTTAAAGGATCGATTTTGTTTGTTTTGGGAAGTTCTATCAAAAGTTTCATTTACTCTCAGGCAATTATTACCCAGCATCAGGCCACCTCAATAAATGTAACGTGAATCTTAAGGTATTTCGTGTCACGTGAGCAAAAGAGTCGAACTAACGCACCACATGTCCGTATGATATCGTTTGTTCCCATAAGAATATTAGTAATGTGAACCTGTGTTTTCTCAAATCATTTTCAAGTGTTACGTATATCTGATTTAATATATATATATATATATATATATATATATATATATATATATATATATATATATATATATATATATATATATATATATATATATTAATTGAATTGTTTGTTAGTAAGTTTTAAATTTTTATTTTTCTTACGTGCTATTGTAATGTAAATTTATTCACTAGAGATGACACTTTTTCAGAAAATTGTTTGACCTTGACTGTTAGTTTATAAACAACAGGTGTTGATCTAAATTCTGACCTGGATTCACAATTAGTAAACAAAGTTCTATTTTATTTTAAGATGATTAGTTGTTGTCGAAGTCATGATGGGACTACGTGGGTAAAGAAGTAAACACTTTTTAAAATATTTTTATTCTGGGAATAAAATCATTGGTCTAATCAAGGCCATATTCTGTGTATGTGAGATAAACATGATCATGTGACCCCCTCCCCCGCTCTAATTTCCGAATTTTGGGGAATTTCAAAACTGCGTCTTATGATCCAATATAATCTTTGTTTTGAGAGAGATTTCTCAGTTTTGGGCATTTCATACTGATGTCAAGTTAATTTGTTGTAGCCAGATTTGAGCTATAATAATTCTTCAGATCAGTTGGATTTCAAAAGGATTAATTCTTTATTCTCTGGAAATATTTTGAAGAGTGCTCACACAGAGATTTTGGAAAGACACTGCTTACAAATTTAATCTGGATTTCCGATACCGGAGTGCCATTATTTGTATTTCTACAAGGAACTGTATATAAGCACAGTAGTGACTACAGCATACGTCATCGTCATCCATCTTGGGTCTTACATCAGGATTGGAATTTGAAATTATTAGAACATTTATTACTAAGATTTTTGCAATTTAATTCGTGGATTATTCTTAGATTATATTTTTGGATTTGATTCTTGAAACCGGAAGTTCTTCTCCCTTTTTAATTTTTACAGAATTTTCCAGGAAAATAAATTATTTGTTAACTTTAGAAAGCTTAGTATTTTCACTCTTTCTGTGTTACTGTTTATTCAAGCCTAAACACCTAACACAAGCAAAACCCAAACGTATGTTTAACTGTAATAAAACAGGCGTTAAACTTTGATTTCCAAAATTCAAACTGTAAATGCAAGGAAAGGAGCTTATGCAGGTGATAAATACATGATAAATACCTGATCACGAAGTCAGAAAATGTTTTGAGTGAAAAAACTGTCGGCTAAAACTCTGTACTTGTAAATCATAATTCCGCTTGAGAGAAATCTTTCATAAATGAGCAAGAATCTATTATTTTGAAATCAAATGACAGACCTGAAAATTTAATGTAATCATGGTAGTATCGAATTCCATGTTATCTGTTGGAAATTGAATTGCATAGTCTTCTGTTCCCTTCATCTTTCGGAAAGACGGAAGTAACTTTTTACATACCTGCACATATCCTTGATCCGGTAAATCATATTATCGTTGTCCTCAATAAGGGATGAAATTGTCTGCAAGCAACCATCGAGAGTTCTTTTGTCGCATACTGTCAATGTTGCCTTTGAAGTAGTCGGGTACCATCCTAAAACAGTATTTATTAATTGACACGACACCAGTTCTGTCCAAATCTTCAACATGATAAAAATTACAACTTTTTACAGTTCGATAAGGTGGTTGATTGCCTTTTGTTTAGATGCTAGTTACGGCTTTGCCTCCTTTCCAAACTGTTCATACGTCATCATGCATTTTTTAACCTAAACCAATAAAAGTCATATTTTGTACACTTCTTGATAGATGGGCTGCAATGCATGGATCACACACTGATTTGGATATTAGTACACAACAGAGCTTCGTGTCCTTGTCTTGCTATACAGGTCTAATTCTAAAACTTTACAAGTATTCATTTCAATCTACATCCCAAACTTTGGAAATGTCACGGAGATAGCTATTATTGTTCCAAAATGCAAGCAATGCTGGCACAATTTATAACTACTGATTCTCAGAAAGAGTGTAACTCGGATGATACATAGAAAGGTAAATTGCATACTGTCCACAAGTTTCTCGACCCATATGACATAGAAGTAACTAGAATCAAGTCGAAACGAAAGAAAGCAATGAAGATGGCTTTAAATTTTTCTAACATATTCAAACTTCTTCCCTGACTGAAAACCAACAAGAAATCATTGTTCTTGATTTCGCTTTAAGTGTTGTCATAATGACTTTGAGTCGTTTGTTTACTTAAAGGTGAGAGTTGTCTCACTCGAGTTAGTACGGTATCGACTGGGAGCTTTTCGGGAGTGCTCGATATTGGGGTAGTACACTAAAGGGTATAATTTATTGTACAAATCAAACGTATCAATACCCCTACGCTCGTGATAGGTATGGAAATCTGTGAAACGACCGTTTGTGAGAGTGTTGAATTTCAGCCATATATGACTTCCAATAACATTCCCCGCCTGAATATATATCGATCACTCACTAAATAACATTTTGCAGCTGCAACATTTCAAAGCTGAAGATATTCAAATACTTAGTCCAGGGATCTGATGTTTACCAGCCGTCTCACGACCTCCAAATAATGGCTAGCAAGCAAGTCTGGTTTCTTTCATGTGCACATCGATTGATGTCCACGCAACTCATTTTCTGTCAAATAGAGTTATGCGGAATAGGACGAATATTAGTGACTGTGAAGCCTCTGACTTTCCTGTCAGAAAAAAAACTGAACTGATGTGGATGGAAAAATCATATTTGGTTAAAGTCCTGTTGCAGATGAACCGTACAGAGAACCGTACAGAGTACTAATAAAGCATTTCATCTGATTAAAGTGACATGGAACTTGACATATCATATGCTAAGTTTACTAAGATGTTCGCTACGTGCTCTCAAAAATTTTTACTCAATCACCGGGTTGCTGGTTCGAATCCTACCCAGATCAGACAGAATCGGCTTCCATAATACCAACATTACCCCTATACGAAATGGTTTTGCATATGCTGATGTCCATCAACCAATCGACCAACAAGTTTATCATTCAACATGATCAATTAGTCAATCCAGATCTTCCATAGAATATTCAAATCATTGCCGAAAATATCCACATCGCCTCTACAGTAAGTCGTTTGGCATGTGCTGATGTGAATCAACAAATCAACCGACAAGATTATCAATAAAAAAATATTCCACAAGGAATATGGCGCTTGTACTTTTCACCTCTGTAAAACGTCACACGCAGCGATATAATTTTCTAAAAACAGTCATTCGGACAAGGCGAACCGGTGTAATGGCGTTCAGTGTTCTTTTCCGTGATATTGTTCGTATTATTGTTCTTAGTGAAAACCATACACCAGACGTTAAATTTGTTCATCTGAATATAGATGTGCATTGCAATATTTTGTTACAGTGATGCTTAAGCCTGCAGACTTAAACACACAAAATTACACTCTGCTTAGTTGATGCGATATTATGCATATACAATCTAGAAATGTTTCATATGTACTCGATAAGCTTAAAAACAATGTATCGATGTTTTCTTTTCTTTTTTTGGGGGGGTCGTTTTTTTTTTGTATTGTGCATTGGTGATTTTATTAACCTTTTCTGATTCTGATGTGTTAATCGGTAACAAAGCTAAGAAAAGAGGAGAGAAAATGTATATGTTTATTTCAATGTCCTTTAGCAGCAGGGAGGGTGAACCATACAAAATTTAGAAGGTTCCAAATGCCGAAATAAGATCACAAGGAGGGGTTTTTCAACTAGAAATAACGTCGACTACGTTTCAAGAGGAACTCTCATAGAGGAGTCTCTTTGGGAGGTCCTCCTGAGTTAGTCCAAATGTGGTTTCTGGTTGAAAACCTATTAATGGCGCTTTGATTACAAAAAATGAACCAATTCGTTGTCGTCGACCTCCCTGCTGCTAATCATCCAAAAATGTTATCAAGACCAACTCGATACCTTGTTCTGGGATCATGAAAATTTATTGTTATAAATCCGTGTGGAGTAGCTTGCGCTCTTGAAAAGAAGTTTCTAAACTGATTTATGTCCATATCACCGCTGCACCAAGTCTGATGAATATTTCTCAGCGTATATGTATTGACTCCGTTAAACACAGCAAGAATATTGCAGTTATCTCTGATCACTTTTGGTATTTGTGTATACCGCTGAGTTACATAAATCACATCAGTGTTTTTATGTCTGCCTCTTGAAAATATCCGAGCAGGGTTTGATTTTTTTTCCAACATTACGTCATCATATACGACCAAATTGTTAATAGATTTATCTAAATCATCAACATTCGGCGCATCATTGATATCGGTGATAAATTCAATAACATCATCGCCGTTTTCATTTAACAATTTTGCGCTTTCATTAAAATCTTTTATTACATCATAGCATCGTTGATCATCAACTGATGGTTTTACCAAATACAACTTATCCCACTTCATCCACTTCATTATCAAGTTAAGTAATAACTGTGTCTTACCGCTTTCAGATGGCCCTACGATAATCATATGAACATCATTTGGTAGCGCAGCATGATGCTTAACTGGTTCTCGTTTCCTTGTAGCAGAAAAGTCAGTGATTTCCATTAGAATAATATAAAATAAATATGGATTTATATTGTGTGAAATGCAGGGCGCGCACGCCAACAAGTGATCTAACAACCATTACAACAAAAAATAACAGATCTGCGGTTACGGGCAAGTGTGAACGATGCGGTACAAAGAAATTTAAATTTATTTCCAAATCGGGTGAAAAACCAAAACCAAAACCAAAATCAAAACCAAAGCAAAAGCCAAAACCAAAATCAAAGCAAAAGCCAAAGCCAAAGTCAGGTAAAAAAAAAGAAGCAACACGGGGGTGATATTGAAGCAAAATTAACAAAACTACCTGGAACTCCGTGGGCTAAATACCCAGGAGAAAAACACCTCCCCGGATATAATTACTGCGGTCCTGGAACCCGACTTGATATCAGACTTGATGACCAAGATCAACCAAAACCAGGTGAGTATCCGATAAACGCTATTGATAAGGCCTGTCATGCACATGATGTAGCTTATAAAAGTAAAAATCTACAAGATAGGCATCTCGCAGATGTGAAACTAATTCACGCGTTAAATTCCATCACTGATAAATCTTTCAAGGAGAGGTTAGCTAGTTGGTTAATAAAATCCGCAATGAAAGGTAAATTAGCGCTATGTGCTGGTAGTTAATTATACATGGAGTCGATTTATTATTCCCCAAGAGGATACTGGAGGGGTAGCTCAGCAATTAGTAAACTCGCTGAAGCAGCAAAAGTTACACACGTTACTGCTAAAAAGTGGTTATCCAAACAAGCAATATGGCAAATTTACCAACCACCGCCTAAACAAATTCAATTTGCACATTTTGATGTTAGTGTTCCTAATGAAGTTCATCGGGCTGATATATTATTTCTGCCACATGATACTATTAAAATCCGAAGACGTCAAATTACATATAAATACGCGTTAACTGTAGTTGATGTTGCAAGTAGATACAAAGATGAAGAACCGTTAACGACTAAAACAGCATCTGAGGTTGCTTCTGCGTTTGAACGAATTTATCAACGAGGTGGTCTACGATGGCCACAGATGTTACAAGTTGATCCTGGCAAAGAATTTCAGGGTGCAGTATCATCGCTGATGAAGCAACATAATGTCACCATCAAACGAGGACATACTGAAATTCAGCGTGATCAGGCAATTGTTGAGCGATTTAATTGAACACTTGCTGAGCGGTTATTTGGATATCAATACGCGAAGGAATTCATTCATGACAAGAGATCACGTGAATGGGTTGCAAGATTACCAAGCGTGATAACTGCATTAAATAATGAAATAACTTGAACAACCAACATGAAACCTATTAACGCAATTACCAAAAAAAAAAAATATAGCCGTACAGCGACGTGATTTTTCAGCACAACCAATACTGGGCGATGTCACTGAGATATTTATATGAACCAGGTGAACTTGAAAGTGGTAAAAAAAGAGCGACTGATCCTATTTGGAGTATTACCACACACAAGATATCTAACATAACTAGATCTACTGGTGAATCCGCAATCTACAGACTGGATTCAACTGCTCCTCAACGTGGATTCACACGTGAACAATTACAAGTAATTCCCGAGGACACACAATTACCGCCCAGATCACTTAACTAGCGCCAAGAATGCCAGCACCCCTACGCCGATTACATTCAAGACAAGTCAGCATCACATTTTCTCGTGTATAACCAAGACGATTATTTTTTCTATCTACGGTGAATTGTCTTGGATTATTACTCAAATACTGCCACAACATTATACAATTACAGCTTGCACAATGATTATTCTGCTGTTGCTTCAGTGTCATGATAAATTCAACATCAAAGTCAAATTCTCGATTATTTTTTTTGACATTTTGTTTATAACCAGTTAATTTTTTTCTTATTATATCATTGTTGTTTTCAATATTAATTTCATCAGCCATTGACTCATCCAAGACAATCCTTCGCAGTTGAGATATTCTTCTGAATCTGGACACAGCCAAGTAAACTAAGTTTAACCACTCGATACGATCATCAATGATCCAAACAACTGTATCAGAAATAGTCAGTCCTTGAGATGAATGTATCGTCATTGCGTATCCTAGCGTCCACGGGGATTTATCAGCGCGCAGTGCATCTTCAACTACATTGATATCAACTGCAACAACATCATTTAATACGAGATTTTGTTTTTCGGTCTGTCCTGGTATATCAACGTCAATATTTTGCCGTTGCGTATCAGCTGGTCGATAACACAACGGCACTGGCAACGTTGGAAACTTCTCTTTGTGTAACTGAAACAACCGTTGTTGAAATGTATCTCTGACTATCTTTCTACTTGCCACTATCAAGTCGTTTGGTCTGCACGTTTGCAGAAATTCACTCATTGAAGTCTCTGAAATTATTTCACGCAATATTTCATTGAATTTTACTTGGTTGTAGTCCGCTTAATTTCTTAAACTCGTTTAATTCTGCATCAAGCGCTCTATAATCATCAATTATCTCTTCGTAATAATCAACAAAATCTTTTAACCACAAACGTGGAGATGGACCAAAAAAAGGTGGTGGTTGACCGTGATCGCCACACATTATCACAGCTGTATATTTTGTTAATAACCAATCGAGAAATGTTTTTAATGTTTCTAACGGTACCGTACATATTTCATCCCAAATTATAATCCTTGGAATATATTTCTCTCCCATCCGATCAGGAGTCCATGCGTCACCCTTGTATCTGAAAAAGCTGTGATAAGTGCACGAGTTAACCCCACGTTGTTTCATCTCTCGCGCAAGTCTGTGTGTAGGTGATAACACGATCATATCTAAATTCCGAAATAATTCAATCGCTCGCATCGTCTTACCAGACCCTCACGGCCCATTGAGATAAACAGTCTTTTGTGTCTGGATACTGAATTGTACACAGATGGTGCACTCGACATTTCTGATAATTCTGATTTATAATAACCGTCTTTGATCTCAACATCTGCGGACTCACAATAATCATATACCGTTTCTTCTTTTATTCTCCACGAACCCCATGATGCATCATCAGTTGTAAAACGAGTTACCGAATTCAGGTATTTCTTGTTGATGTAAAACGAATCCGTTGCAACTCTAACTGCAGTGTCAGGGAATCTATTTATCATCGATAACAAATTAATGGAAACATAAGCTAGCATCGAAGATCTTAAATGAGTATACTGAGGTGACTCGCCATCAGTATAACTTACAATTGTACCCAGCCGAGTTCCGTCAGATAAATAAGCGTTTTCTCGACTTACAAATATATCTCTCGTAGTTGCATCACCGCCTTGAGTAAATTTACCAATTATTCTTCTACCAAGATCCTTCGCGTTTCTTTTCTATTCGAGGTTGGCGATTAATGTACTGTAATCATCACTTTCCCAATCAACCAGTTCAGGTGTTGGTAACCAAACTTCAGTCTGTGCCCGATATAATGTAATTGCCTCACTGACCGTCAACGATATCAGTATTTTACAGTCAAGCATATATCGTAACAACACTATTGGTGCCCAGCGCTTTTCACTAAAATGCCGACCAAACCAAACATAACAAATAACATGAAGACCCTTGGCGAATTCAAATGACGCTACATGAGCGAATCCTGCCAGGTCAAAATCGGGTAATGGTCCGTTAATAGCCACTCGCGTCATCGAGTTTGTGGGGTGTCCAAATCTTTTAAAGTATCCAGAGCATTCTCCCATCCCGAGAAAGCTTCCTGGATAGCACGCAACCATATCAACTGATATCATTTCCTTGTAATTATACTTGGTATTCCACAATCCGCCGTGTCCGTACTCACAACAACTTAATTGTACATCTTCGAGAAACTCATTTCGGGTTGGCTTCCACGAATTTGTTTTCTCTGGCAGCATGGGCTGCAACGGATGGGACAGTGAAACAATTAGTAATCGGTCAGTATCTTTTGAATATCTCTGAGTAAGTTTTCTCATTGTTTCATGAAGAGATTCTTTACGGTATATTTCACCGTTAACGCGTACAAATTGATCATATTTTTCATTATCTGAACTCGAAAATAACCACACTGACACAGGATCGTTTTAACCTATCTGTTTAATAAAATCAAACATGTTTCTCTCAGAGTTTCCCCCCTCGGAATTCTCCGAAGATGGGTAAAATGTACGGTTCGAACTCGTGGAAATATTGTAACTGCACTGGTCCAAGCGTGAGCGTTATGATCAATGATATTTATTGGAGCTTCTTGCGATTTATATTTCGATTCGTATAATACTTCCCCTGTTATCGTTGCTACGGTTATGGGGAATCTTAGTGTTTTTTCTAACTCGGCAATATCGTTTATTGTAACTCCTGTATCCTTGACCCGTTCAGCCCATTTGTTTATTATTTCACGTCGTAGATCAGTTATACCGTTTCCGCGCATCGCATTTGTAAAATGTTCTGTTACTCGTTCAGCTACACAATTCAGTGATGAAAATCTCATTGGGGCAAGATCATTAATGTTGTTTTTTTTTTTTTTATTAGATTCCATAAATGACCGCGGTCACAGGATACGATCGAGCATAATATGGTTTATCAATCCCAGCTAACATTCCTGGTTTGGAATCTTTACTTAACAGAGCGGTTTTCCCATTAGCAAGGACAGAGTCACGTTTGTCACGGATAATCCACCTGTTATCATCCGAACGCACAATAAACTTTATTCTGAAATTATATTTCTGATTGAGGTAATCGATGATCGTTTTCGCTCATGCATCGCTCACTGTAGCGTCCTTGACATCGTCGTCGTGTATAATTTTAAATGTAGACCACACGTGAGATGCTCCATCATTACGAAATCCTTCTTTGGCATCTCTGATAATATCAATCAAATCAGTGAGGGCTCGCCTCCGCGAGTCAGGGGTTAGTTTGTCAAGATCGAATCTAGAAGCTTTCCAGGGCTTGATTTTAGATAATCTTTCAAACCCCTCCATATTATATTTAAGACAAACATTTAAATAAGAAATATATATATATATATATATATATATATATATATATATATATATATATATATATATATATATATATATATATATATATATATATATATATATAATATTTCTTATAATGCCTCAAACCGATCTGTGCAAGTAGCTTAAAGTGGGATCTGTAACTTTTTGTAATAAATCCTACAGAAAAGAATTCTGCGGGGAACATTCACAAAGCATTCGAAAAGGAAGTTTAGGACCAATACCGTGTCTGCGACGTGGTATTGGAGTCAGGAGCAAAACACAATTATGTGCAAGTTGCTGCAGAAAAAGATATCGTTAACTTAAAAGATATTATGATAAAAAAATAATAATGATGCGCTGAAATGTGAGCGCGATTATATAACTACGTTCTCAGGCAAATATAAATTAGACAAATTATAAATTAGACAAATTATAAATTAGATTTGCCCCACATCCTATCACCAAGAATTATGAAGCGAATCGTAATGATGAAGTCAGGCATTGCAGGTTGAAAAAACCAGTTAGTTTTGTTATTAATACTGGTTATCTCCAATTTACCGTTGGGAAGAAAAAATATCTCTGTCATCGTTTTGTGTTCGAGGTTTTTCGTGTGGTGATCAAGGATGGTTTTGTGATCGATCATATCAGCAACAACAAACTCGACAATTCTTTATCCAATCTGAGAATTGTCACGCAGAGCGAGAATTGTAAATCCGGTAATACTGGCTGTAATGATAATAGCGCCAAAGCAATTTTATCCATAAATCTAATGACAAACGAAAAAAAATATTTCATTCGATGTATGCAGCTAGCAAATATTTTGATATTTGTGTGCCTTCAATACGAAGAGTCGCAGAAAATATATGCAAATCCGCTCTGTCTAAAAATATAAACAAAAGATTGCTTTTCATTATTGTTAGATGTAGGTTGCTGTGTTTTATTGAACTTTTTTGTTTGTACTTCGCTAAAAACCCGAGGATTTTTAAATAAATTTCAGCGATATTTAAGGGAAATAACTCCGTTAAGCATATGTAATGCAATTAGTTCCCTCCCCCTTGATTTCATCTAGGTGGTTTCATCAAGGAGATTGCGTAACACAATGTCATTACTTTACAGATAATATTATCCAGCGCGGCAGAACTGTATGCAGTTATTTATTTTTTTGCAGCCAATACAGTTCGTGGCGTCTGTATACACACTGCATCACAGTCTATTTCAATAACACTTCCGCGTTTGATAAAATCAAAAATTGTCAGTAAAGGTAGGTGTTATTTTCACGGCAATGTTTATAATTAAAATCCAGTTCAGAATTTAAATTCAGCTGCAAATTGTTAACTGTCTGTCAATAGTTACCTATATGATAATTTTTAGCAACTTTTAGCAATCCGGTGATGCAACTAACGCGGATACTGAGTATACAATAGCATCCAGGATGACTGCTCGTCGCCTATATTTCTCTACTTTTATCGAGTATCTGTCGATGAGGGTTTTTAACTCTGATTGCCATTCGCGTACTTGATCGTATCTATAATGTTGCGTATCTAATGTTGTCGTTGATGCTGTCAATGCCATTTATTATCTTACGCAGTAACCAACTGAGTTGTTTCAGCTACAAATTCCAAACACCACCAATAAGATGTTGCGGTTAGTTTCTTATCGGCTGCTTCCAGTATAAACTCTTCTTCGGTTCCCTTGTTTAATACAACAGACACAACCCCGGAAAACATGTCAGTGGAATGTTGCCAATGATATGTTGTGAAAATCTCAAATTTTGCAGCACTGAACACAGAAAACCTGTACACTATAGCGGCTGTTGCGGTGTATTTGATAGTATTATTTTGTTTAGACCATGTTGCGAACCCAGATGATACCGTGTATACTATGTTGGTAAAATGCCCGGGAGTAACTCCAGGTGGGATTTTAATCAAACTGGTTTTGTTAACGATCTCAGGAATCCCACTTACGATATCTTGCTGTGTTTGTTTGATAGTGTCAATATTGATTTTGATATCAGAAAGTTTCATGTCGACGGTGAGTGGATCACCAAAGAATTCTTCTGCGGTTTCATTAATTTGTCTAAAGTTTCTACGAAGATATACAAACGCGTTTACGTGAACGTCGTATTCGGCCCGCAGCGTGGATAGTTTACTGTCTACGTTGTCGACATATAGTTTGTTTGCAGCATCTTTGTCGGATGTTGGAGTTGTTACAGCTACTATCTTGTTCCCGTTCATGTTGAGTTCACCTGTCATTGTGTCACCGGTATTTTTTAGGCGATTAATCACACTTGCTGCGATTTGATCTCTGATGGTTGTAAACGATATTCTTGAGTCTCTGATTTTTCCGCTGTCAGTAAACACGGGAATGTTATCCGGGGTAACTCCAAGAACCCTGCGAACTATGTCATTCCATTTGATATTGCTGGTTTTTAGTTTTCCGTATCGGTCCTGAAAAATAACAACCTCATCTGGGTCTATCGCACATAGCGTTAAAAGATTGTCAATTTCATCTTTGGTCGCATATTTTGATAAATCTATATCACCGCGCTTTTTTTATTTTTGCTTCGAAGAGAAATCTTCCGTAAATATCAACCATTATTCTTTAAGGATTGTTTAAAATGTTAAATCGGCCCGCGGTATGCTCGTGCATGACTTTGTGAGGCGGTTTGGTTGATTTTGATAACGCGTCAAGCACATTAATTACTTCACGGCCGCATATTGGTGGATCGGTTTGTATTTGTGTTGGTAGCGTTGAATACCAAACTGGAATGGGAGATGGAGTGTTTCGTGCGTATTTTAGAAATTCAACTAGCGGTGCTAACCCATACGAATCGAAATAGATAATTCCACGTGGATGTATCGCGTAAGCAACCCAATGAGTTCCTCGATCAGCGCTGTTATCGAGATTATTAATTCCAGTTTCTGGATTATTCGGTTGTTGTGGTAATTGATCTCGCATAAAAACACCTCTGAAATACTTTATTTTAAGTTGTTTAGCAGCATCGAGCAAATCAAAATTTGATATCGGTGAAATACTTCGTATTTTTAGCGGCGTTTTGGGTACCATGAGGGTGGAGTTCCTGGAAGTCTTAGACCCGCTCCGTACTGTTCCACTGGTAATTTTAGACGACCCGGCTGAGGCATATTGGATTTTTTTGACGCTTTGTTTGTTTTTGTGTCCGTGATGATCTTTTTTTAAGTTCTCCTTGTATAAAATTCCCTTTCCAGTTGCTTTCTTTAATGCCATTCCAGTGTCTGTTCCAACAGCTCCTAACGCGGCTGCTTTTGCGACAGATGGGGCAGCAGCAGCAATTAATGCTGGTATTGCTGCGAGAAGTGGAAATATACCACCAGTTTTAACCATATCGCTGATGGCATTTGGAGCGAAATCAAGTTGAGTTCCAGTTTTTGCTTGCTTTGCTTTATTGAAATGTTTTAGTTGGGTTTTAGTCAGCGATAACTTGCTTGGGCCACCGTTAGCAATTTGATCATTTTTTAGTGTCATCGTTGTCCCACATGCCTTTGCGCGCTTCGATTGTAATATTTTTGCCTGACCAGGAGTCAGAGTAACATTAACGTGACTATATGACATTGTTATAATAAACGCGATTGATCTAATTGTCTTCATGTTTTCTACTGGTGCATCAATAACTCTCATTCGCCCACCAACACCTTCAAGTATCATTGATTTGTCACTGAGTACAACAGCAATTGCTCTGTGAATTTACGATAGCTCTGAAGTGTATATCAACGACAGATTGATTAACTAAATCAAGATGTTTCAACGAAAAGTAATAAATCGGGTACAGCGTTGTAAAATCCAGTTGTGATATTTGTAAACCAGTATCTATGTTTTGATCACGTCCCATAAATGTCATCAAGCGATGATATGCACGTGCTACCCGATTATTTTCAAAATTCAACGTTATATCCTCGGATGGTTCTTGATGCCCGTTTATTCTTAAAGATACTTCAGAGAGGTTAAGATTGTCAAATACCATTGGATTTGCTTCTTGATTGTTTAATCGTCCAGCCAGTTGAAAAGCAATAAAGATATGTCTTGGCGCAGAAACACCTTGCTGTGATGATATATGCCAAGTGAATAAACTGTTAACAGGATTTTGATTACTGTCGGTGGTTGTTGTTAACCACGACAATATTGATTTACCGCCTTAATCCATAAAAGAAAGTAGACGCTGTTTCTCAGCGATTGATGGAGTCATTACCGGCATCCATAACGCGAGTTTAGGTAATACTACTTTACCAACAGCAGAGCCGGTTTCTCGCCAGATAGCATCATTATCGTCTTTTCGATGAAGAACAACTGTGTGTTTGGCTCCAAAAATGACCTTTCTGACATTTCTGCAAAATCCAAAAATGTGGGATAGTGAAATTGCGCACGAAAATCTTTTATGAACATCTTTTAACATTAATTGACGTGTTCTAAATCCTAAATTGTAATCTGGATTAGTATTAATAATCATGTCTTCCACGTCAATATCAAGAGGAGGAGCAGCACGGTTTTTTGGTCGTCTTACAATATACGGTTCTCCATCGGGGTGGTTAGAATTATCCTTAGCAAACATCATAGTTGGACCAGCTGATTTAGTATAATCATCTGAATATCTTGCTAGGCCTATAATCGTTATAGCAACGTCAACATTATCTTGGATTGTCTCAATTTCTTTTTCATCAATCATATAGACGGCACCTTTAAATAACGCCATGATCCCATTATTAACAAAACCAACTTTGACATCCTCTCCGTATGGTACACCAAAGGGGGTGTTTCTTACATGTTCACCTATGACTTCAATAACGCTTCAGCGGGCAAGAAATATCTACTTGTATCCTGAACTCGTAATTCAATTCGTCCATGTTGATTTGGCGATATTGCTTCATAAGAATAATACTGATAATCACGCACGGATTCGTCCTTGAGTACTGGTGCATCCATGTCAAATGCTGGGTCAGATACACGTTTAAACATTTTATTATAATTTGTTATCTTCTAAAACGAAGACCACTTCCCGATATAAAACTTGTATTTATTTGTTCAGCCTCTTGATTTATCAGCGCTGCTAGTTTTTGATTTGCAGCTTGATATATTACTTTGCTGACATCTGCGGGCATCACTTCGGCGCTTGGTAATTTCACCGGTTGTGGCTGGACCGCTTTTGGTCTGCGTATTAATCGTGCTAGTTTGTCCTTGATTGCCAAGAACGCTTTACTGGCAATGTTACCAATAGCGCCAGGAGCTTTATCACGAACAACGTCAATAGCTTTCATTGATAATTGTTTTGCGATTGGTATTGCTTTGGGGGCTATCCTTCTGTATAAACCCTGAACAGCATCACCGAGTCCGTCTCCGTAAGTTGTTTTATAGTTTGGTAATCGCGAGTTTACCACATAGACTGGTACGGATCCACGATGAGAATTGTGTACGATCATTTTATTAAATTATTTATTTATCTAACAACTAGTCACTGTGGTAGTCATCAACGAGCTCATTAATAAACTCTCGGTAAATATCGACATCCATGATACCGCCTTGAAATAATCGCCGACAGATATCAGCTGCTTCATCAATTATTTCTGGTGAGTTATTTCCAGCTCGTTTACCTCCTATGAGAACTTCTAATCGTTGCACGTCATTGATGATATTGTTAGGACAGTCAATAAAACCACTTCCCAGACCACTACCAGTAGCGCCGGTGTCAGGATCATCTTCTTCTTCTGGATAATACAACACATTTTTTGTTGCGATGGCGCAGAAGGTTGTGGTTGTTGTTTTTTTCTGTTGCTGGGAAGAAGGTTGTGGTTGTTGTTTTTTCTGTTGCTGGGAGGAAGGTTGTAGTTGTGGTGGTCGTGTAAGAAAATTATTTATTGCGTCAGAAAATGTAGTAAATCTATCATCATTACTTTTAACCTGATCAGCAATATAGTATATACGAAATATCCACTTGTACCAGACTTCACGACCTATAACATCATCGGCATACTCCGGTTTTAAAACTTTATCTCGTCGATTAAAACTTCGCACGGCAAACTCAGCTAAGCCATCTACGGTTGGAACCTTCCTTATGGATTTAATAGCCAGTTCGGTAAATTTATCGTTTATATCAACCCTACCCCTGGCTTGTTCTGTTTCTGTTTCTGGTGTGCGATCTTTTATATCACCGACTTCAGTACGAACTTTGCCGACCCCTTCAAGTATTTCTTCACCGGGTCGAGGTTGAGTTGCCGCTACACCAGCCGCTTCTAGTCGCTCTCGAGCTAATCTAGTGGTATATGCTTCTCCGATGTTGGCAATTATCAATAACATAAATTTTTAATTCATAGCAGCAGGGAGGGCGACGACAACGAATTAGTTCATTTTTTGTAATCGAAGCGCCATTAATAGGTTTTCAACCAGAAACCACATTTGGACTAACTCAGGAGGACCTCCCAAAGAGGCTCATCTCTATGAGAGTTCCTCTTGAAACGTAGTCGACGTTAATTCTAGTTGAAAAACCCCTCCTTGTGGAGATCTTATTTCGGCATTTGGAACCTTCTAAATTTTGTATGGTTCACCCTCCCTGCTACTCCGTTTTACAAGCAAATCCTAATTTTGAATTATAGTTTAGAACATACAAGAATGCATTATGTCCATTAGAGTTATGTTGTTGAAAGGAACAGTACTGGTTGATTATATTTATACTATGTGAATAATACAGTTCCTTAATTATAAGCTCTATACAATTACATTTTCCAAGGGAACTGCCAGCTCCCCCCCCCCCGCCTGAAATATTTTTTTTTTTTTTTTTTTTTTTTGTTTAATTTTTTTTTTTTTATTAACCCCGTAATAGGTTGACCAATGGGTCGGGGAACCATCCCAGGGTCACCTTACAATCAAACATTTCTGGTTATCAGATAATCTAGGGATAATAAATATAATCTACAGAGAAAGTAAAAAAGAAAACACACACACACACAAACACACACGCATATACACATGCATATGGCATACAATCTAGGTGACATGGCCTTTGTGATATTACAATATTTTGTTTCTGTTTACCATCAAGTCAGAGACAAGTTAAATGTTCATTGTTGAGGTCCATTTTTGAAGAAATTGGTCCTCTTTTTAATTTACCTTAGCATTGTATTTTTCAATGTTCTTATGCATTGCAACTATTTGCTTAAAGGCAAAAATAGAAGGATTTTTCATATTGAATCTGCAAGTATAAATATAATATTTTGCTAAAATAAGCAGAAAATTACCCAAACTGTCCAGTTGTTCACTTCCTAAAAATGTTTCTTTTTTGGACAGATGTACAATATTTGGGCAAAAAGGTGCAAAATCTTCAATAAAATGGTACCAAAACTGTGAAGTAATACTGCAGTCATAAAAGAGATGCTCAATACTTTCAGTTTCACTCTTACAGAAAGTACATTTGTTGTCATTAAATATGTTAATTCTTTTAAGAAAATCATTAGTAGCGGTTATTCTACGGATTAATTTAAAGTTAAAAGAGATCAACTTGGTATCCTTGGTACAGCATTTTGCCCGGCTATATATATCAGACCACTCCTCACTACTTATATTTTTATTAAATACTTGCATCCAAGCTTCTTGCTTCGCAGTGTGTTGCCTTTTAGTTTCCTGTAAAAGATCTTTGTAAACAAACTTGAGTGAATCTTGTTTTCGCAAGTTCGTTATTTTATCCTCCTGCTTATCAAAATTATTATGTACTAGGTGGTTTTTTATGGCATCTTTCCATGCTTTAGGAATTCTGGATATTAAGGAGAAGTATTTTAAGAAATCATTGCTTCCAGTTTTTTGTTTTATTATCTCAAAAGGTATTAAATTACCGTGATCATCTACTAGATCGTTCAGAATTTCAAAACCAGCTTCTGTCCAGGATTTGTATTGATAAATCATTTTTGGGGGGACAAAATTTAAAATACTCATGGATAGATACTCGTTAGGACTTTGCGGTTCTTCTTTCCATTTAGATACTGCCAAAATTACATCTCTCCAAAAACTGTTTTTAATGAACTTACTAAATTCTTCTAATTTCCTTCTCCCTAAATTCCAAATATCCTTTTTATTTCTGAGTATAGTTGTATTGACTAAGTTCTGCCACGTTCCATTTTCCTTTTCCAGCAATCTTTTAACCCATCTTATCTTAATATACCTAATGAATGAAAATATGTGTATCATATTTAGTCCTCCCTCGTTTTCTGGGGAAACTAGTATATCACGTTTTATTCTCTCTACTTCTCCACCCCATACAAATTTAAATAACGTGCGATTTAGTTCTGCTTCAACTTTTGCTGATGGGTTAGGAAGTGCTGAAAAAAGATGTATGAATATGGGCAGAACAAGAGTCTTTACAACAATTACTTTACCAACTATTGACAGATGTCTTTGACTCCAGCTTGCCAGTATTCGTTTTGCCTTTGTTAGTTTCTTCATATAATTAATTTCCACCATCTGTTGTAAATCTGGAGAAAATTCTATGCCAAGGAGTATAAAGTTCGAAGAGGACCAAATTAGGCCCATTTCGGGACATATTCTTTCATTAGAAAACTTCCTGTTTCCAATCCAAATAGCTTTTGTTTTTGTTATGTTACATTTAAGTCCCCCCCCCTTAAATAATATCGATGAAGTATTCTTATATGTGATTCGTGTTTTTAATAGAGAGGGGTGTATATAGTAAAGAGACCATTTCTTACATTTTGTTTAGCGCATAAAATTACACTCTGCTTATTTGATGTGATATGCTTGTATAATCTAGAAATGTTGCATAGATATTCTATATATTTAAAAACAATGCATCAATGTGTGTTTTGGGGTTTTATTTGTTTATTTGTTTGTTTTGTAG
Source organism: Sinohyriopsis cumingii (assembly GCA_028554795.2). Lineage (NCBI taxonomy): Eukaryota > Metazoa > Mollusca > Bivalvia > Unionida > Unionidae > Sinohyriopsis > Sinohyriopsis cumingii. The sequence continues at coordinate 127,593,814 of CM068828.1, forward strand.
GTATTATGCGTTAGTGATTTTATTAACCTTTTCTGATCCTGATGTGTTAATCTGTAACAAAGTTAAGAAAAAAAGAAAGTAAATTTATATGTTTATTTCAATAACTGTTTTACAAACAAATCTTAATTTTGAATGACAATTTATAACATATAAGAATGCATTATATTCGTCAGAGTTATGGTGTTGAAGAGAGCAGGACTGGTTGATTATATTCATACTACGTGGGTAATACATTTCCTAAACATAAAGATATATACAATTAAATTTTGTCGGGAGGTATAATTTTCTGCATGTATTGATGGAAACAACAACACAAAAACTGCTGTCGATAATGACAACAGCCAACCTTAAAATAATACACATTTTACACACAAACACTAACCGAAAAGAAAACAAAGTAGATATAAATAAATATTATTGTTTTTAACACATTCATTTGGGACACACACACACACACACACACACACACACACACACGTACGTACGTACGTTCGTACGTCCGTCAGTGCGTACGTACGTACGTACATACATACATACATACATACATACATACAGAGAGACAGACATACATACCACTCAGGTGGCCTAGTGGTTAGAGCGTCCGCCTCGGATGCAAGAGGTTGTTGGTTCTATCCCCGGACGAGTCATACAAAAGCCCTATAAAAATGGTACTAACAGCTGCCTCGCTTGACGCCCAACATTAAGTAATTAGTGTTAGGACTGGTCTTCCCCGGTGTCAGGATAATGTGACAGGGTGGGACATCATGCTACATGGCTGCGGCATGATGCCCCAGTGCTAGACATTACTATAAACTGTCACACTGCAGACATCGTAGTGATATGACTGAACAATTGTTAACGCTACGTTAAAAAATCTAAATCACACACACACACACGCACAAACACACATGCATATATACATTGATACATACATATATACATTCATACATACATACAAATACATATATACACATGGGAGAGTTTTACTAAACGAAGATTAGAAAAAAATACAAACGGATGACAAAGAAATAAAATGTACAAAATTATTACTGTACACGCTCATATATTATAGTTGAATATATGAAAACATTACATAGTGAGGGAAGTGCAAAATAATTATAAAAAATTTTTGGCATATATGTCGCGATTTACTACGTGTTACTAAGCGTTTCAGTGCATTTTGTCCAAAAACAGTATGGCGGCAGCCGGGCACGATGATGTTATAATTTTTAGCACAAGGTCGATTTAAGTACAAGCGCCATTCAAGTCAAATGCTGCCATTTTCGCCGAGTGCCGGAAATGTACTATGTGTGTCTCACACTTTGTTAAAATGGCTACAAATAAACAGAAAAAGGACTGTGCGATGACGATGTGAACAACAATACCAGGACGAATATGAAGAGTCGCTATAACGGAGACTCTCATCGACAATATTACGACTCGATTTGAACTTACCTACTGACAGGAGTATCCACGAAATGTAGCAATTTATCATCGCCATCTTACTAACTGAATCAAGTAGTGCAGATTTCTACATGGGAAATTTCTCTTGGTTCTAATTAGGTAATAAGTAATCACATCTATTTTAAAAATTGTGTTAAACTGCGGAAGCCTACATTGGACTTAGCACAAACATAGTTATAAGAGAGGGCAAAGTACATGTACGTATCTTACTATTATAGCAACATACATATATCTCAGTTCAGGGTCAACGTATACCGCTTCAGCATTTATCAGGCAGCTTGCTTCAGTTCGCGTGTATCAGACAGGCGTCCAAGTACACGTGCACTGAAAATGTGTATAATTAAAAAAAAAAATCTTGTAATGAAAGTAGAACACAGACAAGTAGCCCAAGCTTCGTATTCACACGAGTTATTCTTCTAGTAGAATCTGGAGTATTTTATTTGTGATTATGAAATATACAACTTTGATAGTTAAAACATTCCATTCCAGTAGATTTGTGTGTTTTGTAAATTTGAAAACTGACATATATCACATGGATCAAAATCGATTAAAGACCAAAGATTTTAACAGGGCTGGAGTATCCGAATATCTACAACGAGTAAAGCGTGCGTGCGTGTGTGTGTGTGTGTGTGTGCACGCACAAAGATTAAATAATTATAAGTGGCAACCTTCATCATTCAATTACCTAACACATGAGAAATGCGTCCCTTGTCTCGGTCAGTATCATATGTCCATTTTTGTGGTCAGTCTCAAATATCACTTCCTCGTGGTCAGTGTCCAATGTCCTTTGTCGTGGTCAGTGTCCAGTGTCCACTTTGAAAAATATCGATGAACCAAAAACGGTAGAAATAATACAATATTTGCAGCTGTCATTTCATTCTGAGTATATAACGTTCAATTTTATCCTTTGAATGCTGGAAAACAGATTGGAATTTTGTATTTTTAACTGCCAGTGCTGTAGACTGCAATTAACTGAGACAGAAAACTGTATCGTAATAATTTTGTCGTTTTTTATCGTTCCGGTATCATGGCACTGTAACGTCATTTGATGTCAAGCACAGCGGCACTCTAACGTCAGTTGCTTTCAACCACAGTGGCGCTATATCGTCAGTTGCTGTCAAGCACGGCAGCACTGTATCGTCAGTTACTGTCAAGCACGGCAACACTGTATCGTCAGTTGCTGTCAAGCACGGCAGCACTGTATCATCAGTTGCTGTCAAGCACGGCAGCACTGTGTCGTCAGTTGCTGTTGAGCACGGCAGCACTGTATCATCAGTTGCTGTCAAGCACGACAGCACTGTATCGTCAGTTGCTGTTGAGCACGATTACTCGATATAAGAGAAAGTATCTAACTATTCGATAAAATGGCAAGCAATTGGTAACAATATTTTCTGAAAAAAAATCGATCTTTCACATTTGACACATTTCAAATATACATTGAACGTAGATAAAGAACCATAAATGAAAGCTTATGAAATCAATGTTCCATACTATACAATACACTAATACAATATAATAATTTGTTTACTTCAGTATAGTTAGATTTGTAAGAAGATAAACCATTATTTTACTCCTTCCATTCACACTTTACAATGTATTGGCTTTTTCCCTCCATTTCCACTTGCACTTTGTAATGTACCGGCTTTTACTCTTTCCATTTACACTTTATAATGTATTCTATTTTACTCTTTCCATTTATACTTTATAATACATTGACTTTTACTCTTTCCATTTACACTTTATAATGTACTGGCTTTTACTCTTTCCGTTTGCACTTTAAAATGTACTGGCTTTTACTCTTTCCTTTTACACTTTAAAATGTACTGGCCTTTACTCTTTTCATTTACACTTTACAATGTACTGGCTTTTAATCTTTCCATTTACACTTTATAATGTACTGGCTTTTATTTTACTCTTTCCATTTGCACTTTAAAATGTGCTGGATTTTACTCTTTACGTTTGCGCTTTATAATGTATTGGCTTTTACTCTTTCCATTTACACTTTATAATGCATTGGCTTTTCCTCTTTCCGATTACACTTTATAATGCACTAGTTTTTACTTTTTCTGTTTACACTTTATAATGCACTGACGTTTACTCTTTCCGTTTACACTTTAAAATGTACTGGCCTTTACTCTTTTCATTTACACTTTACAATGTACTGGCTTTTACTCTTTCCATTTACACTTTACAATGTACTGGCTTTTACTCTTTCCATTTCCACTTTATAATGTATTGACATTTAATCCTTTCATTTGCACTTTAAAATGTTCTGGCTTTAACTCTTTCCGTTCACACTTTATAATGCACTGGCTTCCACTCTTTCCACCTGCACTTTAAAATGCACCGGCTTCCACTCTTTCCACCTGCACTTTAAAATGCACCGGCTTCCACTCTTTCCACCTGCACTTTAAAATGTACCGGCTTCCACTCTTTCCACCTGCACTTTAAAATGTACCGGCTTCCACTCTTTCCACCTGCACTTTAAAATGTACCGGCTTCCACTCTTTCCACCTGCACTTTAAAATGTACCGGCTTCCACTCTTTCCACCTGCACTTTAAAATGTACCGGCTTCCACTCTTTCCACCTGCACTTTAAAATGTACCGGCTTCCACTCTTTCCACCTGCACTTTAAAATGTACCGGCTTCCACTCTTTCCACCTGCACTTTAAAATGTACCGGCTTCCACTCTTTCCACCTGCACTTTAAAATGTACCGGCTTCCACTCTTTCCACCTGCACTTTAAAATGTACCGGCTTCCACTCTTTCCACCTGCACTTTAAAATGTACCGGCTTCCACTCTTTCCACCTGCACTTTAAAATGTACCGGCTTCCACTCTTTCCACCTGCACTTTAAAATGTACCGGCTTCCACTCTTTCCACCTGCACTTTAAAATGTACCGGCTTCCACTCTTTCCACCTGCACTTTAAAATGTACCGGCTTCCACTCTTTCCACCTGCACTTTAAAATGTACCGGCTTCCACTCTTTCCACCTGCACTTTAAAATGTACCGGCTTCCACTCTTTCCACCTGCACTTTAAAATGTACCGGCTTCCACTCTTTCCACCTGCACTTTAAAATGTACCGGCTTCCACTCTTTCCACCTGCACTTTAAAATGTACCGGCTTCCACTCTTTCCACCTGCACTTTAAAATGTACCGGCTTCCACTCTTTCCACCTGCACTTTAAAATGTACCGGCTTCCACTCTTTCCACCTGCACTTTAAAATGTACCGGCTTCCACTCTTTCCACCTGCACTTTAAAATGTACCGGCTTCCACTCTTTCCACCTGCACTTTAAAATGTACCGGCTTCCACTCTTTCCACCTGCACTTTAAAATGTACCGGCTTCCACTCTTTCCACCTGCACTTTAAAATGTACCGGCTTCCACTCTTTCCACCTGCACTTTAAAATGTACCGGCTTCCACTCTTTCCACCTGCACTTTAAAATGTACCGGCTTCCACTCTTTCCACCTGCACTTTAAAATGTACCGGCTTCCACTCTTTCCACCTGCACTTTAAAATGTACCGGCTTCCACTCTTTCCACCTGCACTTTAAAATGTACCGGCTTCCACTCTTTCCACCTGCACTTTAAAATGTACCGGCTTCCACTCTTTCCACCTGCACTTTAAAATGTACCGGCTTCCACTCTTTCCACCTGCACTTTAAAATGTACCGGCTTCCACTCTTTCCACCTGCACTTTAAAATGTACCGGCTTCCACTCTTTCCACCTGCACTTTAAAATGTACCGGCTTCCACTCTTTCCACCTGCACTTTAAAATGTACCGGCTTCCACTCTTTCCACCTGCACTTTAAAATGTACCGGCTTCCACTCTTTCCACCTGCACTTTAAAATGTACCGGCTTCCACTCTTTCCACCTGCACTTTAAAATGTACCGGCTTCCACTCTTTCCACCTGCACTTTAAAATGTACCGGCTTCCACTCTTTCCACCTGCACTTTAAAATGTACCGGCTTCCACTCTTTCCACCTGCACTTTAAAATGTACCGGCTTCCACTCTTTCCACCTGCACTTTAAAATGTACCGGCTTCCACTCTTTCCACCTGCACTTTAAAATGTACCGGCTTCCACTCTTTCCACCTGCACTTTAAAATGTACCGGCTTCCACTCTTTCCACCTGCACTTTAAAATGTACCGGCTTCCACTCTTTCCACCTGCACTTTAAAATGTACCGGCTTCCACTCTTTCCACCTGCACTTTAAAATGTACCGGCTTCCACTCTTTCCACCTGCACTTTAAAATGTACCGGCTTCCACTCTTTCCACCTGCACTTTAAAATGTACCGGCTTCCACTCTTTCCACCTGCACTTTAAAATGTACCGGCTTCCACTCTTTCCACCTGCACTTTAAAATGTACCGGCTTCCACTCTTTCCACCTGCACTTTAAAATGTACCGGCTTCCACTCTTTCCACCTGCACTTTAAAATGTACCGGCTTCCACTCTTTCCACCTGCACTTTAAAATGTACCGGCTTCCACTCTTTCCACCTGCACTTTAAAATGTACCGGCTTCCACTCTTTCCACCTGCACTTTAAAATGTACCGGCTTCCACTCTTTCCACCTGCACTTTAAAATGTACCGGCTTCCACTCTTTCCACCTGCACTTTAAAATGTACCGGCTTCCACTCTTTCCACCTGCACTTTAAAATGTACCGGCTTCCACTCTTTCCACCTGCACTTTAAAATGTACCGGCTTCCACTCTTTCCACCTGCACTTTAAAATGTACCGGCTTCCACTCTTTCCACCTGCACTTTAAAATGTACCGGCTTCCACTCTTTCCACCTGCACTTTAAAATGTACCGGCTTCCACTCTTTCCACCTGCACTTTAAAATGTACCGGCTTCCACTCTTTCCACCTGCACTTTAAAATGTACCGGCTTCCACTCTTTCCACCTGCACTTTAAAATGTACCGGCTTCCACTCTTTCCACCTGCACTTTAAAATGTACCGGCTTCCACTCTTTCCACCTGCACTTTAAAATGTACCGGCTTCCACTCTTTCCACCTGCACTTTAAAATGTACCGGCTTCCACTCTTTCCACCTGCACTTTAAAATGTACCGGCTTCCACTCTTTCCACCTGCACTTTAAAATGTACCGGCTTCCACTCTTTCCACCTGCACTTTAAAATGTACCGGCTTCCACTCTTTCCACCTGCACTTTAAAATGTACCGGCTTCCACTCTTTCCACCTGCACTTTAAAATGTACCGGCTTCCACTCTTTCCACCTGCACTTTAAAATGTACCGGCTTCCACTCTTTCCACCTGCACTTTAAAATGTACCGGCTTCCACTCTTTCCACCTGCACTTTAAAATGTACCGGCTTCCACTCTTTCCACCTGCACTTTAAAATGTACCGGCTTCCACTCTTTCCACCTGCACTTTAAAATGTACCGGCTTCCACTCTTTCCACCTGCACTTTAAAATGTACCGGCTTCCACTCTTTCCACCTGCACTTTAAAATGTACCGGCTTCCACTCTTTCCACCTGCACTTTAAAATGTACCGGCTTCCACTCTTTCCACCTGCACTTTAAAATGTACCGGCTTCCACTCTTTCCACCTGCACTTTAAAATGTACCGGCTTCCACTCTTTCCACCTGCACTTTAAAATGTACCGGCTTCCACTCTTTCCACCTGCACTTTAAAATGTACCGGCTTCCACTCTTTCCACCTGCACTTTAAAATGTACCGGCTTCCACTCTTTCCACCTGCACTTTAAAATGTACCGGCTTCCACTCTTTCCACCTGCACTTTAAAATGTACCGGCTTCCACTCTTTCCACCTGCACTTTAAAATGTACCGGCTTCCACTCTTTCCACCTGCACTTTAAAATGTACCGGCTTCCACTCTTTCCACCTGCACTTTAAAATGTACCGGCTTCCACTCTTTCCACCTGCACTTTAAAATGTACCGGCTTCCACTCTTTCCACCTGCACTTTAAAATGTACCGGCTTCCACTCTTTCCACCTGCACTTTAAAATGTACCGGCTTCCACTCTTTCCACCTGCACTTTAAAATGTACCGGCTTCCACTCTTTCCACCTGCACTTTAAAATGTACCGGCTTCCACTCTTTCCACCTGCACTTTAAAATGTACCGGCTTCCACTCTTTCCACCTGCACTTTAAAATGTACCGGCTTCCACTCTTTCCACCTGCACTTTAAAATGTACCGGCTTCCACTCTTTCCACCTGCACTTTAAAATGTACCGGCTTCCACTCTTTCCACTTGCACTTTAAAATGTACCGGCTTCCACTCTTTCCACTTGCACTTTAAAATGTACCGGCTTCCACTCTTTCCACTTGCACTTTAAAATGTACCGGCTTCCACTCTTTCCACTTGCACTTTAAAATGTACCGGCTTCCACTCTTTCCACTTGCACTTTAAAATGTATTGGCTTTTACTCTTTCCACTTGCACTTTATAATGTATTGGCTTTTACTCTTTCCATTTGCACTTTATAATGTACTGGCTTTTACTCTTTACACTTAATAATCTATTGGCTTTTACTCTTTCCATTTGCACTTTAAAATGTATTGGCTTCTACTCTTTCCAATTACACTTTATAATGTACTGGCTTTTACTCTTTCCAATTACACTTTGTAATGTACTGGCTTTTACTCTTTCCAATTACATTTTATAATGTTCTGGCTTTTACTCTTTCAACTGGCACTTTATAATGTGCTGATTTTACTCTTTCCATTTGCACTTAAATGTACTGGCTTTTGCTCTTTCCATTTGCACTTTATAATGCATTGGCTTTTACTCTTTCCATTTACACTTTATACTGTATTGGCTTTTACTCTTTCCATTTACGCTTTATAATGTACTGGCTTTTACTCCTTCCATTTACGGCTTATAATGTACTGGCTTTTACGCTTTCCATTTGCACTTTAAAATGTACTGGCTTTTACTCTTTCCATTTGCAGTTTATGATGTACTCGCTTTTGCTCTTTCCATTTGCACTTTATAATGTTCTGGCTTTTACTCTTTCCATTTACACTTTATAATGTATTGGCTGTTACTCTTTCCATTTACACTTTATAATGTACTGGCTCTTTACGCTTTCCATTTACACTTTAATGTATTGGCTTTTACTCTTTCCATTTGCACTTTAAAATGTACTGGCTTTTACTCTTTCCATTTGCACTTTATAATGTTCTGGCTTTTACTCTTTCCATTTACACTTTATAATGTATTGGCTGTTACTCTTTCCATTTACACTTTATAATGTACTGGCTCTTTACGCTTTCCATTTACACTTTAATGTATTGGCTTTTACTCTTTCCATTTGCACTTTAAAATGTACTGGCTTTTACTCTTTCCATTTGCACTTTAAAATGTATTGGCTTTTTCTCTTTCCATTTACAGTTTTGTAACAAGATAACCGGGTGGGATATTTCGGATTAACACCAGAACACGTTTTGACGACACAGATATATGGTTTAATGTGGCGATTTATATGAGTAGTGGATTATGAAGATGTGTGCGTATTTATAATCCAAATATTGGATCTATTTAACATAAAAACGCACAGTTCCAAAGATGGAAAAAATATACAAATAAATTTAGTTCAGTAACCCTAAAACACAGGATAAATGATTTCACAAATGATTCAATAATGGAAAGATGAATATAGTTCACTCAAATAGTAAACGATGCCAGTCTTTACACATAGTAAAAAATGTATTCGCTCAGGTAGCGAAATTATGTCACTAAACATGAACGGATATACAATCTATCCTTCCAGTCCTGAATAATACACTGGGTCTTACTAACCCAAAATTAGCATACAGCTAAAAATACATGTGTGGAAATGCACTCCGTCACCCGTGCACCATATCCGCTCCACAGCTCCTCCGAATCAATTTCACAACCAATATAGACTCCGGACCCTCGGAATACTATGATCACTTGAAATATTAGACCCTCCGGACACTTGAAATATTAGACCCTCCGGACCCCCTGTCCTTTGACGGCTCTACAGCTGGGTCACCTTAGTCAATATTGACATTCCGGACGCTAGACATTAGACGCTCCGGCACCTTAAACGCTCCGGACACACGGACGTTTCTACACTCTGACAACACCGGACACCCCGGATATTCCTACCATCAAAAACTCAGCTGAAAATATACCCGATACAGTGTACTAAACTTGATACAGACATAACGTAAGGACGTTATACATGGTAAGTTATAAAGATTATATTATTATGGCAATTACAAAACAGGTTCAATAGTAAACCTAACCCTGCTCGATAAGACAATAGTAAACAATTCTTTTTTTAAAAAAATGTAACTTTACATTACCAATACAAATCCTGCACTACGTCGCAACAAGAATAAAAAATGCACGCATTATGGTATGTAACGAAAACTATAACAAACATGCAAAGGTAAATATGGTAATACACTAGTTATCACTTAAAACCCAAAAATTACCTACCCCTACAGCTGGAGTTGTGCGAATCCTTTTAGCAGGCCGCTTGCTGACAAAACCATTAGTATTGTAAAGGTCCTTTACATGTAGTAACGTATTTATACCTTTAGAATTTTCGTTATTCCTTATCGAAGGCACCTTGCACGTGTGGCATAGGACGAATCGTACTCACGATTTCGAAATACACAGACCATATTATAATCACCCTCGGGCATCGTTGTACAGGGAAAAGAAACGAAACCCGAGTACATGCATTTAATTAACAACATTTACACCATTCCGTGACAAGTTTATAATGTATTGGCTTTTACTCTTTCCATTTGCACTTTAAAATGTACTGGCTTTTACTCTTTCCAATTACACTTTATAATGTACTAGCTTTTACCCTTTCCGTTTATGCTTTAAAGTGTACTGCCTTTTTTCTTTCCATCTACACTTTAAAATGTATTGGCTTTTACTCTTCTTTCCATTTGCACTTTATTATATATTGGCTTTTACTCTTTCCATCTGCACTTTATAATGTACTGGCTTTTACTCTTTCCATTTGCACTTTAAAATGTACTGGATTTAACTCTTTCCATTTGCACTTTATAATGTACTGACTTTTACTCTTTCCATTTGCACTTTATAATGTACTGGCTTTTACTCTTTCCATTTGCACTTTATAATGTACTGGCTTTTACTCTTTCCGTTTACACTTTATGATGCATTGGCTTTTACTCTTTCCGTTTACACTTTATAATGTCTAGGCTTTTACTCTTTCCATTTGCACTTTAAAATGTACTGACTTTAACTCTTTCCATTTGCACTTTATGATGTACTGGCTTTTACTCTTTCCTTTTACACTTTAAAATGTACTGGCTTTAACTCTTTCTATTTGCACTTTATAATGTACTGGCTTTTACTCTTTCCATTTGCACTTTATAATGTGCTGTTTTTGCTAGTTCCTTTTACACTTTATAATGCATTGGCTTTTGCTCTTACCATTTGCCTTTATAAAGTATCGGCTGTTTTATTGTATGTATCATGGCTTGGACAGTGATTAAAAGGAAGCACTGTATCTCTGTGTCCATATAGAATACAATCAGAGAAATCGCCAAACACTCCACAAGAATGTTTAAGAATTATGAATATGCTGCAAAAAAGGTTTCCAGTGATGAAGGAAAGAAAACACTAAGACGACAGTTAAGAACACTTTCAAAGAGAATTCGACTAGGATTTAATTTATTTTCTGCTAGATGGTGCAAATGTACTGTTGAGCTCTATAATCTGGTTTCTGTTTTAGAAGGTTCTTCTAACCAGGCAAGCTTTTAAAACTGAGACCCAGATGACATGCTGCACGGCGAGGCCAGTTGCAGGATTAACGTCTACACCTGTGCGTTCTTTCAAGTGTGTGCATTTCATTGAGAGCAGAATTTCAGCGTTAAAACATAGGAACAGAGCGGAATCCTGACCAAATGGAAAAAAACAAATTCAATAACCACTCATAAATAACATTATCACATAATCTTAGACGGCCCTCCCTAGTCTCTATGCATAAACGTCCGGAAACCGTTCACACTATTATCATATAAAACCTCTGCAATCTATAAGGATAAACGTTTTCATTAACCTATAAGAGCAGGTAAAATGTTACATAAATTTAACATTACGTATTTAATGTGCTTTTAGGTGTGATCATGGTTAAAAGTACAAAGTATGATCAATGAATGAATGTGGTATGTAACATATAATGTATAATACAATATATAACATCATCTAAAACTGAGAACCGGATGACCAATATTTATAGGTTAATGCATTTATATGGGAAAATATGAACGAGCTTTTCGAATGGAAATGCTGCACGACCTTGGGAGTGCAGTATATCCATCCGACAAAACGAGTTCATATTTTCCCATACAAATGCAGTAACCTTTTTATTATATGCTAATTTTTTTAAAAATTCTACCTAATGCTTAATTATATTAACAAAATACACTACACGAAACAAAGTAACTGAATGTATGCCGCATTCCAAACTAAATACACAAGCGCATATTCATCATTACACAACAACAAAATTATTACTGCTCACGTAACTCCGCCCAGATAAATGTGAACTTACTCGTGCCTCGACATAGCTTTCGAAAGAAAATGGTGTGTCTAGTTAAAATTGAAATTTGGAGTTATACTGTGAATGGATGCTCATTGCAACAACTTTTCCATTTGATGTGGAATGAATAGATTTTGTTGTTGTTTTTTTTTCGATACTAAGAAATTTCGTGATTATCGACTATGACAATTCCACATCAAATACATCGGATTTAAGAGCGATTGAGAAGCATGTTGACATCTGCAAACTTGTTTCTGTTTCTGTCATTGAATGTTTGAAATCATAATGTGGGGAAAATATGAAGTCTTTCAATTGCAATTGTCAAAAAGACGCTATGGAATTTAATGCTTATTTTATTTTGAGCGCAGTAAGGAGGATGTAACTGCACCTATATTCGAAATTACAGTACAATTTCGAAACGTGTAATCAAGATTGAGAACCTATGACTTAGCTCATGTAATTCGGATTTGGAGAACTAAGAAAGTATATTTTGAAGAAATTCAGGATGTAAAACTGTAAGCATATATTTTTGCCATTCTTATCACCAGCTAAAGAAGACAGTATATGAATTATCACTTGTATGTTGTAAAGACCCTTTCTTGCGTCTGTTTTATAATGTAGGTAGCCTAAATCCGAAACATTGTATCAACGCGGAATATGCCAAAACAGCTGGTATGTGGCAGTTCACGAAACATCTGTTTTAGTTCATTCACAAACAAATTCAAACAACCACAACGTAAAGCGCATCTTACGCGAGTGTACATTATTTGTTTACAAATCAAAAGTGCTGGCGTCTGCGTCCATTTTATTTTGACAATAGAAAGTAGTTTCTTTATGCACGTGAATGCTATATGTGTATTGGCGCGCTATTTCAGTATCGGGTAATATTGAACGATTCTGACAATGTAAAGTTAACGGAGAAATAAATGAGCATATAATAATATGATCTTCCCATCTGCAATGAGTAATGCTTTTGTACATATATAGAATGTACTCTGTATCAGTGATATGCCACGACATTTATGAATTTCTCATTAAAAGAAAACGAGGCTTGCAGAGTTTCCTTTAACTAAACAAATGTATACAATAAGTGGTATACCATTGATTCAGGTTACATACTATACACACATTCTATCTATATCACATAGTAATACACATATCTGCCCTTTCAACTGAGATAGTATCTTAATATATCTACAGTTGATATAAGACATTATTCTGCATTCATTAACATTGCTACCCACCATAAAAAATTCTCTCTGTCTGTCTGTCTGTCTGTCTCTCTCTGTTTTCCGTCGGTCGGTTTGATTTATCTTTATCGGTCATTCATAGGTCCAGAGCCATCGTCGTAAGACACAAGTGAAAATCCTCTACGCTCGTTTTTCCATTGCTTTTCAAATGTATCTTGCAATGAAGCGAGAGAGAGAGAGATCTTTGGATTTTTTCATATTTAATTAATACTACTTGATCTGTTAGAATATTTTAATAGTTTCAGAAAGCGCAGCAACAACAACAAATTATTAAAGTATGTGTGCCTCATAACAACAGTTAATTAGATTTATGGGGACAGGTGCTTGTTAAATCGCTATACTGCAATGATTTATAATGTCTGTGTTGGGAGAGGAAGTGATTCTTAATTAAGCATTCGTTTACTTAGCCGTTATACGACTAGAAAGAGGACGGCTAACTTCGATTTTATATTGGAACTGTCAGATTTGAAGTTTTCAGATCTGCTATTTGGAATTCTATAAGTCATGCTGACCGTAATTTTGAGGCCTGTTATAAAAGGCGGTAAATATATTTAATCCTGATTGGTTATGCTAAATAAGGGGCGTGGTTCCCACACAAAATTATTTGGGGTTAAATGGCCCTCATCAAGGGGACCGGATGTCTGGAAAGTCAACGACACAATTGTAGCGGTAGAAGCGAACAAAGCTTGAAACCCCAAGGGGAAATATCTCCACGGACGTATCCACGGGCGTATCCACTGAAGTATCTACTTACTTATCCACCTATCCACACAAAGTTTGAGGGCCGAAAAGAGGCAAGACAGTAGGGAGGTCGAAAAAGAGACAATAAGATAGGACCTGGAGCAACCAACTTAGCGAAGTCGGAGTGGATCGGAATAAGCAGGTTATGAAGTTATACAAGGCAATGACTTCGATCGTTCACTCGATTATATGATGAACAAATTCTATAATTTAAACAGATCGGCTATTTCGATAAATATATTTTGTGTTTGAAATTCGGTGAAAGAATTTATTCCAAAAGAACTCTATCTTCCTAATGCAATGTATTATCCCAGTTGTTTATGTAATTAATTAAATTTCTGTTTTTCCATGTACGGGGGCTGGTGTCGTTCTGTTCTGTAAGTCTACTCAGATCTCTGTTTATTCCATCTTTATTTTGATATTTACTCGATCCGGGCAACAACAATACCGAGGGCGATCACCCTCTAGATAACGATAGCCAAATAAAACGGACGCCTTGTAAGAAGGTACAATCTCATAATACCACACCACCAGTAGCAACCGCTGCAACGTTGGGGCTCGTCCGGGATAAGAACACTTGTATTCGAGTAAAGACTCTGAGCAAATATAGAATAGAATAAGTATCGAAACTGTGATAATGTCAACAGTACTTGTCAAGAAATAGCGATCAGAGTGAATCGAATCATTGTCTGCTTATTTTACTTATATTCTTTGCATGCAATTTTCTTGCCATTTCTTTTCATATTGTGATGAAAATTTGGAAAAGACTGAGACAAATTCATTTCGGTCTCGGGTCGTATTTACTTGATGCTGCTAAACATCTAAAGATAAAAAACTTCAGAGGTGTTTTTATGTGAGATCAATTACCGAAACAACCAAACGGTGTTGAAACAGGTATTATTAATCTCGACTCGAATTCAGGACTCGGTACTCATTGGGTATCATACGCGGTTGATCCACGTGGAATCATTTATTTTGATTCATACGGATTAGCTCCACCGCGTGAGTTTATCAAGTATGTCGCGCCACTTCACACGCTAGTTTGGTATTCAACGCTACCTACACAAACAATGACAGATCCGCCAATATGCGGTCGAGAAGCAACTAATGCACTCGATGCTATATCAAAATCATATAAACCGCCACATAAAGTCGTGCATGATTATACAAGTAACCGCTTCGTTTTAAACAGATCTTAGGTCTTATATACTGGTTAATATCTACCGGCATTAAAAAAAAGAAAGATGTCATTGATCTGTCGAAGTTCGCGACTAAAGATGAACTCGCTGATATTATGAATCTTGCTGGAGTTGACCTAGATAAGGTTGTTATTTTTCAGGATCGATATGGTAAACTAAAAACTAGCAATATCAGGTGGAATGATATAGTTCGACGAGTGCTCGGTGCGGTCACGGATAACATCCCTGTGTTTACTGACAGCGGAAAAATCAGGGATTCAAGTATATCGTTTACAACTATCAGAGATGAAATTACAAGAAGCGTTGCTAATCGCGTGAAAAATACCGGTGACACAATGACGGGAGAACTCAGCATGAACGGGAATAAGATAGTAGTTTTAAGAGATCCAACATCCGACGAAAGACGCAGCAAAGAAAAAATATGTTGACGTTAACTACAGCACCGTTGACGGTAAACTATCCACGTTGCGGGCCGAGTATGACGTTCATGAGTTTACAAATCTCCGTAGAAATTTTAGAAACCTTAACGAAACCACAGATGAAGTTTTTGGTAATCCGTTGACCGTTGACGCAAAACTATCCGATATAAAAAAAAACATTAGATACGATCAAACAAACACAGCAAGATATCTTAGCGCTGATTCCGGAAATCGTTAATAAAACTAGTTTGATTAAAATTCCACCCGAAATAACTCCCGGGCATATTACCAACATTGTGTGCACGGTATCATCGATATTTGCAACATGGTCACAGCAAAATAAAACTATCAAGCATGCCGCAACAGTCACTGGCGTGTACAGGCTGTCTGTGTTCAGTGCTGCAAAATTTGAGATATTTATAACATATCTATGGCGACATTCCACCGATAGGTTTTCCGGGGTTGTGTCTGTTGTGTTAAATAAAGGAACCGAAGAAGAATTTATGCTGGAACCGCTGATAAGACATTAAACGCAACATCTTACTGGTGGTGTTTGGAATTTGTAACTGAAACACCTCAATTATACACTGCGTAAAATATAATGAGTACCCCAATCGACGTTCAAAAATCCAGGTACAATCAAGCACCTGAATGGCAAGTAAAATTAAAAAATATCCTCGAAAAATATACAGTAAAAATAAAAAAAATATCGACGACGACTAGTTATCATTGACGTAATTGTTTATTCAGTATCCGCTCTTGTTGCTGGAACCGGTGTGTTATTATCAACAATGACAATGATCTCACCAGTAGCCGTGACAATCTGTATTTCAGCGACAACAACAATTGCAGGTGTTCTTAATATCATCGCAAAAAAAATATGTACTTGCACGAATGAAAAATTATACGATTACATGTTAAAATTACACACAGCGACGGTCGCATACTCGAAGTTATCTTCGTTGTTATCAGCGAGTCTCAGTGATGGAATTATATCTGATTTCGAGTTTTCAGAGATGATTAAAATATACAACTGCGCTGGTGTTAAAGGTACAAATATATTAAATAATGACATCAATAGAGCTACTTCAACAGATCGTGACAAACACAACCCCGCACAAGACCACGATGATCTCAGCAAGCTCGACTAATCCTGAATTCAGTATTAATTTTCCAACTGCAATTCCAGTAAAAGAAATTGCACTATCACAATTACGAGTATATCATAGTTGGCCAAATATCAGATCGAAATCATTTAATGGTACACCAGCAAATAATTCGCTTGTATTTGCTAATAAAAACAAACTCGATGGAATTCCCGATTGGCAGGTTGTTGGAATACCCACTGGTAGTTATCAGATTGAACAGATCAACAATGAATTTCGGCGCAGAATAAAACATATCACCGGGAAAGAATTAAAAATAACAGTAACAGTCCATGAACCAGCACTGTCTTCTGCAATCGAAATAAACTCTTCTGATTATGTCGTAGATATTTATTAGAGTTCGATCAGAACGGTGTTAGGATAGCCTGAAATCCCATCACCGATACCACCGATACCACCAGAACCGAAAAAGTCTGACTATATCACGGACAAGCAATCATACCAATAAATTAATCCATCGTGCAAACTACAGTTACTTAATATAAAAAAAGGGAACGCTACGCAGTGATTTTACTTTCTAGATAAGGAACATATTTGGTGGTCTTTTATTAGTGAGATAGTTCCCGGAGAAAGAGGAAGAAGTGAAAAAGGTGTAGATATTGAACTATGTCAAATTATTGAATAATTTAAAGAAATTAATAAAGAACATAAAATACATCTACAGCTACTACGGCAAAGTTTCCAAGAACATATTTTTGAATTGTCATCACCACGCAGCGAAATCATCAAAAATATTGAAATATTAAATCGGCTTGTATCCGACATGGAATACATTAACCAGCGAGTAATCCAGGCAATAATTGATACTAAAAAGTTAGATCAAAAACAACAGTTTTTAAACGCGTATTTGTTGACAGAAGCTACACTGGTAAATTATACATTTCCCGAATATAACACACCCGAATTAAGAAAATCCGTCAATGATATCATTGATAAATATTTTTCTGAAATACTCACTCAGTGGAGAAAAATAGCCCCACCTCCGATTGTTCTCAGACATAATAATGTTCCATTTGGAAGCGGACGCCATGTATCCCCGGGAATGGTTAATATAACATCAACAATCGCGGTTAATCTCGTTTCTGATGTGATCGATGGCAGCTACCAAATAGATCTTGGAGAATCAAATCAGGCTCAGCAAGGATATATCTTATGCACGTTCACTCCACAAGTCCCCCTGGAAGTTTAATCGTGCAAGAACCAACTAATCCTGTTTATCTGCGGTGTTATAATAATATGTTAAAACGAATAAATTTAAAACTCACAGACCGCCTTGGACGCTTAATTGACCTGCGTGGGGAAGAACTAGATGTGAATCTGTATGTAAAATCGTAGATTTTTATCACAATGATTTTTATCGTAATGATTTTTGATCAGAAATAGAAATGATTTATTTTATCAGAAATATTTAATTATGATTCGGAAATATGTTTTATTTTATAAGAAATATGTTATTTTATCAAAAATATTTTATTTTATCAGAAATTGATGGGTAGTTAGATACTCAAATTACACTGGACAACAAATTTTTACAAAAGTCATGTTACTGAAATAAAATTAGTCAATTCTTATCAATTTTTATGTGCTGAACACGAATATGACAGTCAAATTGCAAAATTGGCTCTAGTTTTTTTGTAATCTGCAAGAAATTAATGTTTACATAACGAAATGCATTCCAATAGTAAAAGGTCAACTGTAATAGCCTACCTATAAAAAATCAAGTCATTGACTACATCTTAGATTTCTTCGCCTGTCTCTTGTACAGCTGTTCGGGAGCATCTCTGAGGAGTGTCCAGCAGTAGTCAGCCAGCATTGTAGTGGACCATTTTCCCTGGTATCTTTGTTCCATTGTTGCGATATCTTGATGAAAACGTTCGCCGTGTTCATCACTAACAATACCACAGTTGCTAGGAAAGAAATCCAAATGGGAATGAAGGAAGTGAATCTTTAGAGACATATTGCAGCCAAGTTTCTTATACTTCATCAACATGTCTTCTACTAGTTCCTTATAGTTTTCTGCCCTAACATTTCCAAGGAAGTTTGTAGAAACTAGGCGAAAAGCATTCCATGCTTGTTTCGCGTCACCTTCCAGCAAGTTGTTGAACCGGTCATCTTTGAAAAGCTCTCGAATCTGAGGACCCACAAAAACTCCCTCTTTAATCTTTGCTTCGCTGAGTCGAGGGAATTTTTCATGCAGGTATCGGAATGCTGGCAAAGTCCGGTCAATGGCTTTCACGAAGTTCTTCATCAAACCTAGTTTGATGTGAAGGGGTGGTAGCAAGATTTTCTGAGCCTCAACCAGAGCTGGGTGTTGGATATTCTTCTCTCCAATGGCTACATTCTGCCTGTGAGTCCATTCCTTCCTCATGTAGTGCATTTCCCTTGCTCGGCTATCCCACTCGCATAAGAAACACATGTATTTTGTATATCCTTGCTGCAGTCCCATTAAAAGGGCAACTACCTTCAAATCACCACAGAGGTGCCAGCTGTACTTGTTATACTCAATGGAATTCAGTAGCTGCCTTAAGTTATCGTATGTCTCTTTCATGTGGACAGCATACGCTACTGGAATAGATGGAAGAATGTTTCCATTGTGCAAAAGCACAGCCTTGAGACTCAGTTTCGAAGAGTCCACAAATAGTCTCCATTCTTGTGGGTCATGAGTGATTTTTAAAGCATTCATGAGGCCCTCAATATCGGAACAGAATATCAGATTACTTTCCTTTCTGAAGAAAGGCTCCAATTGCTGGTGGCGCTTTCGATATGCAGTAATTGTGACATCTTCTTCTAGAAGATTCCATTGTTGGAGTCTTGATCCTAGCAATTCTGCCTTGTTCTTTGATAAGTCCAAATCACGAATCAGGTCATTTAGTTCTTCCTGTGTTATTCTGTGTGGGGTTGATGATGCACCACAGTGAAAATCTGGATCACTGCATGCTGATGGACCAGGAGAAGAACAGGTCGACTCACCTTTGTCTTCGTCAGATGAATCAAGAGAATATTCTGCTGGAGGTTCTGGAATAGGAAGTCCCTCACCATGTGGAACTGGTCTCAATGCAGACGGAATGTTTGGGTAGACTATTCTCGACTTCTTTCGCTTCGTTATTCCGCCGGAAAGAGGAGGAACCAAGCAGAAGTAACAGTCATTTAGGTGGTTGCTTGGCTCTCTCCACACCATTGGGACTGCAAACGGCATTGATGACCTTTTGCAATTCAACCACTGTGAAAGCTGTGTTGTACATGTAGCACAGCATATATGCGGAGCCCAAGGCTTGTCTTGGTCACCAACCTTGCATCCGAAGTAAAGATGATATGCCTTCTTCACTTGAGAATTGATACTTTTCTTCTGGTTGGCAAATGTCACTTCCCCACAAATATAGCAAAAATTGTCCGCGGTATTAACACACTTTCGAGGCATTACTGTTCTTTATTGTACGTAATGGATAAAATAATAAGTTTTATGTAACAGTAGCTTGAACTGTCTCGCACAACGTCTAAAATATTTTAAATGCTGAACCTATCTGATTGGGCTTTATATAGTACACTGCTTACGTCAGCTTCAGCAGCCGCCTGGCATTAGTATAATAGGCCTACACATGTATAGTACACTGCTGACGTCAACTTACTTCAGCAGCCGCATGGCATTAGTATTGCATTGCATCAGAAAATGATGCAATCAACTGTGGATGATGTGAGCATGATGGTATTATGCAATGTTACATCATTATTCCGGATGTTGCTGCAGTCCTACTGGAGAAATTTACACAGTGAAACATAGAAAATGAGGTATATGAATATCTTCAAAACGAGAGCCAATACAAATTTTTCACGGTTATATTCGTGTTCGGCACACCAAAATACTACAGATTAGGGCCTTTTCAAGTCAGTAATGATTTCACTGTTGACCAGTGTTATACAAATCAATCAGTTTGACAATTCTGATATGTAGTTGGGTACTCAAAATTATACAAATCGATCAGATTGATAATTCTGATATGTAGTTAGGTAGTCACCATTATACAAAATCGATCAGTTTTGCAAAAAATACTACAAAAAATATCTTATTATTCTGAATCGTTTTATTATTCTGAAATATCTTATTATTATTCTGAAATTGATGGGTAGTTAGGTAGTCAAAATTATACAAATCAGTCAGTTTGTCAATTCTCATGGGTATTTAGGTACTCAAAATTATGCAAATCCATCAAATTTTATGATAAAAAATATTTCAGAATAACAAAATATTTCAGAATAAACAAAATATTTCAGAATAATAAAATGTTTCAAAATAAACAAAATATTTCAGAATAATAAAATATTTCAGAATAAAAAATATTTCAGAATAAACAAAATATATCAGAATAAACAAAATATTTCAGAATAAAAAAATATTTCAGAATAAACAAAATATTTCAGAATAATAACAAAATATTACACGTGCTCATGCTCGGTCTTTTCATCAGTAACGAAGTTACTTTGGATCGTTTCATGATCTGACATAATTTTTCTTAATTGTCTTACACGAGCATTAACTGTTTTCTTTGCCTCGTATTCACGAGATACTCCAATCTAATTTTTTTTCTATTGTGGCAGAGAGAGAGAGAGAGAGAGAGAGAGAGAGAGAGAGAGAGAGAGAGAGAGAGAGAGAGAGAGATAGAGATGAATTCCTTGACCTGATCATCTTTTACTGCAGCTAGTGACTGGAACATCGCCGCCTGAATTCGTTTTATAAACTTGTATTCAGACGACAGTGTATAACCGCCATCATTTTTACGTTCTTCTAAAACTTCAAAATCAGACATAATCTTTTCAGGATTCAGTTCTTCACATATATTAATACCGTCTTTTTCTAATTTTTTAATAGCAACGATTACATCATTGATATTTTCATGGTTCATTATTTAGCATATATATATATATATATATATATATATATATATATATATATATATATATAAAACAAAAATAAACAGTAGCATGATGAGCGGTTATCTTTCATAGGGGCCCCTGTGTGTCTCCATGGGGTCCTTTCTTTGAGATCTTTCTTATTGGTCTTCTCGGGACCCTATGAACGTTTCTTTTTGGCCACATTCTTTCTGAATGTTTTTGTGGGGTACCCTCAGTGGGATTTAGAGCTTACACATCCACGCTACCGTTTATTTTGGGGCGTCACAATTTCTTTCATAAACATCTCCAGCGAATTTTCTAACTGAAACGAAATGTTAGAATATTCAGAAGATTGTCTATGCACTTCATTCATGCACACCACCCCCAGGACAAACGCCGGGGCAAATGCAAAACACATTCGCCACGCGGCTTGCGTGGCAAGAGGTGTACATGAATGCTTTCGGGTTGGCGCCGCCACTTCTATAGGAAAAATCCTTTAGATCGGTGCCGTCATCATTATATCCGTCGACAATATGCCTGTTACGAGATTCGAACCGCTGACCCCCAGAACAAGAATCAGCTGCGCTACAATTGCGCTATGGCTCTAATCTGCTTGTATATGTTTCAGAAATTATTATTTTGTTTAACCATCACTAAAGAAATTGTTTCTTAAAAATATATTGTTTGTGCTTAATAAAAAGATCACATGTACCATAATGATAGCTATTGATACAAAATAACGGAAAATATAAGGCAGATAACTGATACTCTTCCTGTAAGCCAACAGAAAATATAAGGAAGATAACTGATACTCTTCCCGTCAGCCAACGGAAAATAAAAGGAAGATAACTGATACTCTCCCGTAAGCCACTCTAGACAAATCGAAATTAAATAAGTACGGTTTGTCTAATTAACGGTTTCTCGACTGACTTTAGAAATACGTAACAGACCACACAAAAAATATTATTTACAAGTTTATATTGATGTACAACAATTTTCCGCTTATACATAATATTTATGTGCGAGTGTCTTGGTCAAGGGGAAGTAACTTCATTACATGAATATACTCAACGGAGTTATCTGCCTTAAATACACTGAAATTTATATTTTTAACGTAGATTGCAAGAAAAAGAACAAATTATCGAATTTATGATAGAATATTGCGGGTTTTCACCGGACATAACAAGGATAATTAACGAAATTTTTTAAAATTTATTTACAAGTCTGATATTTTATCGTAAATACGTATGCGGTTCAGTGACAGAGTCAAAGGGAGGTAACTTAATTACATGAGTATACTCAACGGAGTTATATCCCTTAAATGCACTGAAATTTATACTTTTAACGATATAGAAAAAAATGAAATAAATAGTTAATAAATATAATTAGAGGTAATTACTTGCTAAAGATGATAGTTTATCTCCCTAACAATAATAGAAAATAATTTTTTGCTTATATTTTTTGAGAAAGTAGATTTGTATATAGTTTCTGCGACGTATTTTACCGCACGCTGGTTAACATCAAAATATTTGCCAGATGATTTGATTGATTGAAAAACTCTCTCTTCGCTAGTCTCTCTATTGAAGGATTTAATCGCTCTAGGAATTTTTGTGAACTTACCAGTCCCTCCCCATGTAGTATTCTAACTTTGTTTAATAGCCTGAAGGTTGGATAAATTATTGTCGGTTTTCACAATGTTGATGTGATCGATCACAAGACCGCCTTTGATCAACCACTTGTGACACTCCTATATGAAACGATGACAAAGATAATTTTTCTTCCCAATAGTGAACATTAGATAACCAGTATTAGTAATAAAACCAACTGGTTTTTTCAACCGACTGTGTCTAATCACACCATCAGGATTTGATTCGTAGATCGTTATTATAGGATGCTTTATAAACTCGTGGTTCATATTTTGCTCCATTTATATAATAACATCATTTGTTTAAATCATAATTTGCCTGAAAACTTAGTTAGATAATCCTCCACGGATTTTATAACGTTGTTACTGTCATTATTTTTATCATAGTATCTTTTAAGATCGCGATATTTTTTCCACTACAATTTGCGCATAAATGTGTTTTTCGTCGGACTCCAACACCACATCGCAGACACGGTATTGGTCCTAAGCTTCCACTACGAACGCTCTGCAAGTGTTGTCCGCAGAATTCCTTTTTACAGGATTTATTACAAGGAGTTAATGAACCCACCATGAGCCATTTGCATCGAGACATTTTATACATACTATTTTAATTTAAATATTTGTTTGAAATATAATATGAACGAATTCGATAGATTATCCAGAATCAAGCTTTGGAAATTTAATCTCGACAGAATATCTCCTGACCTACTGATGCGAGATCTGGTTGATCCGAAAAATAAAAGTTTGATTAATAAAATTCACAACGCCAAGAAAGAATTTCACGCAGATGGTGCATCTTATGTCTGGCCAACGTTCAAGATTATACGCAACAAAGATATCATCGACGCTACGATGAACGAAAAGCGAGCGGCAACTACCATTAAATACCTTAATAATCGCAAATATCTTTTCAGAATAAAATTTGTCGTGCTAACAGAAACAGATGATTGGATTATCCGTGACAAATATGATCCTGTCCATGCTAATAAAAAAACTGTCGTAATAAGTAAAGATTCCAAACGAGGTCTATTGACTGGCATTAACAAACCGTTTTATGAGCGAGCGTGTCCTGTAACAGCAGTTATTTGTGGAATCTATCTGATAAATGAAAAACCTAGCGTTGATAATCTGAAGCCGATGAAATTTTCAAAAATAAACTGTGCAGCTGAACGAATGACAGAACATTTTACCGTTTCGACTCGTGGAAACGGTCTAACGGATAAAAGACGTAAAATAATAAACGAGTGGGGAGAAATGGTTAAAGATACCTGGGCGTCTATCAAGGATGTCGCCGACTTAGGAAAAAAATTAAAATTCCCAATAACCGTAGCGAAGATAACAGGAGAGATTTTGTAAGAAAATATAAATCAAAAGGAGCTTCGATTAAAAGTATTGATCATAACGCGCACGCGTGGACTAGCGCAGTAACAATATTTCCCCAAGATCGAACTGTTAAATTCTACCGCGGAGACATGTTTGATTTTATTAACGAAATAAGTAAAAACGATCCTGTGTCAGTATGGTTGTTTCAGAGTTCTGAAAACGACGAATCAGATATGGAAGAAAAAGTAAATTTGATCATTTTGTAAGACCAAATGGTGTTATTTATCGAATAGATCTTCTTCACGAGAAAATGAAAACTCTTGCACTGCAATATACTGATGAACTATTGAGCAACTGTTTTACTGTTCCGTCAGTTGCGGCTCATTTTGCTAGAAAGAAAAATTCGTGGAAACCAACTAGATTTGATTTTCTCAATGACATAATATCGTGCTGTGTCGAATACGGACACGGTGGACTATGGAATACTAAATACAATCATAAAGATGTTATTTCATTTGATATGGTTGCATGTTATCCGGGAAGTTTTCTCGGATACGGAGATTGTTCTGTATATTTTAAGAGATTCGGTCATCCGACACACGAAATGACGCGAGAATCGATAAATGGACCAGTACCGGATTTTGTCCTGACTGGATTTGCTTGTATCGAATCATTCGAGTTTGCTAAAGATCTCCATACGATTTGTTATGTTTGGTTCGGTAGTCATTTTTCAGAAAAAATGTGGGCACCAATAGTACTATTACGATATATGCTTGATTGTGCGATGTTAATATCGCTGACGATCGGTGAAGCAATTATATCATACCGGAAACAAACCCAAGTTTGGTTACCACAACAAAAAGAATATTCCGATGATGAAAACCCCAACAAAACTGATTACAAGAATAAAATCGCAAAAGATCTTGGCAGAAAAATAATTGGCAAGTTCACCCAAGGAGGATCATATGATCATAAACGATATTGTACAAGATTGATCATGGACGATGCTGAGTTAGATTTTATAATCGCTGATACAACGAATAGAAATACGTTTATAAGTCGAGAAATAGCTTTCTTGCCAAATGGAAATAAACTAGGTACAATTGTGAGCTATATGGACGGTGAGTCACCGCAATATACTCATTTAAGATCATCACTGTTAGCGTACGTTTCGATAGATCTATTATTGATGATAAATAAAATTTCTGAGTTTGCTGTCAGAGTCGCTACGAATTCGTTATATATCAATAAAAAATATTTAGGATTGTTGGAAAAATTAAATATAGACACTTGTGCATCGTGGGGTTCGTGGAGAATAAAAAAGGAAAATATATTTAATTATTCCGAATCAGCTGATATTGCGGTTAAAGATATTTATTGTAAAAAATATCAAACATTAAAGCTATCGTCTGCACCATCGGTATACGATCCAATAACTAGAAATAAAAAGGTTTATTTAAACGGACCTGAAGGTTCTGGTAAAACTACACGAGCGACCGAACTATTTCAGAACTCAGATATGATCGTGCTAACACCTACACACAGACTCGCGCGAGAAATGAAACTACGAGGAGTACAATCATGTACTTACCACAGCTTTTTTAGGTACAAAGGTGATACATGGACTCCTGATCGAATGGGAGAAAAATATATTCGAGGATTATCGTTTGGGATCAAATATGTACAGTATCATCAGAAACATTAAAAAAAATTATTGATTGGTTATTAACAAGAACTACTGCTGTGATAATGTGCGGCGATCATGGTCAACCACCACCTATAGTTGGACCATGTCCACATGATAGGCTAAAAAACTTCGTTGATTATTACGAAGAAATAACTGATGATCATAGAGCACATGATGCAGAATTAATTGAATTAAAAAAATTAATCAGTCTACAACCGAATAAAATTCAGTGTGAAGGAATGCGTAAAATAATTTCAGAAACTTCAATGAACGACTTTCTGCCAACGTGGAGACCAAACCATTTGATAGTTGTAAGTAGAAAGATAGTTGATGATACACTTCAACGGGAGTGTTTCAGTTACAACCAGAAAAGTTTCCAACGTTGCCAGTTCCGTTATGTTATCGACCAGCAGATACGCGACGGCAAAATATTGACGTTGATATACCAGGACAGGGGAAACAGAATTTAGTATTAAATAATATTGTTGCAATTGATGTCAATGTTGTTGAAGATGCTTTACGTGCTGATAAATCCCCGTGGACGCTTGGATACGCGATGACGATTCATTCATCTCAAGGATTAACTATTAATGATACAGTTGTTTGGATCGTTGATGATCGTATCGAATGGTCGAACTTAGTTTATCTCGCAGTATCTCGAGTTAGAAGAATATCTCAACTGCGGAGAATTGTCATGGACTTGTCAGTGATCAACGATGACCTCGATAATGATATAATAAGAAAAAAAAATGGCTGGTTATAAACAAAGCGACAAAAAAACACGATTTTGATCTCGACATTGAATTTATCAACACACTGAAACACCAACAGAATAATCATTGTTCTAGTTGTAATTGTATAATGTTATGGCGATATCTGAAAAATGATTCAAGACAATTTACCGTAGATAGAAAAAATAACAATCTTGGTCATGCACGAGAAAATACTATGTTGACCTGTCTTGAGTGTAATCGACGTAGAGGTGCTAGTTAGTGATTAGGGCGGTAATTGTGTGTCCTCTGGAATTATTTGTAATTGTTAACGTACAAATCCACGCTGAGGAGCAGTTGAGTCCAGTCTGTAGATTGCGGGTGTACCAGTAGATCTTGTTATGCTAGATATCTTGTGCGTCGTAATACTCCAAATAGGATCAGTCACTCTTTTTTACCACCTTCAAGTTCACCGGGTTCATATAAATACCTGAGAATGGTATTACCTAATACTGGTTGTGTTGAAAAATCACGTCGTTGTGTAGGTATATGCGCTTTTGTAATTGCATGAATGGGTTTCATGTTGGTTGTTCGAGTTATTTCATTATTTAATGCAGCTATCACATTTGGTAATCTTGCAACCCATTCACGAGATCTCTTATCTTGAATAAATTCCTTCGCGTATTGATATCCAAGTAAACGTACAGCAAGTGTTCCATTAAATCGTTCAACAATTGCCTGATCACGATGAATTGCAGTATGTCCTCGTCGTATTTTGACATTACGTTGCTTCACCAACGATGATACTGGACCAAAAAATTCCTTGCCAAGATCAGCCTGTAATAATTGTGGCCATCGTAGACCACCTCGTTGATAAATTCGTTCAAACGCAGAAGCTACCTCAGATGCTGTTTTAGTTGATAGCGGTTCTGCATCTTTATATCTACTTGCAACATGAACAACAGTTAGCGCGTACTTGTATGTTATTTGACGTTTTTGGATTTTAACGGTATCATGTGGCAAAAATAATATATCAGCCTGATGAACTTCATTAGGAACACTAACATCCAAATGTGCAAATCGAATTTGCTTAGGTGGCGGTAAATAAATTTGCCATATTGCCTGTTTGGATAACCACGCTTTAGCAGTAGAATACTTGACTTTTGCTGCATCAGCGAGTTTACTAATCACTGCTTTACTACTCCAGTATCCAATTGGGGAATAATAAATCGATTCCATTGATACATTACCAGCTTCTAGCGCTAATTTACCTTTCACTGCGGATCTTACTAACCAATTAGCTAATGATTCACTTATATTTTTATTTTTTTATAGAATTTAATGAAGGAATCAACTTCACATCTGCAATATGTCTGTCTTGAAGATTTTTGCTTTTATATGCTACATCATGAACATGACATGATTTATCAATATCATTTATTGGTTCCTCGCCTGGTTTTGGTTGATCCTGATTATCAAGCCTGATATCAAGTCGAGTACCAGGACCGCAATAATTATATCCTGGTAGATGTTTCTCTCCAGAGTATTTAGCCCAGGGAGTGCCTGGGAACTTTGACATTAATTTAGCAATATCACCAACATCTATTTTAGGTAAAAAAGAAAACTTTTTTCTGTTACATACTGCACATTTTCCACCATATGCTATTCTCGCATTTTTTGTTGTAACCGTGGATAGATCATTAGTTGGGGTTTTAGCTCTCCAGCGTAAACAATATAGATTCATATGTTTATATAATATGGATATAATTGATTTCTCATCGACTCGAAAACGAGAACCTGTAAAGCATCATGCTGCGTTACCGAATTCTATTAGAATGATAATAATAGGTCCATCTGGGAGTGGTAAGATACAACTATTACTTAATTTAATAATGAGATGGTTGAAATGGGATAAGTTGTATTTGGTAGCTCCGTCTGTAGACGATCAGCGGTGCTATGATGTACTTAAAGATTGTAATGAAAACGCAAGATTATTGGACAAAGATAACGATGTTATCGAGTTTATAACCGATATTGACGAAGCACCGTCAGTTGATTCCATAGATTGATTTATTAATAATTTAGGTGTATACGATGATGTGATGCTGGACAAACAATCAAATCCAGCTAGGATTTTTTCCCGTGGTAGACATAAAAACACTGATGTGATTTATGTTACTCAGCGATACACACAACTACCAAAAGTGATCAAAGACAACTGTAATATTTTAGTTGTGTTTAATGGAGTTGATACACATACGCTGAGAAATATTCATCAAAACTTGGTGTGGCGGTGACATGGATATAAATAAATTTAGAAACTTTTTTCACGAGCGCAAGCTACTCCGCATGGATTTATAACGATAAACTTACATGATCCTCGAACACGATATCGAATCGGACTTGATAAAATATTTGGATAATTAATATCAGCAGGGAAGGCGCGACCTCATATATGTAAACAAAGTACATACGAAGAATAACCCCTAAGATGTTTGTGACCTTATTTTTTTTTCGTATGATGTTTTGTTTAAGCAAATTATATTTCAACCAAGTGGTCTGTTCGCCTTCCCTGCTGCTTTAGACATTATTACAGGGAGACACGAAATAAGTCTACAACAATATGACACCGAGCGAGGTAGACTACTACGACGCTCTGAAAGAAAGGCGCTACTATGGCAGTATGAGCTGTCGGCGGAAACGTTTCGGAAACTCTTCAGAGAATCGTCGAAGAGAACTACCGAAACTCACGCGCAATTCCATGGCCGCGTACGCACAATCTTTGATAAATGGATGAAAATGTCTGGTACCGCGCTAAGGTATGAAGGCGTTCGCGAGGAAATTTTGAAAGAGCACGTCTTAAGTACATACAGAAAGGACTTAACAGTGTTCTTAGCGTAGCGTGAGATTTCAACAGTGGATAGTATAAGTGTAATGGTCAAGAGCTACGAGAGCGCGTACTCGTGTCCAACCAGCTGAAACAGACCAGGCCATGTCGTTAAGGACTGTAGGAAGTATCGTCCAACAACGATTACTTCGGTAAATCCGAATACTGTTAAGAAACAGAAAACAGTGGAGTTGACTAACACAGCTGTAGCTACGGTTAATGGTGAGTTGGCAAACGTGTTATAATGATACCGGCTGTAGTTATCCTGCCTTGGTAGAGTGTAGATACGTCAAGCCTTGAGATTACACAGGCGAGACGGTTAAGCCCAGTTTGCTAACCGGACGAAAGATTCCCTCCAGGTTGTTAACATTGATCTTGATTCGCCGTATCAAAAGGTACGAATTAAAGCAGCGTGTTTGTCGGGACTGTCTGATGACATAATATTAGGGTGTAGTTATGTTTTGCCACAGCCTAACCCTTTGACGTGTACACCTGTAGCAGCAGAAAGGGTGATATATCAACATTGGATAGTATAAATGTAATAGCCCAAAAATTTTGAAAAATAAAGCTTTCCTTCAAAACGAAAAAAATAAGGCCAATAACGCCAAACTGAAGCCTCTAACTTACAGAGAGGTTCTCTAATTGGGTTTATTTTGTTACTTTAACTTTGTCTTTAGTGTGTTTCTAAATGTGTGTGTGGGTTCGTTCACCTGCTGAACGTTTCAATGAGGTCACACCCTCTTTGCTGCTCTAATTAAATCATTATTATATCAATAATGGAATCTTGTACTAGCAGATTAGCTCGAGAAAGATTAGAACCAATTAGAAGATATATGCCTGTTCATGACACTTTCAAACAAAAACTGCAAGAATGGCACGAAGTACAAGTTGAATATGCAGAAGGTACAGAAAAATTATTTAAACCTGTTACAAAGGTTACTGAAAGAGTTGCAGAAGCTTCTGAATGTCTTCTTCCAACGTTAAAACAAACTGCTGGGCAAACTGAAAAGATAGCAAGAAGAAGTAAACAAACAAAAAAGATTTCAAAAGATAATTCGGATGAAGTAGATGCTGCTCAGTTTATTCACATAGATAAAGACGTAATTTGAAAATACTGAACAAGCTCGTATTAAAAGGGATGAAATGAAGGGTGATGTGTCAAAACAAGAAATGTGCATGCAATTGGAAAAATTAAGCGATGATAGTATTCTTTACATACGGAATATTAAAGAGGTATATTTACCTATATTTGCCGTGGATAGTTATAATAATAGAAAATAGAATTTTTAAAACCTGAGAAATTCTAATAAATATGTAAAAAGCGAAATCTGGCGCAAGATATAATGATTTTATTGACGGAGTAGATAACTATATTAGAAAGTTACAACGACAAGAATCACAACCACTATTTGCATTACAAGAGTAACAATCTCAAACAATAATTGATGAAGAAGCTGAACAAAGCAGAGAACAGAAAAAAGAAGCTAAACGAGGGCGAGAACAAGAAAAGAAAAAAGAAAAAGACCCGGTATTTAAGAGAATCAGACACGTGTTGGAATTAGGTTCTTTGCCAGGTAAGAAAGATGTAGAAGAAACAACTTGAAGTGGTTTTGTTACTCAAGTAACTTGTCCTGACAGTGTTCTTGCCGATGTTGACCGAAATTCTGATCGGAGAAAAACGCGCAGGAAATAATTATCCATAAATTATTAATGAAATATCTGATATTTGTCGAAGATTGTTTACAGACAGTGTTATGGATGGTAACATTTATCATTCTCTCATTATTTAAATTGTC
This sequence comes from Sinohyriopsis cumingii, assembly GCA_028554795.2. Classification (NCBI taxonomy): domain Eukaryota; kingdom Metazoa; phylum Mollusca; class Bivalvia; order Unionida; family Unionidae; genus Sinohyriopsis; species Sinohyriopsis cumingii. The sequence continues at coordinate 127,625,547 of CM068828.1, forward strand.
GATATTTATTACAGCGACTGAAAACAATTAATTAATCAACATGTAATTTAAAATATGAGTATACACAATGCTACTCTTGTAATGCTAATAGTTGTCCGTAGACAAGTATAGAAGTAGCCGCTAATCGTTTTAATCAGATCTTAAAGTATAATGGTAGATATTTAATGGAAGAGCTTTTCTGAGTAAGATTCCGCTCTTTTTCAGGATAAACAAGGACGATTAAAGACGAGTAATATCCCGTTGACAGATATTATTCTGCGGGTTCCAGATGGAACAGAAGATAATTTAGTGGTGTTTACTAAAAACGGTAAAATTAACAAATCAGATGAATCAATTATATCAATCATGGGAGAAACTGCTGGACGTATCAGAAGAATTGGAGATAATATCTACGGCAATTTCAATATGAGTAAAAATACAATTATTAATGTGATAGAACATAAATCAGATGATGATGTGGTAACAAAAAGATACGTATACAGAAACAACAACATGATCAGAACTGAGATCAATGATCTTTGATTAACCTCAGGTGATACAATGACCGGTTCTCTAAATATGACTAATAATAACATTACTGGTCTCTGAAAACCAGAATCAAGCCATGACGCTGCAACGAAGACATATGACGATGTCAGCAACATTCCGATGATGAACTCGTTAATGACACTAACGATGGAATGACCATATTTAGATCTGAATACTCTAATCATGTACAAACGTTTTTAAATTTTCGTAGAAATACAAATTGAGCCATTAACGAATTTTTTGTCAATCCAACAGACATCGACATTAAGCTCTATGACATAAAAACAATTACCGATCGTGGAGTATATACGGTACTATCTGAATGAGCAATATGGTCATCATTCAATCAATCCATTAAACATCGCGCTGAGTTACCGGTATATATAGATTTTCAATACTCCGCACTACAGCATGAACCATATCTACTACAATTTCACGCTGTTTTCCACTAACTGGATCCTCTGGATGTAAGTTAGTGATTTTAGATCAAAACGTCGAAGGAATATTCCTGGTGGAACCCGAAGAAAAAGGTAATCCCGTGTTGTATTAATGGTGTCTTGAATTAGTTGCTAAACTACCAATTACTTAAAAAATAATAAGCTCCCCAATCAACGTTCAACGTTTTAGATACAACCAAGCAAGTGAATGGCAAACAAAACTAAAATATATCGTTGATGAATACACAGTAAAAGTAAACTAATATCGCGGACGTATAGCTGCTGTTGACATAACTATATCTTCGGCGTCTGTTGTTATTGCTGGAACCGGCGTATTATTATCAAAATTAGCGATGACATAACCAGCAGTTGCAACAATTTGTGTTTTAGCTGCAACAACTATTGCATGTATTCTTAATATCATCGCAACAAATATGCACGTGTACAAACGCAAACTTATATGATTATATAATAAAATTACATAAAGCGACACTAGCATACTCCAAATTATCCTCGTTATTATCAACAAGCCTTAGAGATGGAAAAATATCAGATTTTGAGTTCACGAAAATGATTAAAATCAACAAAGAAGTAACGACTTTGATAGAATTCACACCTGATTTAGAAAATCAGGATTTAAATAAGAATGTCCACTTCGAACGAGCTACTTCAGCAGCTAATCGTTAATACAGGTCCGTCAACAACAACGATGACATTAGTGAGCTCAACTAATCCAGAATTTAGTGTCAACTTTCCCACTGCAATTCCAGCGAAAGAAATAGCGCCGTTAGCACAATTGCGAGTATATTACAACTGGCCAAATATCATATTAAAATCATCTGGTGGATTGCCAGCACATCTCTGATATTTGCAAATAAAAATAAAGGTGATGGTACTCCCGATTGGCAACTTGTCGGAATTCCCACAGCTGCAACAACAATTGCCACATGTATGTATGTATGTATGTATGTATGTATGTATGTATGTATGTATGTATGTATGTATGTATGTATGCATGTATGTATGTATGTATGTATCTATCTATGTATGTATGAACATTTAAATCATTACCTAGTAAAATTAAAGAAGAACATGCAATTATATCAGCAGCATTATAACGGTTATTCAAAAATTATATTCTGGAGTATCCTAATAACAATGGAAACAACAAAATCGTTGAAACAATACATTTAAATCAAATTACATCAGATCTTGAGTATATTAATCAAATCGAACAAATCAATGATGAAGAGAATCAACAATACCTATCACCATTCACGAATCAACTTTATCATCTGCGATATAAATACATTCACAAGATTATGATGTAGATATTTATCAATCATCGATCAGAAGTGTGTTAGGTGGCCTGAAAGAGAGTACAAAAGAACCGCCATAACTTCAAAGAGATTATTTCTCTATTAACGAGTTTATATATATATATATATATATATATATATATATATATATATATATATATATATATAATATCTATATCCTACTTCTATAATCAGACGTTAAAACGATATGTAATTTGTTGGTCAAAGAATATTTAAATAATTATCTAGCAAAATTAAAGATGAACATGCAATTATATCAGCAGCATTAGAATGGTTATTTAAAAATTATATTCTGGAGTATCATAATAACAATCTAAAAAACAAAATCGTTGCAACAATACAACATTTAAATCAAATTACATCATACCTTGAGTATATTAATCAAACAACTGTTGATATTATAAAAAAAAATAATTAAAGAATTACATCACCAGGAAAAAATATTTAGTTATAAAGATATATTTCTCAATCATTATAAAATATCTAAAGCAGATCAGGCAACATTTACAATACCAGGATTTAATACGGACGAACTAAAAATACGGGTCAATGATAATATCAAGGAACATTTTCCACAAATCGTTGATGCATGGAGAATAATAACCCAATCATCAAATATTCTTAAATATTGCAAATGATCCGTACGGTGACGGCAGACATATTTCACTAGGAATCTTAAATATCACACCAACAATTGCAGTTAATCTTGTATGTGATGCAATTGATGGCAGCTATCAAACAGATCTTGAAAAATCAAATCAAGCTCAACAAGGATATATTTTATGTACATTTACATAGCAAGTACCTCATGGATATTTGATTGTTCAAGAACCCATGAATCCGGTCTATTTGCGATGTCATAATCCACTAATATCAAGAATACATTTCAAACTTACTGACCAGACAGGACATTTACTTGATTTAAGAAATGAAATTTTGAATATTAATCTCCATGTAAAATCTTAACGACTTCAAGATATATTCAAATTTTCAAACAATTTCAATGGGATAAATAAGAAAAATATCATCAAAAAATATTTTACAATAATAATTTCATAAACCAATAAATATTTGTAACAGAATTTTTTATACTGATTTTTCGTTAATTTTACGGGGTGAATAGTACTAAAATAATAACAATCAGATACATTTTATAATTTTGATGGGGTAAATAGTAAAAAAAATAATGAATTTCATATTTTATAATTTTCATGGGGTAGTAGTAGTCAAATAATGAAAACCAATTATATTTTAGATTTTTGATGCGGTAAATAGTACTAAAATAATGAACATATCATCCAAAACAGAAAAAATAAAAAATACATAATAACAAGAATCACGTAAAATAAAAATAAAAAAACAGAATCCCTTGAAAATATCAAGGATGAATAACATAATCTGTATAAATACTGCAATATATATATATATTAACTTTCACTTTCTTCACTACTTTCAATTTCAAAATCCCCTTTCCTGTTTTCATTAATAACTTTGTCATTGTTATCCAAAATAAACTTTTTCATCTGCCACATGTGTGTGTTAATAACTTTTTCGTTTCGTATTCCTGAGCTAATTTTGATCTAATTTTCTCAATTACGCTTGAGAGAGATACTAATTTTTTAACTTCTGTATCTTTCACAGTAGCCAAAGGTTGGAACATATATTGTTGGATCTGCTTTATAAATCTATAGTCAGCTGGTAGTGTATATCCATCTTTAAATATACTTGCCTGGAAAGATTCAAAATCACAAATAATTTCTCCTAGATAAAGCTGAATTTTTATGCCGTCTTTTAAAAAAAAATTAATTATATATATATATATATATATATATATATATATATATATATATATATATATATATATATATATATATATATATATATATATGGACGATATAATACAATTTTGTAACATAGCGCAAATACAACCTCTAGAAACCTCTAGATTACCAAATACATATTTCACTTACCTCTGTTCACTCCAGATTTTCACTTCCAGAATGACTGGGGTTAGTGATTATGTGCCTGGCATAGTCCACAAAGAGCAATTCTGGAGAAAAAGAACCCTCCTCATTCCCGAATGCTCTAGAATTTCACGCGATTTAGTTATTCTTGAAATCCCGTCTGGAAATCACCGAACAGAATTACATGGCAACGAGGTGTCTTTTTTGAAATCCCCAAACAGAAATGCGTAGTTACCAGTTATTTTTGAAAATCCTTCGTCATTGCAGAATGTTCTAGAAAATAACGTGATTGACTTATTCTGGAAATACCCTGTCATTCCATAATTATTCTGCGTGGACAATAAAAGGCACATAATCGCTCTACCTAGTCAGTCTGAAAGTGCACTCTGGAGTGAAAAGTAAATGAAAAATTTTCTTAAACTGTGTTGTGTTAATTATCACGCAGGTTGTTAAATTATTAGATATATGTATAATTAATTTACGATAACACAACAAGAAAAAAAAATCGCTGAGGTCACTTACGCAGTAACATGTGAAATAACTACTTAATTCCTACTTAGTACCCTACCAGAGAGAGCTTAGCAGGGCATTAAGTTATCTCCTCTCAAAATGTTTGACAGTGAACAATATCAATGTCAGAAACATCAGAATGATCCAATAACTGTTATATCATGACTATATATATATATATATATATATATATATATATATATATATATATATATATATATATATATATATATATATATATATATATATATATGTGTGTGTGTGTGTGTGTGTGTGATTGTGTGTGTTTGTGTGCGCGCGCGCGTAATTCCGGTACTTTCATCACCGATGAACAGATCTCTCAGAATGAATAAATAAAAGTTATATCAATAGTTAATCTAACAATGAGTATAATGACACAAAAATAAAAAAAATAGTAACGAAATATTAGCAGCAACAAGCAAGGTAAATGCTTAATTACTCTACCGGAGATATCTCAGCTTGACAGAGTGTGTCCCTTCAACAATAATGAAAAATTATCGTTTGTTTAAATATTTTCGAGAAATCAAATCTGGAAATATTATCTGCGACAATTTATATTGAAGACTTGAAATAACAAAATATTTGCCAGCTCCGTTCGTTCATTGAAATTCTATATTTTCGTCTGTCTCTATATCTGTAGATACAACTGCTGTGGGTCTGTTATTAGTATAGCTATACTTACCAACTTTATAAATCACGCTCTCTGTGATACATCCTAAATTATTTAAAGAGTTATTTTTCTTATCTGAATCAATATGATCGATCAAACGACCCTTCTCGATTAATCCGTTTAAACAGTCTTACAAAACCTATGCCTGAAACAATGTTTATTCCGTTTAATATTGATCATGAGATAACCAGTATTGGTGACATTAACCAACTGGTTTTTTTTAGTCGACAATGCCTGATCACGGGATGCTTCATATTTCTTAATGACAGGATGCTTCATAAATTCCTTTTGTTCCATTATTTAATAATATTATTTGTCTCAAAAACTATTTTGAAAATCTGGTTGGATAAACTTCTGCATTTCTTATGACATTGTCATTATTATCCGTGTTTTTTTTTAAAAATCATAATATCATTTCAGCTCTCTGTATTGTTTACCACCGCATTGCAACCACAATTGTGTTTTCCCTCTAACCACAGCACCACATTTCAAACACGGTTTAGGTTCTAAACTCGCTCTTGTAAGTGAAGACCATATAATTCGTTTACGCAAACTTTATTAGAAGGAGTTGTAGAGCCTGTCATAAGTCATTTGCATTTATTCTTTGTTTGAATCATTATAAATATATTTTAATTTAAATATATATTTGTCTTTATTACAGTATGAACGAGTTTGAGAGATTTTCTGTAAATGAACCTTTTAAATCTAGATTTGATCTTGACAGAAGAACCACTGACCTACGAAATCGAGCTCTGGTTGATCCGACGTAAACTCTGATTTAAAGAATTTCTTAGAGATGGCGCAACTCATGTGTGGTCAACGTTCAAAATCATACGGAACACGGATGGTGTCGATGCTACAATGAACGACAAACAAGCGGCGAAGATTATTAATTATCTCAAAGATATTTGTTCAGAGTAAAGTTTATAAAGTAAGTAGACGATACTTGGATTATCCGTCACAAACTTTACCCTGTCCTTCATAATAAAAATTCGAAACCAGGAATGTTGACTGGTATTGACAAACCATATTGATGAAAGAGCATATCCTGTAACCGAAGTTATTTATGGAATTTATCCACTGAATAATAAACCCAGCGTACATGATCTAAAACCGATGAAATTATTAAGGCTAAATTGTGTAGCCGAACGAGTAACAGAACACTTTACAAACGCGATGTGTGGAAATGGTTTAACGGATCTTCGACGTGAAAGAAAAAAACAAAAATAAAAATAAACAATAAATGGTCTAAATCAGTCAAGGATAAAGAAGCTACATTAAACGATGTGGCTGAATTATGAAAGAAATTAAAATTCCCAATAAGAGTAAGAACAATAACCGGAGAGATTTGTACGAATCAAAGTATAAATCGAAAGGAGCTTCGATTGAAATTATTGATCATAATGCGCATGCTTGGACTAATGCAGTAACTAATTCCACGAAACTGAGTTGTCATACTTTATAACGCTGATATATTTGACTTTAATAATCAGATTAGCAAATGTGAACCTGTATCTGTATGGTTGTTTCAAAGCTCTGAAGTGATATGATAAGGCCAAATGAAGTAACTGTATCGATGAGAAAGTTAGATTTGATCAGTTTGTAAGACCTAATGGTGATATTTATCGATGAGAAAGTTAGATTTGATCAGTTTGTAAGACCTAATGGTGAGATTTATCGATGAGAAAGTTAGATTTGATCAGTTTGTAAGACCTAATGGTGAGATTTATCGAACAAAAGTTAGATTTGATCAGTTTGTAAGACCTAATGGTGAGATTTATCGAACAAAAGTTAGATTTGATCAGTTTGTAAGACCTAATGGTGAGATTTATCGATGAGAAAGTTAGATTTGATCAGTTTGTAAGACCTAATGGTGAGATTTATCGAACAAAAGTTAGATTTGATCAGTTTGTAAGACCTAATGGTGAGATTTATCGAACAAAAGTTAGATTTGATCAGTTTGTAAGACCTAATGGTGAGATTTATCGAACAAAAGTTAGATTTGATCAGTTTGTAAGACCTAATAGTGAGATTTATCGAACAAAAGTTCATACTAAAATGAAATATCTTGCGTCAAAATATACCCATGACGATATCGTAAATGAAACGTTACTCATTAATTGTTTTACGATTCCATAAGTCGCGGGTCATTTTGCTAGAGAGGAAAATTTGTGGAAGCCAACGAGGCTTGATTTTCTGAATGACATAATATCGAGTTGTGTCGAATGGATTATGGAATCTCAGATGGAATACCAGATACGATTATAAAGATGTTATTTCGGTTGATATGGTTGCATGTTATCGCAGACGTTTTCTTGGAATAAGAGAGTGTTCTAAGTATTTTCAGCGATTTGGACATCCAAAACACGAGATCACCAGAGTATCGATAAACGGTTCATTACCAGACTTTGACCTGACTGGATTTGCTTGTATCGAGTCATTTAAGTTAGGGAAAACATTTGATCCCATTAGTTATGTCTGGTTTGGCAAGCAAATTTCAGAACCAAATCTAGGCACCAGCAGTATTATTATGATATATGCTCGATGTAAACATACTGATATCCTTGATTGTAAGTGAAGCAATTATATAATATCGTCCTCATAAAAAAATTGGGATACCACAACAAAAGAAATATTCTGATGATGAAAATCCTGATATAACTAATTTTGAGAATGAAATAACAAACGTTCTTGGCAGTAAAATGATCGGTAAATTCATCCAAGAAGGATAATATGATCATAAACGACATTGTACAAGAGTGACTTTGGATGATGCTGAACTAGATCTTAAAATTGTTGATACGACGAATACAAATACGTATCTAAGTCGTGAAACAATAGTTATATTGATAGTGGGTCACCACAATTTACTTATGTAATATCTCCAATACTTGCGTACGTTTCGATAAATCTATCATCGATGATAAATAAAGTCTCCGAGTTTACTCTCAGAATCTCTACGGATTCATTTTACATCAATAAAAACAACAGGATTGCTTGAACAACTACCAATCGGCACTTATGCATCATGGGGTGAATGGTGAATAAAACAAGAAATATACTTAATTATTCTGAATACGCCGACGTTGCAATTTAGGATGTTTACTACCAAAAAAGTCACATATCAAAGTTGTCATCTGCACCATCTGTATATGATCCTGTAGCTAGACATAAAACAGTTTATCTCAATGGACCTGTTGGTTATTGTAAAACAACTTATGTAATTAAATTATCAGTTATTCAGAAATATTTTTATTAACACCTACAAATAAACTCGCAACAGAAATGAAAGAAATAATAAATCAAGCATTTCATGAACGAATGGGTTAGAAATATATTCCAATGATTATTGTTTGGGATAAAATATGTATGGCTTCATTAGAACCGTAAAAATATTTCTTAATTGGTTATTGACAAAAAATACTGCTTAAATAGGGTGTGGCAATAATGGTCAACCACCGCCTTTTGTTGGATTGTGTACACATAAATGGCTGACGAATTGTATAGATTATTATGACGAAATAACTGATGACCATAGAGCACTTGATCCAGAATTAAGAGATTTTAAGAAATTAATCACAACACGACCGAATAACGTTCAGTGTGAAATAATGCGTGAAATAATTAAGGAAACTCCTCCTAACAATTTTGTAAATTTATGGAGACGAAATGATTTGATAGTTGCAAGTAGAAAGATAGTTCTTGATACACTTGAACAACAACTATTTATGTTACATAAAGACACATTTTCAAATATACTCGTAACATTGCCTTATCGACCAGTGTGAAGGGGCAAATTTCTGGCGATGTACGAAGAACACATTAGTTGAGACCAGAGAACACTTAATTAGATTTATGGGGACAGGCGCGTATCAAATCGCCATACTACCACGATAGGCAATGTCTTTTCGAGGGGAGAATTTCGTTCTTAATTAAGCATTTGTTTATACAGCAGCCAGACGGATTATTAGGGACACGGTAAACTTTGATTTCATGATAAAACTGTCACAAACTGAGAATTTCCATTAACCCGTAGCCGCAACGTAGAAGGTCAAATTTACCCCAGATGTGGCGCCTCTGGAAAAAGGCGGCTAATATACTTAATCCAGATTGGTTACGCTAAATGAGGGGCGTGTTTCCCACACTAAATTTCCTAGCTTTATATCGCCCACATCGAAAATTTTAATAAGTGTAAGCTTTTCTGCAAGGGAAAACAAGTGTACAAGACCCCGGGAGTAATTTGGGAGAAATTCTCTCGTAAAACTGTTGTCGAGAAAATCCGACCGACAAACTTTGACGGTAGAAGCGATGAACGCTGAAAGCTCAAATGTATTTGTGACAATTCCATGTAATTTATGGTTGCCATAAATAATGCTTTGCTGAATTTATTTACTTATATTTGCATGAATTTATTTGCTACATTCGTATATCAGTTTGCTTTATGAAGTATAGCTTTGTTGAGTTTATGCATAGAAAGTCGTATATTAATCTTCTTTAGATAAGTTTGAAAAATTGTTTGAATTTGTCGTCTTGTTTGCATAAGAATTAGGTTCTAAGAATTTCATGCATTACATTAGTTAATATGAGTTACGAGGATCCGTGTGAATTCACTGATTTTAGAAGATTTCACGTATGATTAAGGCTGAATGTGTATTCGCCGAACATATCGTAGAAGTCATGTAATGTATTTCATTTATTCACTCGTGTAAACTGAGGCTGGCTAGGAACCGTTATGCTTCGTGTGGTGTTAATGTGTGGTGTTAATGTGTGATGAATTAGCCATTAGGCTAACTAGGGTCATTATAGGACATGTGGAACCGACTGATAGCCTTAGCATCTGTTTAGCACCCATAGTAAGATCTGGTAACGAGAGAGGGATAATTCAAGTTCCTGTATTCACAAACAGGAAATTTAGGTTGTCTCTATTTATATTTTTTTAAAGGGAGCAAATAACTTTTGCGACATAATATCTCTGAGACATATCCTGAAACGAATTCTGCGACGTATTATTCTGAGAAGTACAGTGAGACGTACTTATCCTGAGATCCAGGTATCTGTGAATCTACTTGATACTCACAGAGTGAGGACCGAAAGAGGCAAGAACGACAAAAGTCGAAGGAACAGCTACAGTGGAAGTGGAGTGAACCGAAGGAACAGGTTATGCAATCGTACACGGCACTGACTTCAATTGTTCACTCGATTCTATGATGAACTAAATCTATCAGGAAAACAGATCGGCTACTTTATATAAATATATTTGTGTTCTTTGTAATTCGGTGAAAGTTTTATATCTAGAAGCAGAGTATATTACTGCTGTAATGAATTCCCATAATTGTTTCATGTAATTGATTAAATTGTTGTTTACATGTACGGGGGCTCGTGTTGGTCTGTTCTATATCTCTGCTCAGATCTCTATCTATTCCACCTGTAAGTTTCACCACTTATATTTGTATTTACTCGAACCGGACAATAACCTCGATCTAGAGATGAGGAGAACCAAGTTAAGTGGACATCTTGCAAAAGGGTACAATCCGGCAACCCATACACCTCTTGCAAGAAGAGGGGACTTTGTGTAAAGTTTCTTTAAAGTGGATCAGTGGGTAGGGTGACACCCGTTTACAACCAGCATATACGCAACGAAAAAATATCGACGTTGATATACCAGGATCGTCAGAGATACAACATCTTGCATTAAATGATATTGCTTTAGTTCCTGTCAGTGTTGTTGAGAGCGCGTTAACTACGGATAAAACTCTATGGAAGCTAGGATATGCAATGACAATTCATTCATCACAAGAATTAACCATCTCTAATACGTATGTTTGGTTGGTCGATGATCGTATCGAATGGTCAAATTTAGTTTATCTCGCAGTTTCTCGAGTCAGAAGAATATCTCAGCTGCGTAGCGTTGTCAAAGACTTTACATAAAATAATGATCAAATTCAAGAAAACATTGCTGGCAATGGCGATGATATAGTAAGAAAACAATTAGGTTTAAACAGTGTGACAATAAAAAGCGCGATTTAGATCTCGATACTGAATTTATCATGACATTAAAACAACAACAGATTAATCAATGTGAGAGCTTTAACACAGTAATGTTGTTGCAGTATTCAAAAAATAATCCAAGACAATTTACTGTAGATATAATCAATAGTAGTCATGGTCATACACGTGAAAATGTAATGCTAACCTGTCTTGAAAGCATTCGACGTCGAGGTGCTAGTTTACAAAAGTGAATGCGGTAGTAATTGTGTATCTTCAGACATTTCTTGTAAGTGTTCACGTACAAATCCGCGTTGAGGAGTAGTTGAATCTAGTCTGTAGAATACAGGTCTACTCGTGGATCTTAACACGACAGAAATGTTATGTGTCGTAATACTCAAAATAGGATCAGTCGCTTTTATTTTACCACGTTCAAGTTCACCCGGTTCATATAAATATCTTACAATCACATTGCCTAGTAATGATTGTTTTGAAAAGTCATGTCCTTGTATTGGTATTTGTTTTTCTTTGTAATTGCAGTAGTTGGTTTCATGGCATTTGTTCGAGTAATATCATTATTTAACGCAGCTATCATCCTTGGTAATCTTGCAACCCATTCGCGAGATCTTCTTGATTATTTAATTCGCATATTGATATCCAAATAACCGCTCAGCAAAAGTTCGATTAAATCGTTCAAAACTTGCCTGATCATGATGAATTGCAGTATATCCTTGTCTGATTTCGATATTATGTTTTTTCATCAGAGATGATACTGAACCAAGAAATTCTTTGCCACGATCAACTTGTAGTAACAGTGGCCATCGCAAGGGTCCTCGTTGATAAATTCGTTCAAAAGCAGAAGAAACGTCAGGCACTGATTTAGTTGATAACGGCTCTGCTTCCTTATATCTATTTGCAACAACAACAACAGTTAACGCGTATTTGTATGTGTGTGATTGACGTCTAACAATTTTAATAGTAATGTGGTAAAAATAAAAGATCTGCTTCATTAGGAGTGCTGACATCAAAATGTGCATGATGAATTTTTTTTAGATGGTGGTAGATAAATTTGCCATATTGCCTGCGTGCTAACCATTTTGCAGCAACACAAAGTGTCACATTTGCTGCATCAGCGAGTTTACTAATCGCTGCTCTACCTTTCCAGTATCATTTTGGGCTAGAATAAATCGATTCCTTTATTTATAATAATCGGTTGATTAATTATCGGCTCCGAATAATAATTTACATTTCATAGCAGATCTTACCAAACAAGTAGCTAATGATTCTCTGAAAGGTTTTTTTTAAGAATTTAATGCATGGACTAGTTTTACGTCTGCAATATGTCGTTGTTCTAAATCTTTACTTTTAAAAGCTACATCATGAATATGACATGCTCTATCAATCACGTTTGTTGGATACTCACCAGGTCTTGGTTGATCTCGCCCGTCAAGTCGAATATCAAGTCGGGTTACAGGACCACAATAATTATATCTGGGAAGATGTTTTTCTCCTGGGTATTTAGCCCATGGAGTTCCTGGTAATTTTCCTAATGAAGTAGCGATATCACCACCAATTTTATTATTAGAAATAAACTTATATTTATTTGTACCACACTTCACACACTTTCCTGTAAGTGCACGCTTTTTATTTTTTGTTATTATTGCTGTTAATCAACTTGTGGGGGTGGATGCTCTGCATCGAACAAAATCTAAATCCATATTATGTATTATATTTTTATAACATGGATGTTATTGATTTCTCAGCGACATGAAAGCAAGAGCCTGTAAAACATGTTTCAGCATTACCGAATTCCATCAGAATGATAATAATAGGTCCATCCGGATTGGGTAAAACACAATTACTGCTTAATTTGATAATGAGATGGCTCAAGTGGGATAAGTTGTATTTAGTAGTTCATGTAGTTGATGATGATAAAGGTTACGATGTACTGAAAGATTTTAATGAAAACGATAATTGTTGGACGATATTGATGCAGCCCCATTTGTAGATGACCTCGATGGATTTATTAATAATATAGTAGCATATGACGCCGTAATGCTGGGCAAACAATCAAATCCAGCTAGAATGTTTTCTCGATGCAGACACATAAAAAAACCACAGACGTGATTTTTGTTACTCAACGGTATACACAAATACCTAAAGTGATCAGAGATAACTAATATTTTAGTTGTGTTTAATGGAGTCGATGCACATACTCTGCGAAATATTCATCAGACTTCGTGTAGTGGGGATATGGACATAATTACGTTCAAAACTCCTTTTCAAAAGCAAAATCTGCTTCACACGGATATATAACGATAAGTTTACATGATCCTCGATCACGACATCGTATAGGTCTTGATAAAATATTTGGTTGAGAGATTGATATAATGATGATTTAATTATTCACACATTTATAGCAGCAGAGAGGGTGTGACCTCAATGAAACTTCTGGCGGGTAAACGAACGCACATACAAATTTAGAAAAAACACGAACGACAAGAATAAAGTAACAGTATAAACTAATCTAATTAGAGAAACTCTCGGTAAGTTAGAGGCTTCGGCCTAATGTTATTGGCCTTATTTTTGCTGTTTTCGTAGGAAAGCTTTATTTTTCAAAAATGATGTTTCAGCAAAAGGTCTGTTCACCCTCTCTGATGATCTTGTACACATGAGATCCGTTGAGGCTATGAAGAGAATGTCAGGGTGAAAGCGCTAAGACCCACGAATTGACCCATGGACAATTTCTACCTGGTGAATTGAGGAAACTTTAAGAGGAAGATTTGTCTTTCAACAAGGTACGCAAAAGATGGGTCCATACGGCGAGGTGAAATTCGCGACGAAACGCGATATTTTGTAGAGGTACGCCAGGAAAGGTACCGATGCGTTTAAACATGTTGTTGTGCCCATAGCGAAGCGAGCAAACGTGCTTAGGCTGGCTCACGAGGGTCTACTTGGAAGCCACATGGGCATGGCAAAGAGCAGAGATAGGTTAGTGAGAAAATTCTACTGGCCAGGTGTGTAGGGGATGTTAGGAGGTTTTGTTTGGCGTGTGACAAGTGACAGCAGGTGACTCTTATGACTTCCGATCGCCCATTGCTAATAGGATACAGCCCACTGATTGACGAACCTTTCATGAGAGTGGTGATGGACTTAGTAGGTCTGATAAAGCCGGCGGCAGAAAGAAACAGGACGATGGAACGTCACTTCAAGGTGGGTGACAATGTATTGTTGTTGCTGCCGTTAGAGCACAACAACCTTCGAGCCTCATGGAGAAGAAAATTCATAATAACGGATAAAAAGGGTGGGCAGAACTACCGTATCCGGGTAAGAGACAAGGAGAAGCTGTACCACGTAAATCTCATGAAAAGGTACCATGAAAGAGAGACATACAGAGTTCGTGGTTGCTACGGTTGTGACTGAAGAACCCGACGACAACGTAGGAGAGACGGAAGTACTCCCTAGTTGTCATTTGACGAGGGAAGAAACCTATGTCAACGTTGTCCTTGATGGGACGTTAACGTCAGAGCAGCGTAAGGAAATGAATTCGTTACTCAAAGACTTCTCAAGCGTCTTGACAGAACAACCTGGCAAGACGGAGTTGGAGGAGTTCACCTTGAAGTTACTGCAGGAGACGCCAGTGAAGTTAAAACCATATCCGCTACCATATGCGAAATTAGAAACTGTCCGAAATGAGACTCAAGCAATGATATACTTAGGAGTTATAGAACCAACTGAGTCGGCGTATAGATCTCCTGTCGTGTTGGTACAAAAGAAAGACGGTACACAGAGATTTTGCGTCGATTATATGAAGTTGAACAGAATCACGGAATTCCAGTTAGAACTGGTACCTCATCCTGAGTCCATATTTGCCGGGGTGAGCAACGCGACGTATTTTTCGAAAATCGATCTATCAAAGGGATTTTGGAAAATTCCAGTCCGAAATGAAGACAGGGCGAAACTTGCCTTCGCAACTCCAAACGGGTCGTACCAGTGGGTAGTCATGCCAATCGGGTCCAGAATACGCCGAGTGTTTTCACGTGTATGACGCGAAAATTACTTGAACCGTTAAGGAGAACTGGAGTTTCAAACTTCAAGGACGATGATCTATTAGCAACAGCTACTTGGGACGATCATATAAATTTGCTGAAAAACGTTTTAGCGTGAGTTCGACAAACAGGACTGACCGCACGACCATCTAAATACAATGAAGGGTTTAGGGAACTAACCTACATAGGTCATACCCTCAGCGAATACACTTTAACCCCAGATAGTTCAAAGGTCGACCAGCTTAGGGAAGCAGTACGAAAGACCACTAAGACGGAAGTTCGATCTTTCTTGGGACTGGCAGTGTATTATCGTCAATATGTTGCTAACTTCAGCGCTATTGCTAGCCCATTGACTGACTTGACTTGGAAAAAGGCTCCGACAAAAGTTATATGTACAGACACATGTGAGCGAGCATTTCAGACGTTGTAGGACAAACTTACGTCAGACGCTGATGTGACACGAGATTTTGTCTTACATACTGACGCTCGTGATAGAGGTGTAGGGACAGTGCTATTACAAGAGCATGAAGGAAGCTTATTCCCAGTTGCATACAGGAGCAGGAAATTGTCAACTGCAGAACACAATTATTCGGTCTCTGAAAAAGAATGCTTGGCAATTATATTTGGGATATTTAATTTCCAACGTTACCTGTATGGACGAAAATTTATTTTAGAAACTGACCAACAACCACTCGCCTATTTAGCTCACGGTAATGGACAATTAATGAGATGGTCGTTATTTCTACAACAGTACCAACTCCAGGTACGGTATATTAATGGCAACGAAAATGTAGTGGCTGACTGCTTAAGTAGACTAGAGACGCTTGAGGTGAAGGTTTCACCTGATGACGTGTAAATGAATTAGGTTATATCTTCGAAATTTGGAGAGTAAGAATGCCTAATTTTACTCTTCAAGGGATGGGGAATATATGGAAAGATGCAAATTTCTGTCGATCTTTGAAGAACACATTCACTTGGGGACAGAGAACAATTAATTATATTTAAGGGGACAGGTGCTTGTTAAATCGCTATACTGCAATAATGTATAATGTCTGTGTCGGGAAAGGAAGTGACTCGTAATAAAGTATTCGTTTACTTAGCCGTTATACGACTAGAAAGAGGACGACTAACTTTGATTTTATATCGGAACTGTCAGATTTGAAAATTTCCTGATCTGATGTCTGGAATTTGATAAGTCATGCTGACCGCAATGTTTGGTGCCTTGTTATAAAAGGCAGTAAATATATTTAATCATTACTGGTTACGCTAAATAAGGGGTGTGGTTCCCACACAAAATTCTTTGGGGTTAAATTGCCCTCATCGAAAGAAAAATAGTCTGCAATTGTCCTATAAGAGTGAAAATATAAGGGACTTCAAGACAGAACTTAAATGAAATTCTCTCGTAAAACATTGGTCAAATGAACCGGATGTCTGGAAAGTCAACGGACGCAATTTTGGCGGTAGAGGCGAACAAAGCTTGAAAGCACATGGGGAAATAGCTCCACAAACGTATCCACGTTAGTATATACTTACGTATCCACCTACCCAGACAAAGTTGGAGGGCCGAAAAGAGGCGAGACAGTAGGGATGTCGAAAAAGGGAAAAAGCCAAAGTACCTAGAGGGACCACCATAGTGAAGTTGGAGAGGACTATTTAGATAAATATATTTGTGTTTGAAATTCGGTGAAAGATTTATTCCAAAAAAAGTGTATCTTCCTAATGTAATGTATTATCCCAGTTGTTTTTGTAATTGATTAAATCTTTGTTTATCCGTATGGGGCGGGGGGGGGGGGGGGGGCTGGTGTCATTTGGTTTTATATATCTGCCCAGATCTCTATTTATTCCATCTATAATTTCACACTTTATTTTAATATTTACCCGACCAGGGCAACAGCAATACCGCGGGCAATCACCCTCTAGATAACGATAGGCAAATAAAGTGGACACCTTGTAAGTAGGTACAACCTCATAATACCACACCACCAATAGCAACCTCTACACAGGCTATTGCAACATTGTATTATTGATTATATAAACACTGTATATAAATCCAAATGAGAGTGTACAGATACCGTTACGACGAACCCTATTCTTGTCGGTTACTTGTTGTAAGTTCAGTTTCAAGGATATAATCGGCTCAAATTCTTTTTCTCTCACTTCAGACTTCTGTGCATTGTATCGCTCATGCTTCAGAGGTGAGAGGAAAACTGAAAGCACAAAGGATTGCAATGAAACTGTGTACCCTTTTAAATTCCTTTAGAAAACGGTAATTAATAATCACATTTTATCGTTATTTTCATACTTCACAAATGATTAATGAGTGGAAATTCATCTCTGATCTACAGGCCTAGAATCGACAGCACACATTTGCAAGAATGTTTGAATATGTGCATTATTTCGCAATGAGCGTATCACAATTTGATAGGCCAATAGTATTGGTATATCGAATTGTTTTATACCAACATATTTAATGCCATGTTAATTTTTATGTATGTGAAGAGGACCACAGATTGTCTGGATGCCGTCTTTGTTCTGTGTAAAAGACATCCAGTAACGAGTCATAACATTATGACGTCAATTGTCCGGTGAGGCCATTATCTTATAAAATCGCTGAAATATGCAAGGATAAACTTGGCCAATATGTTATGAAGCTACAAATGGAGTGGATTATCTCTTGACTTCAAGAATCCTATAGAGAGCACCCAGATAACGTTTATCAGAAAATGAGGCGTATGAACTGGCCGGAATAGCATTACATACCAAGGATACTCGGAAAACATTTACCTATACTACCACTCAATACCCCAATACAAATCGTTTTCATACCCAGCATGCTCGGACAACATTTACCTGTACTGCCACTCAATACCACAATAAAAATTTGTTTTCGTACCCATCATGCTCGGAAAACCTTTACCTGTACTAGCACGCAATACCCCAATACAAATTTTTTTCATATCCAGCATGCTCGGACAACATTTACCTGTACTGCCACTCAATACCACAATAAAAATTTGTTTTCGTACCCATCATGCTCGGAAAACATTTACCTGTACTAGCACGCAATACCCCAATACAAATTGTTTTCATATCCAGCATCCTCGGAAAACATTTAACTGTACTAGCATTCAGTACCCCAATACAAATCATTTACATACCTTGCATGCTCGGAAAACAATACCCCTATACAAGTTATTTTCATCCCCAGCTTAGTCTAGGCCGATAAATCAGCCCCTTACCCCATGATGATACTGACTGGAGATTTAGGGGCCGATATCGCTATTCATTAAAACTTGCAGAAATTGGCAGTCCATCTTGTCTACATACATCGGTGTACATTTTATACACTTACCGGTATTTCTCGCGGCTGTGGAACTACCATGGTTGAGGGTTTCCTTTGGTGACATGTACAATGTATTTCTGGAGCAAATCCTGTTTGGCGACTTTTAAATCCAAGTGGAATAGCAGAACCCGCCGTCCTGTGGCCATTTTGAATTTCGCGCTTGATATGGATATTACCAAATACCGGTAAGTACCTAACGTGTATGCAAGTGTGTTCCGGAAAGATGTACATGCAGCATAATTGCACAATTTAATGAACAGGTGATATCAGACCCACATACCATATATCAGTAAAAAAAAATACAGAATTGGGTGGTGGATATACCGGACTAACATACTTGCGAAACATTTACCTTTAATACCACTCAGCACCTTAATACAAATCATTAACATACCCAACATGCTCAGCAAACATTAACCTCTAATAACACCCAATACTCCATACAAATCAGTCTCAGTGAGGTAACGTAAACAAAGTTATTGCAATTTTGCAATAAATGTTGAACTGTAATTGTTTAGTTAGAACTGTCTATTTTGTATTTACCGGTTTTCATCTTCCTTGAATACAATTAAAAGTAGTTAATTGTAGATTAATATTAGGTAACTGGAAGGAATTAGAAAAAAACAAGATTGAGGTATACTTCATGTTTCCCATAGGAATATACTGTTAAGAAAACAAAAGCCTCAAAATATGAACGAATTTATTATATTGTTTATTCAATATATTTTCAACGGCAGTGAACACTTATTCTGTTATCAGTAAATTTTGTTATGGAATCGTCTACGTATATTGTCAGTTTTATCCTATATTGTCTACCATAAAATGCATTTCCTCATTCGTTCTAAGCTAAACTTCGTGATGTTCCTTGTCGGTACATTATGAATAATAAAGCAATTGTTGCATTATTTCCTCCCATGGCATTGAACATAACATTTGACTGACAGAATCTGTTTGGTGTCTCCTAATGACTCTATATCCCATACATGTCTAGGATGAAACAGCCACGAACTTCTTTATCCACAATCGCTCTACTGCGCAAGTAAGCATGAACTTCGCAACGTCTCTTCGAGTAATATACCCCGTCCCTTCGGCTACGTACTGACCCTCCAATGTTTTCACCAGCGCGCCTATAAATAAATAAATAAATGAATAAATAAATAAATAAATAAATAAATAAATAAATAAAGATCTGTGCATGTGTTGGTCAAAAGCACAAGTCCATTACTTTCACCTTTGATAATTAAGGTGACAGCATGAACACATTTCTTCTCTGTAAACACTGAATTACGTTCCACATAAATAAATCAGGTCCAGTGAAATTTGGTTTTTGCCTTACAACACGAATGCTACAAGAAACTATGTAACAAGCTAACCAGCTATATACAGTTATATGAATGCACACATATAAAGAAACATACATGCATGTATACGCATACAATGATGGATGGATGGATGGATAGATCGATCGACAAACAGATCGACATATATATATATATATATATATATATAGAGAGAGAGAGAGAGAGAGAGAGAGAGAGAGAGAGAGAGAGAGAAAGATAGATATATAGATATATAGATAGACAGATAGATAGATAGCTGGATGGACGGATAGATAGATAGATAGATAAATCGATACCTGTTGATTGTGCATTCCTTAAAGATGGGGGTTTCACCACCGTGTAGTCTAAATCTGAACAATTGGTTGCCAAGTAATCCTCCATTTCTGACATATTTTTCAATGAATTTCCGAGAAAGAGGGGTTTCAAAACCCATTCCATTATGAATGGATTTCCTGGCATACCTATGTTTAAAAAGAGAAAAAACAAAACAAAACAAAAACGTCAGTTAAATAACCAGTATACATGAAAGCAATTAATTACAAGTAATTTCGAGATACTTTTTGGGATTAAGCTAAATACGAATTGCAACGAATTTAGACCAATATATCTGGGAGTTCAAGGACTGTGTAACCTTTTAGTAAATAAATAAACAAAAAGTCAGAAACCGCCATGTGCAGTCCATATTTAAATCATTGTTCTAAATCGTGTGACCTTGATCAAAAGGTCAAAAGGTTAGGCGAAAATGTCGTACAATAAATTTGTTTAGCTTTCTAATGAGTTACCGAAAGCAGGAATAAAATCCATCAAGAGGTTTAAGAACAACAAGCAAACATAAAACTTTACAACAAATTGTTATGACCGTGAACCCTGGGTTTTAAGGACACTGGTCATGTCAAGTACGGAGATACACCATCAAGGTTTCAAGGACACTGGTCATGTCAAGTATGGAGATAAACCATCAAGGTTTTAAGGACATTTGTCATGTCAAGTATGGAGATAAGCCATCAAGGTTTTAAGGATATTTGTCATGTCAAGTATGGAGATAAACAATCAAGGTTTTAAGGACACTGGTCATGTCAAGTACGGAGATAAGCCATCAAGGTTTTAAGGACACTGGTCATGTCAAGTACGGAGACACACCATCAAGGTTTTAAGAACACTGGTCATGTCAAGTATGGAGATATACCATCAAGGTTTTCAGGACATTTGGCATGTCAAGTATGGAGATAAACCAACAAGGTTTTAAGGATATTGGTCACGTCAAGTACGGAGATAAACCATCAAGGTTTAAAGGACATTTGTCATGTTAAGTATGGATATAAACCATCAAGGTTTTAGGGACATCTGTCATGTCAAGTATGGAGATAAACCATCACGGTTTTAAGGACATTTGTCATGTCAAGTATGGAGATATACCATCAAGGTTTTAAGGATATTGGTCACGTCAAGTACGGAGATAAACCATCAAGGTTTAAAGGACATTTGTCATGTTAAGTATGGATATAAACCATCAAGGTTTTAAGGACATTTGTCATGTCAAGTATGGAGATAAACCATCACGGTTTTAAGGACATTTGTCATGTCAAGTATGGAGAAAAACCATCAAGGTTTTGAGGACATTTGTCAGGTCTAGTATGGAGATAAGCCATCAATGTGTTAAGGACATTGGTCATGTCAAGTATGGAGATAAGCCATCAAGGTTTATAGGACATTTGTCATGTCAAGTATGGAGAAAAACCATCAAGGTTTTAAGGACATTTGTCATGTCAAGTATGGAGATAAACCATCATGGTTTTAAGGACATTGGTCATGCCAAGTATGGAGATACACCATCAAGGTTTTAAGGACACTGGTCATGTCAAGTATGGAGATAAACCATCAAGGTTTTAAGGACATTGGTCATGTCAAGTATGGAGATAAACCATCAAGGTGTTAAGGAGATTTGTCATATCAAGTATGGAGATAAACCATCAAGGTGTTAAGGAGATTTGTCATATCAAGTATGGAGAAAAACCATCAAGGTGTCAAGGACATTGATCATGTCAAGTATGGAGAAAAACCATCAAGGTGTTAAGGAAATATATGGAAATAAAACACTATAACCAATCCATCAACATCATGATTGTTAAGATGTCCACACCGCCATCGTAAAAGTGATTACTGTATCTGGCTTCCCACAAACGTGGACTATATAATATAAATGAGTTAGTAAGAGTCACTCAAAGTCTAAAAGAAGTCCGGAAATTCGTTTGAATATCGTTCTCTTAATTTTAAGTGCTGAGTATGGAAACCATCGATTACATTCTTAAAAAATTCTAACATACTAAATTTATTAGCAAATGTATTTTCTTACATTGAAGTTAACTTGATATAATGGATAGCAAACGAAATAGGCACAGTCAGAATATAACCATGTGTCACGCTTTGCTTAGACCTGTAAATCAGAATATAACCATGTGCCACGCTTTGCTTAGACCTGTAAATCAGAATATAACCATGTGCCACGCTTTGCTTAGACCTTTAAGTCAGAATATAACCATGTGCTACGCTTTGCTTAGACCTGTAAGTCAAAATATAACCATGTGCCATGCTTTGTTTAAACCTGTAACTAATATTGGGGGTGGGTATAACAAGAGGTTTTACTGAAGTTACAGCACTGAATGTATTCTTTATAAACATCCACAACAAACACAGCTACAAGAAACATCGATTCCCAAGCGTTTGCGTTATCATGCTCACATGCCAGTAAAGCTAAATAAAAAGTACTTGGTTTAAAACCTTTGACCTTAAAATCAACCTCAGAATTCTGACAATTAATCTGCTCATTGGAATACAACTAAAAACAAAATCTGGTAGTAATTCTCTTGTATATGTACAAGTCACTATGTTCATAAGTTTATAGAAGTGAAAAGTGCGAGCTATGACATTTAGGTGACTTTAGGTTTTGATTTTTAAAAATGATTCATTGCATAAGCCAATTAAATATTACAATGAGTCTTTTAGCGAGAATCCCGTGTCAATGCCACTATTTATCCAAAGGAATAGTGAAAAGGAAGATTTTCGAGACGATCACTATTGTAGGATATTGAAAGTCAGTAAGCACCATTTTCAATCAAATAGATCCAACTATGCTATATCTGTTTAGTGAAAACACATTAAACAAACATCCTCTCAGGAGAACTAATTACAAAATTATTTTCTATACGGCATATTGGGTGTCTGATGAGATGTCAGAAAGACACATCTAGACTTTAAATTAAATCTTTTAGTGAAAACGGAATGTCAATGCAACCAAGTAGCTCCAATATGATTTTCAAGATGGCCGCCGTGGTGGCCATGATGGATTTCGAATGGGCACCATTCGAATTAACACTAAGTAGACAATGGATGAAGTCTCCAAGTGATAACTTCGTTCATTCGGTGTAGTTATACGATTTTCTATACGGTCACCAGGTCTATCATCATAACAGATGTCGGAAAGGTTCCATTTTCATGTAATAAATACATATTTTTGTACGACTGGATAAGGGCTACATTTCTGATTAAAAATAAATTATCAATCATTTCAAGAATGCAAGATTTCATGTCGTATGCACAAGGTGATCATTCAAGTGCAAAAGAGATGTGTGCTAGCTGGGTTTGAAATGATGATTTGGCCAATAATATACCAGAAGCCAGAAGGGCTGTACATTTGCTCCTAGCTCTATTTATATGTGCTGGCCACGCTATATATATGTTGCCGCCTTATATATGAACTAGCTCCGAATTTATTTACTATACAGTTTTATACTTTGCATCAGGGGTTAAATTTAAATAAAAAACATTTATCTGTGTTTTCCTTTCTGGTTATCCTGTATATTTAAACCAAAACTTGTATATCAAACTGTTAAAAGAACTTTTAATTCCCTTTATTTTAACTATGATTTATGTGTGTAAAATTGGTTTTAGAGTATAGTTTGGCCTTATTTCAGATGTAAAACAATAAAATAAAAAATTTAAAAAATAATAGCAGCGATTGGTCATTATCACTTCCAGGACTTCAAAGGTAAATCGTAAAATACCGGACAAAAAAACTTGATAGACATCACTATAAACTGCCACACTGCAAACATCGTAGCGATATATTTGCAAAATTTATAAAGCTACGTTAAAATTCCAAAACACACACACACACACATTACTTTGGACAAGTTGAGGCTGATTTTTCGAGCATTTTGACCATGCTCAATTTCCACAATTACAACATACAAAGGAATTTCAGCCAAGGTACATGGAAGAAGCATGCAGGTATGCTGACATTTTCTCCAATATACATCTTGAAGACGCAAAGAAGTTCATAATGCCACTCTATCAGCCATACGAAATACCTGTTGAGGGAATCTACAGGTTCTTTCTCGCATTGCAAATCGCGAGATACATTAATTTAACCGTTTCGAAGATGGAGACTGGTGCGACTATAAAATGGGTAATCACAGATGGATCTGATTTATCATGCCACTAGTTTTCCTGATTCCGTTTATATGTTCCTTAACGATTTAAAACAATATATTTTAGCGGTTTTATTTGGAAGTGAAGGCCTACTAAGAATAAAAAGTTCGACCGCAACCAAATACGAAATTGTTTAATACCACATTAAAAGCAGTAAAGTATCCTAAAAAATCTTTCAGTGAACAAAAAAAATAAAAAAAATTTCCGAGGAAGCTGTGTTAACAAGATTTTCAATATGGCCGCCTTGGCACGTATGTTGAACATATCAGATTGGCACCGTTTTCATGTCGGACCAACCAATGATAATTAGAAGCCTTTTGGTGACAACGCCATGACACCTATGTTGATAATCCGATTGGCACCGTTTTCATGTTGGAAAAAATAAACATAATTAGAAATCTTTTGGTGACAACGCCATGACACATATGTTGAATGTCAGATTGGCACCGTTTTCATGTTTGACCAACTAGATATAATTAGAAGTATTTTGGTAATAACGTCATGGCACACGTGTCAGATTGGCACCGTTTTCATGTTGGACCAACTAGATATAATTAGAAGTCTTTTGGTGACAACGCCATGACACATATGTTAAATGTCAGATTGGCACCGTTT
This sequence comes from Sinohyriopsis cumingii, assembly GCA_028554795.2. NCBI lineage: Eukaryota > Metazoa > Mollusca > Bivalvia > Unionida > Unionidae > Sinohyriopsis > Sinohyriopsis cumingii. The sequence continues at coordinate 127,650,837 of CM068828.1, forward strand.
TCATGTTGGACCAACTAGATATAATTAGAAGTCTTTGGGTGATAACGCCATGGCACACGTGTCAGATTGGCACCGTTTTCATGTTGGTCCAACTAGATATAAGTAGAAGTCTTTGGGTGACAACGCCATGACACATATGTTAAATGTCAGATTGGCACCATTTTCATGTCAGACCAACTAGACATAATTAGAAGTATTTCGGTGACAAAGCCATGGCACACACGTTGAATGTCAGCTTGGCACCGTTTTCATGTTGGACCAACTAGATATAATTGGAAGTCTTTTGGTGATAACGCCATGGCACACGTGTCAGATTGGCACGGTTTTCACGTGGGATCAACTAGATATAATTAGAAGTCTTTTGGTGATAACGCCATGGCACACGTGTCAGATTGGCACCGTTTTCATGTCGGACCAACTAGATATAATTAGAAGTCTTTGGGTGACAAAGCCATGGCACACACGTTGAATGTCAGCTTGGCACCGTTTTCATGTCGGACCAACTAGACCTAATTAGAAGTCTTTGGGTGACAACGCCATGACACATATGTCGAATGTCAGCTTGGCACCGTTTTCATGTCGGACCAACTAGACATAATTAGAAGTATTTCGGTAACAACGCCATGGCACACATGTTGAACGTCAGATTGGCAGAGTTTTCATGTTGGACCAATTAGACATAATTACAAATCTTTCGGTGACAACGCCATATATTGAATGTTATACTGGCACCGTTTTCATGTTCGACCAACTAGATATAATTAGAAGACTTTAAGTGACAACGCCATGACACATACGTTGAATGTCAGATTGGCAGCGTTTTCATGTTGGACCAACTAGATATAATTAGAAGACTTTCAATGACAACGCCATGGCACATACGTTGAACGTCAGATTGGCAGCGTTTTCATGTTGGACTAACTAGACATAATTCGAAGTCTTTCGGCGACAACGCCATGGCACATATGTTGAATGTCAGATTGGCACGGTTTTCACGTCGGACCAACTAGACATAATTAGAAATCTATCGGTGAAAACGCCATTGCACAAATATTGAATGTCAGATTGGCACCGTTTTCATATCGGTCTAACTAGATGTAATTAGAAGACTTCCGATAACAACGCCATGACTCATGTTCAGTATCAGATTGGCACCGTTTTCATGTTGTACCAACTAGATATAATTAGAAGTCTTTTGGTGACAACGCCATGGGTCATATGTCAGATTGGCACCGTTTTCATGTTGGACTAACTAGACATAATTAGAAGTCGTTCGGTGACACTATGACAAATGTTCAATGCCAGATTGGCACCGTTTTCATGTCGGACCAACTAGACATAATTAGACGCATTTCGTTTATAACGCCGTGAAACACATGTTGAATGTCAGACTGGCAGCGTCTTCATGTCGACCCAACTAGACATAATTAGAAGTCTTTCGGTGACAACACCTTGGCACGTATGTTGAATGTCAGATTGGCACGGTTTTCATGTCAGACCAACTAGACCTAATTGGAAGTCTTTCGATTACAACGCCATGACACACGTGTTGAATGTCAGATTGGCACCGTTTTCTTGTCTGACCAAATAGACAAATTTAGAAGTCTTTCGGTGACAACGCCATATTCAAACGAATGGGTATGAGATGGGTCTCTATTTAAACTAATGCGTATGAGACGGGCCTCTATTTAAACTAATGGGTATGAGACGGGCCTGTATTTAAACTAATGGGTATGAGATGGGCCTCTATTTCAACTAATGGGTATGAGATGGGCCTCTATTTCAACTAATGGGTATGAGATAGGCCTCTATTTCAACTAATGGGTATGACATGGACCTCTTTTTAAACTAATGGGTATGAGACGGGCCTCTATTTAAACTAATGGGTATGAGACGGGCCTGTATTTAAACTAATGGGTATGAGACGGGCCTCTATTTAAACTAATGGGTATGAGACGGGCCTGTATTTAAACTAATGGGTATGAGACGGGCCTCTATTTAAACTAATGAGTATGAGACGGGCCTGTATTTAAACTAATGGGTATGAGACGGGCCTCTATTTAAACTAATGGGTATGAGACGGGCCTCTATTTAAACTAATGGGTATGAGACGGGCCTCTATTTAAACTAATTGGTATGAGACGGGCCTGTATTTAAACTAATGGGTATGAAGTTTTATCTGTATTCAAAATATTGGGTATGAAGATGGGCCTGCATTCTAATTTATGGGTATGAAGACGGACCTCCGTTCATACCAAAGGATATGGAGATGGGCCTCTTGGCATGAAGAGAGGCCTTTATTCAAACTAACGGATATGAAGATGGGTCTCTATCCAAAGTAATGGATACGAAGATTGGTCTCTACGCTAACTAATGGATATAATATATGAGTATGTTTTCAAACTAAATGTTTTCAAACTAAGATAGCAAATCATTTATTTATAAATAACAGATCCGGCGATTAAAAATTGTGCGGCTTTGAGCGTTGTTATTATCGGAAGTATAATGTGTTGCCGAGGTTGTATGAAATGGTGTAACGACCAAATTTTCTAACAAATGATTATGAACAAATCAAAGACTCAACAATTATATCTAACACCTTCTAGTTTTAACATGGAAATTGTAGTGTAAGATGGGAATTATTCAGAAAAATATCACGTGTACCGACACAATGTTGGATATGAGTGTTAATATGGAACGAAAAATTATTCAGTGCAGCACTTATCTTGTATAATCGATAACGGAAAAGAATAAATAAACTTCAGAGCAATGGTTAGCGACTACTTGTTCAATTCTACCGACAAAACCCAGCTAAAAAAATTATGATTTACAGAAAAATAATTTTGCTACTGATAACAATCAAACCAATCTGCAGTCAAGGGTTTAAAACATAGTTTGATCCTGGAACAAAAACTTTTTTTTATTATTAATAACAAGTGTTTTTAAAAACAAATAATGAAGGGTTTTTCAACATTATTCACATCCCCGATTGTGTTCTGAATGCAGAAGAAGCTACACAGTGTTTGAAAAGAAAAATTTGTCCCATACCCTAGGAACATTTCCAACCCCCTCCCCAACGCACAGACCAAGATTAGTCGTAGGGGTCAATAGTGACTTAATATCTGGTTTTGCGTATTTCGTTCCGTCGTTTCATTACCAGTAGGTATTGAAATAGTTAAATAAATGAGATTTCAAAAGGGTTTAGAAACTGTTCAAATGTCTTTGCATATCTATAGCCATCCTTAAATATATCTCCCGGATTCAAGTCTTTACGTGGAATAGTCTATGGGATGTTGCTCGACATTACGCAGGCACGTCCAGACCAACATGATCAAATAATCCCCACCATTTCTGGGAATAAGTACTCGATCGTCATTAATATCTAGTGTAACAAGAGAAATATAAAAGCAAAGAGTAGATGTTTACCAGACAGTATAAAATCTTTCATAACATATTTCAAATGAGTAAACATAATTACTTTTCGTGCATGATGCTGTCATGCAAATGAGGCGAGAACCGTTGGCCTTCCTTAAAGCCTCAACAATAGGCTTAATTGAGTCCGTGTAGAACGTGATCGGATAAAGTCCAAGGAAACTAGGCCTGCATCCCAAGCAGGATATGACGGCATCACTGTCTTTAAAATGTTCCACTAGATCTTCTTCCTTGAAAATGTCCACCTTAACAACCTGAATTAGATAATAAAACAATCGGCAATTGATCATATGAGCAGGAGATAGGATGATTGGTTGGTACATTCAAAGATAAGCAAATCAGTAGGTAGAAAGGTTACCAAGTAAGTAACGGCTAGATTTAAAGGTATGTAAATTTGTAGGTAAATGAGTGGTTACATAGATGTAAATCAACCTAAAGAGTTGCAGACCTGAACTTGTGGAAATAAGATGGGATTTAATTGCTAAATCATCATGCTGGTGTGTATGCTACAAAAGAATCGCCTGCATCAGCAACTATGTGCCATCATTGATTTGGGGATGTGCGCAAGACCATGGGATTGTAACGCTGCCTCCTAGGGTATTACAGCTGATCTCGTTAGAGGACGTACAATTATAAAATTTGAAATAGATGGATATATAGCCTCCCAGTCAGCACTGCCAACAGTCTAGTTGGATAATGTACAAAAAATAAAATGTGAGGCATTACAATTTAATAACAGATCTAAATATTTCAACAACACAAGTAAATGTCCGCAATTTCTCCATTCGGTCGACCTATTTAATATGTCAGTTTCATCATCTGATGTGCAAGGTGAGTGTTTCCACCTGTCCCTGCTATTTTCTATTATTTCCTTTTCTTTGGCTGGTACTCCAGTATCCATTCCGTCCCTCGACTACGTCCTCACCCTTCCACTTCCTCCACTTCCGCTCCGGCATGACTAAAATGCGAGAAACGTTACGAAAAGTGCGAAAAGTTACGAAAAGTTCATTTAAAATTATAGAAAATTAATAAAATAGAGACAAACAGTCATACGTACAATTACATTTTTATAAAGGATATCAAGAAAGAAAAACACTGTGGATTCCCAACCACGTTGTACCCCTGATACCAATGACTCAAAAGTCTGAGCGCGTAGAGATGACATAGGATTATATTGAGATAAATGCCTCACCCAAATCATCAAATCAGCGGTAAAGACTCAAGCTGAACGTATCCGTGAAATTGGATTGCGATCTACAACATGGTCGGATAAGCCTGCTATGGAAGACATTCAAATTCCACTATTCCAATCAACTTCAGAAATAAAAGACAATCGGAGGGATACGCGCTCACAGCAAGTGTGTGATTCTGAATTAAATGATTATTGCACGTACGTTCCAAATTTATCTACAATACAGGAAGAGTAATCTCCAATACAAACAGGAAGAAAATCACTAGATGCTCCTGTTCCTGACAGACAATTTGAACAAATAACCAGGTCACAAACAGACATCACTGCAACTGATTCCGAAAAAGACGAATTATACCTTGAGGAATTTATGTCAGGTCTTTAAAAGAAGTTCATGGATCTCAAATATGTAATGGACGTGATGAAAGATCCACAGTTTGATCTACAAGGGATCCGATCTGGAAGAAAAGACAGCATGTATTTTATTATCCGTAATGTCGACGACATCATCAAACGTTCTTCGGGGAAAATATCAGAGTTCTTGGACGACTGTAGTGCTTGAGCCAAGTGTGCATCTCCATCCACAACATTTATTGAAAGAAATGGCACTCTCTTGATGACTTTAACGCAAAGATGTGTACTGCATCGAGAGAAACGTCTATAAAAAGCGCATATACGAGCCATTACAACCACAACCATTAGCAAATGAGATCATACACTTTCACGGAATTTACCAAACTCTAAAGAGCTCTCAGTCAGGACCCGATCAGTTTAAGCGGTGGATAACTTGGTTCCAGAAAGCTGGCAATTTCCTTCCTGATATTGCAACCAACATCACGCTTGCCGAATACATTGGAAAATTATCGTCCAGAACTTGTAACGCATCCGTGAAACATCGGTCCAAAAACGTCATATACATTTGAACAAAGCCTTCCGTTAGAGAAATATTAGCTAAGGAACTAGGGCACAAATGGGTGAAGGAAGTAGAGAGAATGGTAAATTCGGAAAGAAATGACGATTACCAGCAACCAAGACGCGAGAAACAAGTCCGAAATACCAAACATTCAATAGCAAGAACAAAGCACAGGCCATTTCAATCAGGGAACATCGCCGACCATATTGTTTGCGTGGAAGAAATGACCAAAACAAGCAACTTCGTCTAAACTGAAACCTATGAATGGCTTACAACACCCATTCGTGGCTCTTTACAACGAACAACATAGCACAGACATTAAGAATTTCTGCTGTATTGAAGGCGGTAGCGTTCTTGGAATGGACCTACAACTTGGTGATTTTCATGTGATTCCGACAGTATTCAAAGAATTGTCCATTACAAGGCAATCTACAGATGACCATCCGATTGTGTTCGTTCATACCAACTCCAGCACAATCGCATATTCTGCAATCGGCACAGATGAAGAATTGACATCCAAAACCACTATAAAACGCTATTTGCCTGGTAGCACACACGTTATTTGTACTCGCCATCTAAAGCAGAGAGAAAACAGACAAATGGAAGATATAGTTGGGTTTCTGTTAAAAGATCGCCAGGAAGTTCTTGATTTAGTGTTTGGCTCAAATGGTCTTATAAAAAAATAGACGTTGATACCAACCGAGAAAGAGTAAACCAATTACGTTTCGTCATCGATGGCAAAGACTCGCATGCCTGCGAAAGAAAGTCCAGATTATACTTTGATACAAGATTGCATCCTGTGCTCAAAGAACACATCATAGATCCGGTTAACAACGGCAAAATTACAAGCACATGGACAAACAACAACTCCGACAGTGCAAATCACATCCAAAATAAAAGCTAGCTGAATTACCAAATTTTGTCAAACTGCTTCAGCAATTAGTGAGCAGTGAGCAGGAAGAGATATGTCGTTCTCTGAGAAACATGGGTAATTATCGCCTCAGTCAAAGATACTTGCACCACCTTGACATTAATCACTAGGCCAGAATGACGGAAGAACAAGGGGATTAAAACAAAAGATTTCTCACTGACTATAGTAAAGACCACCCAAATATGATGTACTCAATAGGTGTTACAAGAACTGCAACCATAACTCCTTCTGCAGGTCGGAAGCCGAACCAAATTCGAAGAAAGCGGCAAAAAGGTCTAGAACACCATCAAATAAGCCAAGTGCCAAACGCAAACTGTTGTTGTTGTTGTTGTGGGGTATAACGCCATTTTTCAGCACACGATAGGCTATGCATGGCGGCCAGTATTAATGGTGCAGGAGGAACCTGGGAAACCCCCGGAAAGAACCACCGACCCATGAGAAGCTACCGGCAAGCTTTCTCACATACCCACACTGGCTGAATCCGAGACTCCAACCGGCGCAGACAGAGGTGCGATGGCAGTGATCCGTAACGGAGAGCGCTTTAGACCACTCGGCCACTCGGGGCTCCAACGCAAACTGTAAAGTGCAGTCTATATAAAGTAGTTATATAGCCACATCAGGTGCCGACTGTCGTCACATGACATTCAGATGAATTTTAGCTAATATTCGGAGAAAATATAAACAAAATATGGTGCATGGACGCTCGTGAAAAACAGTAAAATTAAAAAGATCACTACCATTAATACAATACCCGAAGGAAAAAGAAAATTCGAAACCGAAACAAGAATAAAAAATAAAAACGAAAGACAATCGTTTACATAAGTACTCATGTTTAAATTTAAACTATGCATGCCGTTTTGAAAGAAATCTACAAAATAAAAATTGCAGAAATACTTTTCGCACCCGATTTAACATATATTTCGAAACCGAAATCAAGTTTTTATCGCAGTTTTAAAATATATATTTACACTGATGCAGAAGAAGATTACAAAAACCTTTGCTATTACTTACTTGTTCTAATAAATATTTTTCGAGAAAATGACTTTGCTGTAACTCTGAGCGACCGAAATTTGGGAACTAATAAGCTTATATAATCAATTCAAGACAACTTATCTCGCCTTAGCTTACATTAATTTTTTGTATTTGTTCCCAACGTTTTCGTAACTTTTCGCACTTTTCTCAACTTTTCGTTATTTTTTGCGCTTTAGTCATATCTTTTCCGCTCTCCGGTCTGCCTTCAAGTTTCTGCCTGCGTTATTCTAACCTGTCCCGTGACCTCTATGGCAACTTCTTACTTCGTCACCTTTTGGTGGCACTCGGTCCAACCCGAACAACTCCAAACAGCACCGAAAGCTTCTCTGTAAATAATAAGGGACGGATAGTCTAGTCACCCTTTCGACCTAGACAATCTCGAATCCTCACACAACCTTTTATCAGCATAAAGGCGATTAAAATCATTAGGTTACGCATACACTCACATCCAAATATTCCATGCACGCTTGTACGATAGTAGTAAATAGGGGCACTAGAGCGTCAATGGGACTTAGCATTAAAAACACCCCCCTGGGCAAATATAGCGTCAAGGGAAATTTAACATGGAGAAAAATCGTGGGCAAATATAGCGTCAAGGGAATTGAACATGGAGAAGAATCGTGGGCAACTCTAGCATCAAGGGGAATTGAACATGGGGAATAGAGTTTGGGCTTGTCTAGGGACAAGGGGAATTGAACATGGGAATATAGTGTGGGTCTGTCTAGGGACTAGGGGAATTTAACATATGGAAATTGAACATGGTGGGTCTGTATAGCGTCAAGGGGAATTGAACATGGTGGGATTGTTTAGGGACAATGATGGTAGAGAGTCAAACACAACAGAGACAGAGACATACATACACTAGTACAAGCGTGAGATTTATATATAAAGCATTACCAAGACCTGAAATCTTGCTGGGGTGTACAAAAATTTGCATAATTGTAATGATGCTATAAATAGCTATAATCAAGGAAATGCTCAACGACAAAATGGATGTGACTAAAAGTAACGCTAAAATGACGAAATTGTCCCAGAATTTAAAGGAAAATAAACATATCCCCTAAAATTAAGTTACATCGGTTTAGAATAAAATGGATAAAATTAGTAACTACTTACAATATCAACTTGTGTGACGATCAAGGATAAACACCCATGTATCTATTTATAGCTATAATCAGCGAAAATTCCTATGAAATTCCACTATCAATTTATAGCTCCAACTTGTGGGTTATTCCTTTGGAAAATCCCATTATCTTTTTATAGCCTCAGCTTGAGTGACGTTCCTGTTTATGAACTCTAGTACATATGTATAGCTACAACCTGTGGAAATCCCCAAGTCCATATTTATAGTCTTAAAATTTCCAGCGTCAGTGACGTCACTGTACTGAACACTAGGGGATAAGTGTCAACAGTGTTGCAAGTGGCTGACCTGAATACGCGCTACTGTAGGTAGGTAGGTAGAATGTATTTGATAGGGATAAAGGGAGTTTTATACGGACAAACAGAGACCAATAGACACACACACACATACACACAAACACACAACGTACGCGCGCAGACATACACACACACACAAACACACACACACACACAACGTATGCGCGCAGACATACTCACACACACACACACACACAAACACACAACGTACGCGCGCAGACATACTCACACACACACACACACACACACACTATAAAATAGATAAAATTAGTAACTACTTACAAAATCAACTTGTGACGATCGTCCATAAACACCCATGTATCTATTTATAGCGATAATCAGCTAAAATTCCTATGAAATCTCACTATCTATTTATACTACAACTTGTGGGTTATTCCTTTGGAAAATCCCACTATCTTTTTATAGCCTCAGCTTGAGTGACGTTCCTGTTTATGAACTCTAGTACATATGTATAGCTACAACCTGTGGAAATCCCCAAGTCCATATTTATAGTCTCGAAATTTCCAGCGTCAGTGACGTCACTGTACTGAACACTAGGGGATAAATGTCAACAGTTGCAAGTGGCTGACCTGAATACGCGCTACTGCAGGTAGGTAGGTAGAGTGTATCTGATAGAGATAAAGTGAGTTTTATAGGGACAAACAGAGACCAATACACACATACACAACGTACGCGCGCAGACATACGCACACACACACACACATACACACACACACACATCCACACAGACACACAGAAGGAAGAGGAAAAAACAAACCCCAAATATACTATCAACACAGAAGGGAGATAATACAAACCCCAAATAAACTATCCACACAAACGTACGCGAACGCATACAAACCCCCCAAATATACTATCAACACAGAAGGGAGACGATACAAACCCCAAATAAACTATCCAAACAAACGTATGCGAACGCATACAAACCCCAAATATACTATCCACACAACGTCGCTAACGCATACAAACCCCAAATATGCTATCCACACTCGGGAGGAATAAGAAAAAAACAACCAAATATACGATCTACACAACGTACGCGAACACACACACACACACACACACACACACACAGAGGGAAGAGGAAAAAACAAACCCCAAATAAACTATCCACACAAACGTACGCGAACGCATACAAACCCCAAATATACTATCAACACAGAGTGAAGAAGAAAAAGTTTTTTGAAAGCACCTAAGCCCTCACCTGCAATGACCAACTCTGCCAAACACCTACACCCCACCCCACCCCACCCCCACTCCCAACACTCCAAAACCCATTTAACCCGTTATTTTATGGCATCAGTGTGTGATTTAGGAAACATCAAGACACAAAATGATGGATGAATAGACTGACTATTGTTTACCGACTTGCATGCCTAAAGAGCGTGCGTGAAGGAAAACATCCTTCCATTTCAATTCTAACTAAAACATGATCCAGAGGGATAGAGAGAGGTGAAAGAGCACAATTTCATAAAGTGTGAGTAAAAACAAAACACGCCATCCTTATTATACAATGTCAAGACCAAGAGACACTTACGTTTTCTTTCTGGGCTATTCTCTTTTAGAAGGTAGTACGAAATTTCACATCAGGGCCAACACATCGGCTCACATTGTCAATTTTTCCATTTCCATGTCTTTACTGGCACAAGTTCTTCATCGTCTTCAATTTCTTCTTCTTCTGAATCCCTCTTCTCTGTTTCGTCTTGTTTTTGTTTCTTCTCTTTTCTCGTAGGGCACTCTGAATTCCAGTGTCCTTTCTCCTGACAACGATATTTGGTATCTTGACTTTTGTCTCTCTTTCTTAGACGAAGCAGGTATTCTGGAGACAAATACCCATTTACCTTTGCAGATATAGCAAACTTCATTAGCACTTACACACTTTCGTATGACTCTCATCAAATCAACGAACAAAAGAGTAAGTTTTGTTGCCACTTTCGCCTGTGAATTATGCTTTCGTATGACTTTTAGCAAATATTTGACCAGCAGGTCGATCTGTGCTGACTCTTCCATCTTCTTGATCGTTTGAGAGCGGAATGAATACTCTGACGCTAAGACACTCTCCTTATATACAGGGACCTGCTGCGTATGAAACCTAGTCAAATGTAATTTTGCAATAAGATGAAACGATTTCATTGAGGAAGTAAAAGGCAATGATGTACCGTATCGCCTCACACAAAACCTGAAGTGTTAGTTCAAATCCGTGTCAGCGATTTCGAAGACGACATAACTGGGCTTTCATCAATGCTCTCCAAATAAGCCACAAAACCACGAGTCCTGATTCACGCCAAAAGAAATTTTGTTCGGTCCATGAAAAATAGTATCACATATGAGAAACGCAAAAACGAACTTCCAGAAAACTGAGAACAACGACTTACACCTACAACGTAAATGTATGAGTTCAAGTAGTGCGTAAAACTTAGTCAAATTAAATTTTTATAGTCAAGACGAAATGATCTCTTTTCGAAGAAGAAAGCAGACACCAAGCGACAATGGCGATCCGTGTCACACAACACTTTTCAAAATGTGTATTATTAGAGGTTTGTTCTAGCGATCTGCACGGTTAAATTAAATGTTGATGTATTTTGCAATAAGACGGACACAATTTCCATGGGATCGCCCATGGTACGATTGTTCGTGCATTAGTTTAATTTTTAAAAATATTTTTTTATATAAATCGCCTACAGGATAGACCCAGTAAAGCATGGCCATTCTCGTCACTGTCTGAATAGCTACTCAAGTCAATTCGAAGCGAACGCGGTAAGAAAATAAGTATAGCCAATGAAATGGCTTACAACGGGTGATGCATTGTTTTGTTCTAGGACTGTGTGGCATAATAATCCCTATGTTTTTGCGTTTTTACCATTACAGTGCAGACACTGAAATGTGAACTTACAAGCCCTCTGTGTGTGTGTGTGTGTGTTGTACCATTTCCGCTTACCACATCAAAATACTGAGCGTCACAGTATTGGTTCGCATTTTCAAGCTGACCATTTTTTTATATCTCACTTAAACATTTCGACATAAACACTCACACTCACATCGGTAGAGTCAGAACAGACGTGTTACAGTATTGAGGGGCATGTTATCTTTTTTTTCTTCAAACTAATAAATTTGGGGTTTGTATGAAGTAAAGAACCGAAAGTACAGTGAAACTCAAGGATGATGACCCAATCTGTCTGTCTATTGATGCGTGTATTTACTTAAGAAGAAATATGACCTCTAAAACACAAAGAGATACGGCAAGCATGATTAGAATGAACATAACGATGTTTTCCTTCACGCCCGTGTAATTTAGAGTTTCAATCCTCTTTGAAGACAAACTTGGTCTCCTTTAGTAGGGTTTGAAATAATAAAAAAAACCTGAAAAATCTTAAGCACTTTGCTATAGATAATTTCATCAACAGACTAAACAACATAAATACCGTTACAACACTAGAAAGCCTTAAATCTTCTATCAAAAAGAAATGCATCAAAAAATTAAAGATTAACGATAACTAAGCAATGAAACCGAATTTAACAAAGGCAATGACATGTGAAGAAATGCCTCTCACTTTGGAAAGGTAGGCGAATGTACTCTGTCATGCACCATCAACTTGAAAAAAATTATAAACAGAGAGAAACCTGAAATCAAAATTCAGTTTTTTTTTTCTTCAAAATTATTTCGTTTCTTTTTTCTTTTTTTTTTTTTGGAACAAATCTAAGCATTAATATAGAGTGGAAAAGGGAAAATGCACATACAAGCTTTGATATTTCTGAAAAAAGTGGATATTCCTAACGTTCATAACCACCTATATATGCTTGGACTTGTCTGTGACTTATCCACAAAACAAGATGTACATATTTCTGGTCAAGCTGCAAGTGTGTGCGTGTTTTTGAAAATGGTAAAACTTGGATATACAATTTTCTCGTGACACTTATAAAGTGAAGAGTCTGTGCAAGTGTCAAAAGCCAAAGTCATATAAGTTTTGTATTTTGTACGGCTTGTAAAGATTTCCACTTTAGGAAATGTGAAGTATCACAAGTTATTATCATAAACAGAAGTGGAACATAGGGGCTTGCAAGAAAGAAAATAACCCAGACAGTGGGTGTCATCAAGAGTGCTAGAGACGGTACCCGAACTTGCTTGCTTGCTTACTTGAATTAAAGTGATTTTCGCTCTAATGGAGCATGTATCACTGCTTTAATAACGCACCGCGTGATTTTTAATTACTCCTGGGGAAGGAAAGAGAGCCTCATCCCCCAGGCTTTTATGTACTCACAGACTATTTTTAAATTTAGCCACTCAGGTGTAGGACTAACTAGTCCTTAACAACCTGACTGAAAGGCTTTAAACATGAGTGGGAATTGTCTCACCACACACTCATTTTTCTGTCCGACCGTGGTAAAGGAGGAAAAAGGTGCTCAGCAAGACAGCCATGGATGTTAAGTACTCACCAAAACGCTAGCCCGTACTTATTTCAAATCAAGTCGTGTCACCAAAAAAGACGACGTGTACGACATCAAAGGCATTGTCAAACGCAGAATGCCTCAGTGCTAACTGGCTAGGTCTGCATTTCTTGCTCCCGCTGCTGTTGCGTATATTTCTCCCCTCCACACCGAGTTCTGGGTCTAATTTTTTAAATTTCGTTGTACCCGAACTTACATTATCCATATTATCACCAACAAAAAAACCAAAAACGCACAGACCTAAAAGAAACACTCACTCACTTTTTACAGAACATTACTATTTTTAAAATTTTGATAAGCGACGAAAATGAACAACTTAGAGTCACACTTTCTAACCAAGATAAAGAAATCATGTGCTGATAGACTCACTTCTGTATTTTTTCTTCTAACTGACTAACATATCATAGGCAATGGAATGTTATTTCTTTTCGAGAGTATGGGGTAGCCCTGAAATTTTTTTTTGGGAACTTGAAGCTATGGCGATCGCTTAGGTTATAAGATGACGGCCTCCTCTGACGACAGGCTTTCTCACAGGATAAGGTCTGCTTCTTCGGAAAAGAGAAGAAGAACTCTTTGATGTCGATACAACTGTTGACAAAGCCTCTGTCAGGTTCATGCTGCTGCTGTTGCTGCTCTCTCTGCTGTTTATGAAGTCTGTACTTCTCCATCCATTCTTCTTTCTCCTTCTTGAATTCCTCCTTGAAGAGCTCTTCTTTCAGGTCTTCAGTGACTTTCAACATTATGATATTGTCTATCTCTTCAGGTCTCGGTATCAGACTTGTCATGACCCTATGCAAATTCACATAGGCTTCGTTCAACTTGGCTAATCTTGAGCACATCTTCGTAGGAAGATAAGTTAACAATGGATGGGCAGACTGGAGACTTCCCCGTTTTTATTGTCAAAGCGCGGACGTGAAGGAAAACATTACTACACGGTTTTCGAGACGAACCGTTCAAATAGTGTTATGGGAGGGATAGAGAGAAGTCAAAGAGCATGAATCAGGATTCCTATAGCCAAACAAACCACAAAGGCATTTTTTCTTCAAAACACAACACTTTTTATTCAAAATCACTTAACACTAACCAACAACCCTAACATTTTTTTAACAATAATCCGACCATATAACATCAAACATTTTTTCAAATGACATTTTTTCAATTCACACTCTACTTTAAACAGGGCTGACAACGTTGTGAATGAAATTGTGATTTCCACTGTTGGAAGTCATTAGGTCATTGATGGACACTACGTTTCCTAGCTTGAGACAAAAGATAAGCATAATGGTCACAAAACCATCGATCTACTTTCACATCGTTTCTTGAAGAAGAACGAGGATCAAAATGAGTCACTAAATGTTCTAAGGAATAGCCCAGGCTGCGATGATGCAGAAAATACACACAATATTGTCCACACACCAAGGAATCTGTGCCTTGTAATTTCACATTATTGAATCGGGTGGTCTGAGCATTTCTTCTCATAAAGTCAATGATATCGTCTTCCAAAGGGGGCAATCTATACGAATCGAAATATTCCACACATCCTTCTTGAGGAAAGTAAACGGCTACCCAGTGGGTTCCTGGGAGATGACTGTCGTCCGTGTTGATCACATAAGCTTGATGGTCTTGAGGTTTGCGATGAGGGAGTTCATCTTTAGCACAGACGACAGGATTCCAAGAAGCAGTGTACGAACTGTGGTTCAAAAGGTAATAAATTTCTCAGACATCCATTTTCTTCTTTTTTTTTTCACAGGTAATGATAAGTCATCAATTCGATCCTGACTTTCTGCTTGAAAATGTCTGACAAGTAACCGTTTCTTCGCCTTGTCTCCCAACTCTGATCCAACAGAGCTTCGATGCGATGGATCTCTTGAGTTGTTAATGGAGGACAATAATGTTCACGCAAGCCTTTGTACCACTGTTGTAACACGTCTTCTTCCGAGATGAGACTCCAAGCTTCGTCCAGATATTCGTCCAATTTTTCTTCTTGACTCAGCATTAGGCATTTATCCTGTTGAATTTGACTGGGATGATCGTTATGACATCCATAGCCATCTTTCTTGATCAATTCCTTAATTTGTTTCTGTCAAGACTATAGACTATGTCCAAAGAATCCCTACTATATAAACATTGATAAAAGTCTTCCATGACTTCTAATAGTGTAGAATGACTTCTCTCAAACTGTTGGTTTATATCGTATTGTCAAATTCAGCATACAGGAGGACGTTCACCGTATTATCTGCGCGTAGATTTTCTGCAAACTGAAATTCCACACGCATCTGGCCGGATTTTATAGGGTGAAAATGTCCCTCGTCGCTGTCTTGACTTACAATTCGTTAGAGAACCGTTTTCGAAAATGGAGTTTCACTGTAACTTTCCCTTTGGAGAATGGAATATTTTGTCCCAGATCTCCTTTTATAGCAATGTTGACAGTGTCTAAATACGACTTACTGACGGGTAAATAGTGAGGATGTACAAATTCACGGTGTACGTGATAGGTGTTTGCACCTTCCTGGTCATTGTTTGTGGTACTATCCACTTTGAAAGGAATGACACGCAGTAACGGCACAGAGGTGTGTCCCACCACGTTGTACTCCACCACATCGGAATACACAAAGATCAAATTAAGTCCTTGGTTCAGTTCTACCGGGTTTCCAAAAGCTCTGTATAAATCCATATTACTTTTGATCTTGGGGCTCAAATTGTTTGCGACCATTTCTGCATGTCCACCCAAAATTTCAAACAAACTACCATTGAACCTGAGGGACAATGCGTCCGTATCTTGAAATTTTATCCTGAGACGATGAGCCACCTTATGGTACTCAATCTTCACACTTTTTTTGGCTCTGTTCAGTGCTTTACCAAAGGCTAAGTTGAACCTGTCCGCAATAGTGCCCACCAAATGTTCACCACTAAAAAAATAACCTGAAGGAATTTTCAAGGTGTAGATAATGAAGACTGGATTGCTGGCTGGTCTTGTGTCCCTTAAAAACCCGATTTTATTGAATTCTTCCACCAACTGGACATTCAGGATTTCCACCTCGAAAGTGTTTTGCTTTTCGGTGATGTTTTTGATTTGTGTTGGGTGAATGATTTCCACTAAAGCCACTTCCCAATGGGCTTCGTGATCTAACGGGATGGTCTGAGGTAATTTGGCCGTGTAACAGCACAACGTGTTGTTGGGAAACACCTCCATGGAACTGTCACTGGGTAAGGTTAAGTAAAATTGGTTTTGGTGACTCATAATTCCAGAGTTCTGTGGCTCTCCGAGGTGATACTGGAAGTCAGAGGAGTGTCTCCGCCCAAAATGGAGTTGTTGTTGGAGTGGTGACTGGCACTGGCACTGGACACAAGGTTCCCGTGGTTCCCGTTCGAGGAGAATTTCAGGGAGGGATTAGGAAGCAGGTAACCGATGCAACTGCTCAATAAAATGGTCCACAATTGTTTGTCTCCTTGTTGCAAACTCAAATTGGCAATGGCTGCCCCGATGACACAATACACCACGAAGATTTGGCAGAAAAAGACGATTTGCGTTTTAGGCACACGTTCTCTATACCTCACCCACAAGGGTTGTTTTTGTAAATCTTGCAGAGAAGAATTGGGTGAAGGAGTGATCGCAGTAGCTGAATCTGTGTGAAAGGGAATGATGGTCACTTCTTTTTATAGTCGATGACGTGCGAAGCGTCGATCCAAGAATGATAACTGGTCGGATATCCTTTCCAACGTACTTTGACTTCTTTGACACGTCGTTTGCCCACTTTATGGTTTCTGCCAGTTAGCACTCCACCCACCTCGAGAACACAAATAACAACTAGTCAACAGCCGACTATACCTAACAAACAACCCGTCCCGGAAAGAGTGGTGGCAAAACAAAGGTCCAATTATGTTAGACAAACGGTATGGCAAACTCAGATGTAATTATCGGAGGCACTACGTTCTTTTCTCACTCCGATACTACAGGCAATCCCAGCTGAAATAACAACCACAACAACAATAACAGCGACAGACACCATAGCAGCGGATTTGAAAGTATCTACCTCAACTGACGAATTAGTATCAGAGCCAGAAGAGGAAATTGAGGCGGTTGAGGAGGAGGAGGGGGACGCTGACCCTGGTTGAAAAGTACACCGAAATGGGGCTAGATCAAACATTGTATGACGTCAACATAGCAGGGCAGTTTATTAGAGCCATACAATACGTTGCCTACAGATCTCTAGACACCTTTAAACCAAGACCTTCTCAATGGGGATTAGGGGTCAGAGTTCTTCCCCAATTCTACAGACAAACCTACACTGGATACCCCTCAGTCAACTGGTAGAAGCCGCTGCTTACATTACCGCCCATCATGGCTACGCATTTCCTGATATCAAGAATCATGAGACTAGGAGTGCGGGAAAGAACGTGAAAGCAAAAGAAAGACGTGTTACCTTCTAACAGAAAAAACAGACTTTTTTTAGGGCTGCAAAAGATTGCTTTTTATTAAATAGGGAACCATATTTGGCTTGGTATCCCTCCTTGACTAAACTATTCTCGAAACAAACTTGACCCATTGGAACACTGCAACAAACTTAACTTTATAAATCTAACAGTGACCAAACTGGTATATGTCGCTTAGACATAATAATTTAAATAAGATCAGTATGGCTATTTTTATGTACACTAAGTACTAATATTAGACAGATATATTAGGAAATTTAACAGACTCGTTAGATTTGAACTAATTGCACAGGTGGTTGACACATTATTGGTACTTATTATTGTCGATTAGCAAAAAACGGGACTTGATTTGAAATAAGTACGGGCTAGCGTTTTGGTGAGTACTTAACATCCATGGCTGTCTTGCTGAGCACCTTTTTCCTCCTTTACCACGGTCGGACAGAAAAATGAGTGTGTGGTGAGACAATTCCCACTCATGTTTAAAGCCTTTCAGTCAGGTTGTTAAGGACTAGTTAGTCCTACACCTGAGTGGCTAAATTTAAAAATAGTCTGTGAGTACATAAAAGCCTGGGGGATGAGGCTCTCTTTCCTTCCCCAGGAGTAATTAAAAATCACGCGGTGCGTTATTAAACCAGTGATACATGCTCCATTAGAGCGAAAATCACTTTAATTCAAGTAAGCAAGCAAGCAAGTTCGGGTACCGTCTCTAGCACTCTTGATGACACCAACTGTCTGGGTTATTTTCTTTCTTGCAAGCCCCTATGTTCCACTTCTGCTTGTGATAATAACTTGTGATACTTCACATTTCCTAAAGTGGAAATCTTTACAAGCCGTACAAGATACAAAACTTATATGACTTTGGTTTTTGACACTTGCACAGACTCTTCACTTTATAAGTGTCACGAGAAAATTGTATATCCAATTTTTACCATTTTCAAAAACACGCACACACTTGCAGCTTGACCAGAAATATGTACATCTTGTTTTGTGGATAAGTCACAGACAAGTCCAAGCATATATAGGTGGTTATGAACGTTAGGAATATCCCCTTTTTTCAGAAATATCAAAGCTTGTATGTGCATTTTCCCTTTTCCACTCTATATTAGTGCTTAGATTTGTTCCAAAAAAAAGAAAAAAGAAACGAAATAATTTTGAAGAAAAAAAAACTGAATTTTGAATTCAGGTTTCTCTCTGTTTATAATTTTTTTCAAGTTGATGGTGCATGACAGAGTACATTCGCCTACCTTTCCAAAGTGAGAGGCATTTCTTCACATGTCATTGCCTTTGTTAAATTCGGTTTCATTGCTTAGTTATCGTTAATCTTTAATTTTTTGATGCATTTCTTTTTGATAGAAGATTTAAGGCTTTCTAGTGTTGTAACGGTATTTATGTTGTTTAGTCTGTTGATGAAATTATCTATAGCAAAGTGCTTAAGATTTTTCAGGTTTTTTTTATTATTTCAAACCCTACAAAAGGAGACCAAATTTGTCTTCAAAGAGGATTGAAACTCTAAATTAAACGGGCGTGAAGGAAAACATCGTTATGTTCATTCTAATCATGCTTGCCGTATCTCTTTGTGTTTTAGAGGTCATATTTCTTCTTAGGTAAATACACGCATCAATAGACAGACAGATTGGGTCATCATCCTTGAGTTTCACTGTACTTTCGGTTCTTTACTTCATACAAACCCCAAATTTATTAGTTTGAAGAAAAAAAAAGATAACATGCCCCTCAATACTGTAACACGTCTGTTCTGACTCTACCGATGTGAGTGTGAGTGTTTATGTCGAAATGTTTAAGTGAGATATAAAAAAATGGTCAGCTTGAAAACGCGAACCAATACTGTGACGCTCAGTATTTTGATGTGGTAAGAGGAAATGGTACAACACACACACACACAGAGGGCTTGTAAGTTCACATTTCAGTGTCTGCACTGTAATGGTAACAACGCAAGAACATAGGGATTATTATGCCACACAGTTCTAGAACAAAACAATGCATCACCCGTTGTAAGCCATTTCATTGGCTATACTTATTTTCTTACCGCGTTAGCTTCGAATTGACTTGAGTAGCTATTCAGACAGTGACGAGAATGGCCATGCTTTACTGGGTCTATCCTGTAGGCGATTTATATAAAAAAATATTTTTAAAAATTAAACTAATGCACGAACAATCGTACCATGGGCGATCCCATGGAAATTGTGTCCGTCTTATTGCAAAATACATCAACATTTAATTTAACCGTGCAGATCGCTAGAACAAACCTCTGATAATACACATTTTGAAAAGTGTTGTGTGACACGGATCGCCATTGTCGCTTGGTGTCTGCTTTCTTCTTCGAAAAGAGATCATTTCGTCTTGACTATAAAAATTTAATTTGACTAAGTTTTACGCACTACTTGAACTCATACATTTACGTTGTAGGTGTAAGCCGTTGTTCTCAGTTTTCTGGAAGTTCGTTTTTGCGTTTCTCAGATGTGATACTATTTTTCATGGACCGAACGAAATTTCTTTTGGCGTGAATCAGGACTCGTGGTTTTGTGGCTTATTTGGAGAGCATTGATGAAAGCCCAGTTATGTCGTCTTCGAAATCGCTGACACGGATTTGAACTAACACTTCAGGTTTTGTGTGAGGCGATACGGTACATCATTGCCTTTTACTTCCTCAATGAAATCGTTTCATCTTATTGCAAAATTACATTTGACTAGGTTTCATACGCAGCAGGTCCCTGTATATAAGGAGAGTGTCTTAGCGTCAGAGTATTCATTCCGCTCTCAAACGATCAAGAAGATGGAAGAGTCAGCACAGATCGACCTGCTGGTCAAATATTTGCTAAAAGTCATACGAAAGCATAATTCACAGGCGAAAGTGGCAACAAAACTTACTCTTTTGGTCGTTGATTTGATGAGAGTCATACGAAAGTGTGTAAGTGCTAATGAAGTTTGCTATATCTGCAAAGGTAAATGGGTATTTGTCTCCAGAATACCTGCTTCGTCTAAGAAAGAGAGACAAAAGTCAAGATACCTAATATCGTTGTCAGGAGAAAGGACACTGGAATTCAGAGTGCCCTACGAGAAAAGAGAAGAAACAAAAACAAGACGAAACAGAGAAGAGGGATTCAGAAGAAGAAGAAATTGAAGACGATGAAGAACTTGTGCCAGTAAAGACATGGAAATGGAAAAATTGACAATGTGAGCCGATGTGTTGGCCCTGATGTGAAATTTCGTACTATCTTCTAAAAGAGAATAGACCAGAAAGAAAACGTAAGTGTCTCTTGGTCTTGACATTGTATAATAAGGATGGCGTGTTTTGTTTTTACTCACACTTTATGAAATTGTGCTCTTTCACCTCTCTCTATCCCTCTGGATCATGTTTTAGTTAGAATTGAAATGGAAGGATGTTTTCCTTCACGCACGCTCTTTAGGCATGCAAGTCGGTAAACAATAGTCAGTCTATTCATCCATCATTTTGTGTCTTGATGTTTCCTAAATCACACACTGATGCCATAAAATAACGGGTTAAATGGGTTTTGGAGTGTTGGGAGTGGGGGTGGGGTGGGGTGGGGTGTAGGTGTTTGGCAGAGTTGGTCATTGCAGGTGAGGGCTTAGGTGCTTTCAAAAAACTTTTTCTTCTTCACTCTGTGTTGATAGTATATTTGGGGTTTGTATGCGTTCGCGTACGTTTGTGTGGATAGTTTATTTGGGGTTTGTTTTTTCCTCTTCCCTCTGTGTGTGTGTGTGTGTGTGTGTGTGTGTGTTCGCGTACGTTGTGTAGATCGTATATTTGGTTGTTTTTTTCTTATTCTTCCTGAGTGTGGATAGCATATTTGGGGTTTGTATGCGTTAGCGACGTTGTGTGGATAGTATATTTGGGGTTTGTATGCGTTCGCGTACGTTTGTGTGGATAGTTTATTTGGGGTTTGTATCATCTCCCTTCTGTGTTGATAGTATATTTGGGGGGTTTGTATGCGTTCGCGTACGTTTGTGTGGATAGTTTATTTGGGGTTTGTATTATCTCCCTTCTGTGCTGATAGTATATTTGGGGTTTGTTTTTTCCTCTTCCTTCTGTGTGTGTATGTGTGTGTGTGTATGTGTGTGTGTGTGCGTGTGTCTGCGCGCGTACGTTGTGTGTGTGTGGGTGTGTGTGTATTGGTCTCTGTTTGTCCCTATAAAACTCTCTTTATCCCTATCAGATACACTCTACCTACCTACCTGCAGTAGCGCGTATTCAGGTCAGCCACTTGCAACTGTTGACATTTATCCCCTAGTGTTCAGTACAGTGACGTCACTGACGCTGGAAATTTCGAGACTATAAATATGGACTTGGGGATTTCCACAGGTTGTAGCTATACATATGTACTAGAATTCATAAACAGGAACGTCACTCAAGCTGAGGCTATAAAAAGATAGTGGGATTTTCCAAAGGAATAACCCACAAGTTGTAGTATAAATAGATAGTGAGATTTCACAGGAATTTTAGTTGATTATCGCTATAAATAGATACATGGGTGTTTATGGACGATCGTCACACAAGTTGATTTTGTAAGTAGTTACTAATTTTATCTATTTTATAGTGTGTGTGTGTGTTTGTGTGTGTGTGAGTATGTCTGCGCGCGTACGTTGTGTGTTTGTGTGTGTGTGTGAGAGTATATATGCGCGCGTACGTTGTGTGTATGTGTGTGTATGTGTGTGTTTGTGTGTTTGTGTGTGTGTGTGTATGTCTGCGCGCGTACGTTGTGTGTGTGTGTGTTTGTGTGTGTGTCTATTGGTCTCTGTTTGTCCGTATAAAACTCCCTTTATCCCTATCAAATACATTCTACCTACCTACCAACAGTAGCGCGTATTCAGGTCAGCCACTTGCAACACTGTTGACACTTATCCCCTAGTGTTCAGTACAGTGACGTCACTGACGCTGGAAATTTTAAGACTATAAATATGGACTTGGGGATTTCCACAGGTTGTAACTATACATATGTACTAGAGTTCATAAACAGGAACGTCACTCAAGTTGAGGCTATAAAAAGATAATGGGATTTTCCAAAGGAATAACCCACAAGTTGGAGCTATAAATAGATAGTGGAATTTCATAGGAATTTTAGCTGATTATAGCTATAAATAGATATATGGGTGTTTATGGACGATCGTCACACAAGTTGATTTTGTAAGTAGTTACTAATTTTATCTATTTTATAGTGAGTGTGTGTGTGTGTTTGTGTGTGTGAGTATGTCTGCGCGCGTACGTTGTGTGTTTGTGTGTGTGTGTGTGTATGTCTGCGCGCGTACGTTGTGTGTGTGTATGTGTGTGTGTGTTTGTGTGTTTGTGTGTGTGTGTGTGTCTATTGGTCTCTGTTTGTCCGTATAAAACTCCCTTTATCCCTATCAAATACATTCTACCTACCTACCTATAGCAGCGCGTATTCAGGTCAGCCACTTGCAACACTGTTGACACTTATCCCCTAGTGTTCAGTACAGTGACGTCACTGACGCTGGAAATTTTAAGACTATAAATATGGACTTGGGGATCTCCACAGGTTGTAGCTATACATATGTACTAGAGTTCATAAACAGGAACGTCACTCAAGCTGAGGCTATAAAAAGATAATGGGATTTTCCAAAGGAATAACCCACAAGTTGGAGCTATAAATAGATAGTGGAATTTCATAGGAATTTTAGCTGATTATAGCTATAAATAGATACATGGGTGTTTATCCTTGATCGTCACACAAGTTGATATTGTAAGTAGTTACTAATTTTATCCATTTTATTCTAAACCATTGTAACTTAATTTTAGGAGATATATTTATTTTCCTTTAAATTCTGGGACAATTTCGTCATTTTAACGTTACTTTTAGTCACATCCATTTTGTCGTTGAGCATTTCCTTGATTATAGCTATTTATAGCATCATTACTATTATGCAAATTTCTGAACACCCCAGCAAGATTTCAGGTCTTGGTAATGCTTTATATATAAATCTCACGCTTGTACTAGTGTATGTATGTCTCTGTCTATGTTGTGTTTGACCCTCTACCATCGTTGTCCCTAGACAATCCCACCATGTTCAATTCCCCTTGACGCTATACAGACCCACCATGTTCAATTTCCATATGTTAAATTCCCCTAGTCCCTAGACAGACCCACACTCTATTCCCATGTTCAATTCCCCTTGTTCCTAGACAAGCCCAAACTCTATTCCCCATGTTCAATTCCCCTTGACGCTAAAGTGGCCCAGGGTTTTTATCCATGTTCAATTCCCCCTTGACGCTAGAGTTGCCCACGATTCTTCTCCATGTTCAATTCCCTTGACGCTATATTTGCCCACGATTTTTCTCCATGTTAAATTTCCCTTGACGCTATATTTGCCCAGGGGGGTGTTTTTAATGCTAAGTCCCATTGACGCTCTAGTGCCCCTATTTACTACTTACGATAAATTAAAGGTAATAATACAACAGTATTAACACCTCCTGATACATACATCAACAACTTCTGTGACACGAGTACACATTTTTAGTTCTCGATATAGTAACTACCAACATCAAAACAATCAGACGCATCTCTTAACTTACAAATTATACGATGTACACACAATGTTCGAATACAAATATGCAGATACTTCACGATATGTATACAAGGTCAACATGCCTAACTCTGTATAGTTCACAACTATGAATTCAAATTCAAAATTAAAACAAGTATAAGTTCTAATATAACTCAATAATACATGAAATAATTCAATACCACGCACTTGCAGCAAATTACACAATTAATTATGATCACAGGCTAACAATCCACGTAATTCAATCTTGTATACTACTAATTTCTCTACGGGACGTTACGATAGGTAAATAACCCAAACACGTAGGTGAGATTAGCTATAATAAAGGTAACTGCTACATACAAAGATAATTCTAGTAATCAGTTTCTACATACTACATATAAATTTACAACTCTCAGTTGGTAATGTTTGACAAATTCGGGCGAAGAATTCTTACCTTTTAAGAAGCCTTTCAAGTCTGAATTCCCGCACTGCCTTTTACGAATGCCGTGCATTTGGAGTATGCTTATTAGAATTCACTCCATAACATTACTAGACCTCTGCATTGGTCAAAATCCTGGAGACCTTAAGTGGCCGTAAAATGACCTGTAGAATAAGGGTCTGCGTCGGACAGGTGCCACGCCAATATTTCCCTAATTCAGCCCTGATTTGAAAGTGAGGTCTCTTTGAACTGTAGTCTGTCTAGTTTCTCACCCGTATGTCAAATTTCGTTCTCCCACAGCTAGGCCGAGGCTAGGGTGAATAATCAAACTTTTAGGCTTACCGGTTTTATTAATTACTTCGTCTCTTTGAAGATACCCCCCACCCTTGTTCCTCCGGTGTCGATTCAATTCGCAATCTTGAGCCACAAAGGTCAGTCGCCAATGTCACGGCGACAGTCTCCACCCCAGGTAAGTTGTGCACATGAGGGCTGACTACACAACGTGACAAGGGAAATATATATATATATATATATATATATATATATATATATATATATATATATATATATATATATATATATATATATATATATTGGTGCGTGCAGGCAATGCGATTGTCGCCGTAACCCGAATCTCAGTAATAGACGAATTTTAAATGTTCTGACCTGTATGATAATATTCTTTCTCAATATATAATAATTTATATCTGCATTATATAACGCATCCTCGTGTAGGATAAGGGGATAGCTCTATCCACTCTGTCTGTATATATCTATATAAATTTATATATGCCTGATTTCAAAGGAATCCGGAGTGAGGTTGAGAACTAAAGTTTGGGTCGTCACGTGGGTGTGTTTTTTTTTCTTCCACACAAATTATTATATAAGCAACATTGTTCCATACTTTTTTTGGAGATGTGAGCATAGCTGAGGATGTTGGTGCGTGCCTGCAAAGCGATTATTGCCGCAACCCGCGGACCCTGGTTCGAATCACATTATGGAATTCATTTAAAACTATCTAGCCTGCATACTACTCTCTCTCTCTCTCTCGTGTGTGTACGCAACAAGATGAATAAATCATGCTAACATCAAATGTTGAATAAAACATAAAGACAAACCCTAAAATGTACATGATTAAAATCATCTGTTACAATTTTTTACAACATAAGTTCTCTTCCGTCATGTTCGCTTTCCGTGAAAATAAGTTTCAAAATACTATTATTTCTGATTCCCAAAAACTTCATAAGATAAATTTAATTCAGATTTTTTACCCATGATGCGCACGCTTTCTGCGGAAGCAGGACGGCCAGTTAAGACAAACACTGCAAGCATGTCACCCCATAAACTTTGCACCTTAGTAATTTTATCTCAAACAATCTCTTGAATCCGGTAACGTATATAGAAGGCATGCGACCTTTATAATTTTTAACATCACGACTGTAACAACTTTTGGTCTTAATGCCAATTAGGAAATAAATTGGACACAAGTGAACCCGAGGTCAATTTGAGTGCTCAAGTAGAGAATGATAAGGTGGGGGGTGGGGGTGGGGTGGGGGAACTGGCCGAGTGGTCTAAAGCGCTCACCGTTACGGATCATTGCCATCTCACCTCTGTCTTCGTTGGTTCGAATCTCAGGTTCGGCCAGTGTGGGTATGTGAGAAAGATTACCAGTAGCTTCTCGTGGGTCGGTGGTTCTTTCCGCGGTTTTCCCGGGTTCTTCCTCCACCAATAATACTGGCCGCCATGTATAGCCTATCTTGTGCTGAAAAATGGCGTTAAACCCTACAACAACAACAACAACAACAGAATGATAAAAACTCCGAAGTGT
Organism: Sinohyriopsis cumingii; assembly: GCA_028554795.2. NCBI lineage: Eukaryota > Metazoa > Mollusca > Bivalvia > Unionida > Unionidae > Sinohyriopsis > Sinohyriopsis cumingii. The sequence goes on from CM068828.1 coordinate 127,677,476, forward strand.
AAACTTTAGTCGTAAAGTCGTAAATCGATTTTCGCCTAGAACATAGTACAAACATATCTTAGTGAAAACGATCATTCACATTGTTAGAACTGTGTATCAGTAAATATTGATTTCGCTCGTGTAAGGAATCTTACTGTCTAACACACACACACACACACACACATGGGCGCCCGAACATAGGGTCAAAGGGGGATAATAGGCTCTTGCCTCCCCCCTTTCCCCAGATTTCATCTCCATTAGCTGACCACTTCATGTTTGCCCCTTCTCCAAAAAATAATTCTGCGGACGCCCCTGTACACACACACGCACACACACACATTATATGTTCTTGCACTGAGTACGTGAAAAACTCAGTATATCATTTAGTCAATCGGAACGAGCAAATTTTCTTCTCATTTTACGTTCGGCAACCTATGGAACGCGTGCCACAAGTTGGCCCGTCTGGAGGTTTTGTGTGGCATGCGAAGGGCAGCCAAAACTCTCGATTTTAACAGTGTTACTCTCCTACTGGTGTCACGCGCTCGTTCATTTTGTAATTAATATGGAAGAAAGTGGCACGCTATGTAAAATATTTTGCCGACTAGCGATATATAAACTGGCTGAAGTAGCTGATTTCTTACGGTATTCAGAGCGACAGTGTCCGCTGTTTACGGTTTATGTTCTAGCGCGTCTTGTGTATATTCACACTAGTAAACAACTGTCTTGTTTAGTTCAATGCAAGTCAACTTTTTTTATAACTGAAGAGGAAAAAACAGGTTGTGGGATTGGTATCTGGTACTCCTGCGGGACAAATAGCCATACTTACTAAAAAAAAAATAACCAATAATAAAATGGCTGATCACATTTCTTGATCAAAATGTTGTCGATATATATTGTAAGCAGTGGAAAAATATTTTTCCTAATTCAATCCCATGAGTTCTCACAATTACTGTATGACTGCGGCCTTCTCGTCGGATAGCTAGTAGTGTTGTAGTCCGATAAATTAACCCCACAAATATCTGCTGATACTGAGAGACGATGTTGTGGGTATGATGTCACCTGTTCATTAAAATATGCAATTTTGCTGCGTGAAGATCATTCCGGAACAAACCCGCGTGCACTTTAGACACATACGGTAAATGGTAACAGCCATATCAAGCACGAAATTCAAAATGGCCACAGGACAGATGGTTGTGCAATACCATGTGGATTTACGTCACCAAACATATGATTTGCTCAGGAAATATAATCTACATGTCACCAAAAGAACCCTTCAGCTGACGGCAGCTGCACAGCCACGAGAAATACCGGTAAGTGTATAAAATATACATCGATGTGTGCAGCGCAATTTGGTGCAGATAACTGCAGCTTTTAATGAATATGTGATATCAGCCCCTCACCCGAAAATCAATATCATCACGGGTGAAGGGCTGATTTAGCGGCCTAGTAGTGTTGACCTTCACGGCGGCTAACTGATAACAAAAATGAAGCTACATTGGTGGAGGGGGGGGGGGCACCAACTAAGACTGCAGTGTGTGTGTGTGTGTGTGTGTGAGAGAGAGAGAGAGAGAGAGAGAGAGAGAGAGAGCATAATTAATATATAGCAAGTCAATATTCAAACAAAATAAAACTATTTTATTATAACCATTATTTTTTAAATAGAAAATACTAAATATCACATTGCATAATATCATTTAGACAGAGTATCACAATTGAGAAGACCATTTCGGTGGTCTAAGTGGTTAGAGCGTCTGCCACGGATTCAAAAGGTCACGGGTTCGAACCCGGCCGAGTCACACTAAAGACATAAAAATGGTACTAGCATCTGCCTCGACCGGCCCTCAGCATTAAGAGGTGAGTTGTAGGACTGGTGAGCCTGGTGTCAAGATAATTTGAATGGGTGGGCGTGATTGCTATGATAGTAGTAATATGGGACGTTATAGGGTCTATGGGAATTAGCATTAAAAACACCCCTGGGACGATATAGGGTCTATGTAAATTTAACATGGACAAAACCCCTGGGACGATATAGGGTCTATGGGAATTAGCATGGACAAAACCCTGGGACTGAATAGGGTCTGTATAAATTTAACATTAACCACCCTGGGACTGTACTGGGTCTATGTAAATTTAACATGGGAATTTGGGACTGTTGAGCGTCAAATGGAACAGGGTCGGGACCCTATTTTAATACGGTTCCGACCTGATGGGTCTATGGAAATGGAAAAGGCGAAAATTGAAACAGGGAGGGGTCTCTATTTTTTTTTTTTAAAAATAAATAAAAAAGGAGTAGGCAATGATAGTCAAGGTCTTTTCGAGATATTGGAGTGGCCCTGAAAAGGGCCTTTGGTTTTATGTTAATATTAAGGTATATTAACATAAAGGGCATCTGTGACTTCTTCTTGTCCTTAGGCTTCGCCTAACTGTAGGACCATATACTAAAACTCTTTTGAGGCATCCTTGCCTCTCCACATAGATCCTACGTATCCATAGGCTGGTGTCTGCCCTATGGACAACTGTCCACTTGGATCGGACATACATTGGTATGTCCGTCCGGAACATCATGGATGATACAAGCGTGGAAGATTGCACGTCGGTCCACATGTTGAGGCGCCGAGAACAGGTGAAGGAATGCAGTGAACTGCACTTATTTATAGGGAGAGGAAGGAATGAAACAGATTGAGTTCGTTGACCAATCCAAACACGCGTTACAAAATTCAGTCAGCCCACATCCAATCCAAAGAGAGCAGTCTGTGACGTAACGTGGTCCATATAGATTCGCTAGCGCCTGTGCGCAGTCAATTTATGCGACAGTTTTTCAACATGACGGAAACTCAGAAAACGATAAATTGGGGTGCACCAACCGTGGAGACTACCCATGGGAACCCGGACTTACTTTCAGAAGAGGTGAATTGGGATTTTGTGGATTTTCTTACCTCGCAAGAATTTGTTCCGGAACTTTCGCCACCTTCTCCTTCATTACCGCACGTGGAGAATTTTAGACAGAGACAGAAAGAAGAATTGGAGAAATTTATACAACGACAAAAGGAAGCGGAACAAGCTTTTCTCCTACAGCAACAGCAGCAAGAAGAAGAGGTAAGAAAAAAACAAGAAGAAGAAGAAGTAGCAGTAGCAAAGAAACAAGGGTGTGAAAATCAAACGGTCACGGTACTGTTAGACATTTTAGCGGAGTTAAGAAGTCTGAAACAAATGTATCAGACTTCTTTATTATAACCGAAGAGAATACGACCTTCCCGAGCTGAACATTCCAACCCTGTGACTAAGCCTACCGTGCCACCCTTAGTGATTTCAACCAAATCATCATGATCATCAACAGTACGCAGTCCAGAAGTAGGCCTTGGCCGTGGCAAAGGCTTAAGACAGTTAAAGTTGATTGCTTAAACTCACCCCTACACCAAAAAAGGCCCTTTTTAGGGCCACTCCTATATCTCGAAAAGAGATAGACTTTCAATTGCCAATAACTCAAAAATAAAAACCATTTTACCCCTATAGTACGTGTCTGTGTATGAGTGTGCGTGAGTGTAGGTTCTTATTTTAAAATCAAAACCCAAAGACACTTACGTTTTACAGACTTTCTATTCTGGTACAAGTTTTACAATTCAATTCACAATTCACAACATAACACTTTAAAAAGTTCATACACTTCTTCTGCCTCATTGTTTAGTCTCTCTGTTTTTTAAATTTCTTCACCGTCACAGTCTTTTCCTCCTCTTCCTCCTCACTTTCTTCCCTTCTTCTTTTCTTCTCCTGTTTCTTTTTCTTTACCTGGCTGCTTTCCTCCTCTTCCTCCTCACTTTCTTCCCTTCTTCTTTTCTTCTCCTGTTTCTTTTTCTTTACCTGGCTGCTTTCTTCCTCCTCTTCTTCCTCTGAAGAATCCCTCTCTTCTTCTGACTCCTCTTGTTTCTTTTTTGGGCAATCTGGAGACCAATGTCCTTTTTCTTTACAATCATAACAGGTATCTTGACTTTTGTCTCTTCTAACCCCTTTTTTTTCTTTTTTGACGGTCTGGACACTCTGAAGACAAATGCCCTTTCTTCTTACAGATATAGCAAGTATCTTGACTTTTATCTCGAAAGGAAGGTGAGTAGTCCGACGACTGGTCTGAAGAAAATTTTCTAATGACCCCTCGCAACGCTTTGATGAAATGTTCGATTTGTGTAGTCTCTTCCATCGTTGTGCTCGGTTTGAGAGTGAAATGAATAGTGAAAGGACAAGACACATACCCTTTATATATGCTGGTCTGCTATGACTATAAATTAGTCCGTGGTGTTTAAACTTTAGTCATTTGACTTTTTGCTACAAGATGAAACGATCCAATTCATTTGAGAAGAAAGAAGAAGAAAGTAAGACGCAGAAACGTGACCTATCGCCTCGTACCAGAGCTGAAGTCTTGGCACAAATTCATGCCAGTGATTTTGAAGAGGACATGAGTGAACCAGAATTCAAGCTTAGAGAGTCTTCCTCTAAACAAAGTTCACCACCCTTAGTCAACCCTGAAAAGTACTATTCCATTCGAGAGACAGAAAAGCGCTCCTCTAGAAAATTTAGAACTACGGCTTACACGTACAGGGTGAAGTTTAAAAATTTCAAGTCCGACGTACCGTTAGAGAAAGAAGAAGGGATCATCACCGAGATGTGGGATTCTTTGCTCACCACACTCAAGCGACAATGTCAAGCCAAAGAAGACGATCGCTTGAGACTTTCCATACAACACGACGGCTTGAAATCCCCTGTTTGGATCGAGTTTAGTAGCCCTGCAGAATTGACCCCTTCCAAAGTTATGGACAAAATTCAACAGGTACAACACTCCAATGACCAGTTTGACATCACCGACGGAAAAGCCACACTGTTTATGACCCACGTCTCTCCTCCTCAAGGGACCGGACAACTCAAAAAGATGTTATTGGTGAACGACCTTCGCAGCATTAAGCGTAGCCTCGTCCAAATTCACAATTCTCAAGACCAGATGTGTTTAGCCAGGGCTATTGTGGTGGGACGAACCTATGTCAGCAAGAACGACACGGTAGAATGGAAAACAGACTGGGAGAACATTCGACAATCGGACCGAGCCAAACAACGAAGTGAAGCAGAACTCCTGTTACAACAAGCCGACCTGTCCACAGACACACCCTGTGGCATTCCTGAGATGCAAACATTGCAAGATATCCTAGCTCCACGCTACACCTTGAAAGTACACCCTCAAGAAGTGCGTGGGCCTCTGTTGTTTCGAGGAAAAGTCTTTAAAGATGGAAAATACATTGACCTCTATCATCACGATGACCATTTCGGTACCATTACCAGTATCACCGCATTCCTGGGATACGGTTATTACTGTGAGAAATGTGACTATGCTTATAATAATCGAGAGCAACACAAACATTGTGGATCGAAATGCTCTGAATGTTTGGCCTCTCCACCCTGTCTGAAGGAAGGACAAGAACGAGTGCATTATCCTGCTTGTCTGCGCACTCTTGTCAGTCCTACCTGTTACCAACAACATTTGAAGACGCAAGGTTCACAGAAGAAATGTGCTTGTCAACTGCTGAGATTGTGCCCTACGTGTGGACAAGGCATACTTACCAATAGTGCCAAGTTTCACGTATGTCGGGGAAAGAAAAAATATCACATTTGTCACCACATCGTGGACTTGGAACACAATGCTACGTGCAAAAATACCAACCCCAACCAGAGAAAGAGGATGGACACAAGAAGAAAGGCAATTTCATCTTTATCGATTTCGAATGCATGCAAGAGACTGGCATTCACATTCCTAAGTTCTGCGTGGCTCATCGAGCGTGCGAGAAGTGCATTCAAGAACCTATCTTCAGTCATTGCCCTCACTGCAGCAAGATTGCTGGAGGGCGTGAAAAAATCTTTCGGGGACCGAACATGCTAGTCGATTTCGCCCGATGGGTCTTAGACCCCATCGACAAGACGTGGAGCCAAGAGGACATCGAACGTTACGGAGATTGTCATCGTCATGCCACGGTGATGGCTCACAATTTCTCCGGATACGATGGACAGTTTCTTCTCAGATGCTATACGGAACATGGCACCGAACGTCCTAAAGTCACTTTGAACGGAGCCAAAATCATTTTCATGCAAGTGGGACAAGTACAGTTTAAAGATTCGATGAGCTATTTGGCCATGCCTTTGAGTCGAATGCCTAAAACGTTTGGAATGACAGAAATGGCTAAAGGGTACTTTCCACACTTTTTCAATACGGAAGCCAATCAACACGCCGTTCTACCCCATTTGCCTGAGGCTCACTATTACGACCCCGACAACATGCGTACCGAACAACGAGAAGCTTTCTACGCTTGGTACCAGGCTCATGCCTCCGACTCTTTCGACTTTCAGGAAGAAATGCTAAAGTACTGTCGTTCCGACGTGGACATTTTACAGCGATGCTGTGGAAAATTTCGAGAACTGTTCATGGAACACGGAGGGGTCGATCTTTTGAAAGAAGCTTGCACCATTGCCAAAGCGTGTTCCTTAGTGTACCGGCAACGATTCATGCCTGAAAACACCGTTGCTGTCATCAGTCCTCAAGGGACCAACTATGTCAAACGTCAATACTCGGTCAAAGCCCTAAGCTGGTTACATTACTTGTGCGACAAGGAAGACAAGTGGATTCAGCATGCCCGCAACGGAGGGGGCGAAAAGACCATCGGAACACATTCGGTCGATGGTTGGGACTTGGAAAACCCCAAGATCGTGTACGAGTTTAACGGTTGCTTATTTCACGGATGTCCCGTCTGTTACCCTGACCGTGGCACTAAAAATCAGTTTTTACAACGAACCATGGAAGACTTGTACCAGGCCACTTGTCAGCGACGCCTAAAGTTAGAACAGGAAGGATACCAAGTGGTGGAAATGTGGGAACACCAATACGATCACCGTTTGAAAACCGATTCCGAGTTTAAACGCCTTGTGGAAAGTTACCAGTTCATCGACCTCCTGAACAAGAGGGACAGTTTGTACGGAGGAAGGACCAATGCCACCTGTTTGCTGTACCAAGCCGACGAAGAGAAAGGAGAAGAAATCAAATACTTGGACGTGTGTTCGCTGTATCCCTACGTGTGCAAATATTGTCGCTTTCCTGCAGGGCACCCACAATTGTTCACCGAACACATCGACCTGAAAAACATTCGACAATACGAAGGCTTGATCAAGTGCAAAGTTTTTCCTCCTACGAACCTATACCATCCCGTCTTACCTCACCATTGCCAAGGCAAACTGATGTTTCCTTTGCGTCGTACTTGTGCTGAAACGTGCAACCAAGATCAACTTTCTCATCACACCCAGGAAGAACGGGCCTTGACGGGGACGTGGGTCAGCGTAGAATTGTTCAAAGCTCTGGACATGGGATACCAACTGTTAGAAGTGTACGAAATTTGCCACTTTCCCAAGACACAACAATACCACAAGGGTGACCCCACGCGGAAAGGCATTTTCGCAGACTACGTGGATGCCTTTTTGAAACTGAAGCAAGAAGCCAGTGGCTATCCTTCCTGGTGTCACACTCCTGAAGACCAAAAGACATTCAAAGAGAAATACTGGGCACAAGAAGGCATTACCTTAGATCACATCGAGAAAAACGAAGGCAGGCGATCGTTTGCCAAAGTGATGTTAAATTGCTTGTGGGGTAAAATGGCACAACGACCGTGTTTACCCAAGACGGAATATTTGACCTAACCTTCCCGCTATTTCCAGATGATTCACGACAGAACCAAATTCATGAAACACGTGGACGTCGTTCGCGAGAATTTGATCTTGGTCAATTACGAAGAAGATCTGGTTTTTTTACAAGACGACCCCTTTGGAAATGTCATCATTGCGGCTTACGTGACAGCTCATGTTCGCTTAAAATTGTACGAAGCTTTAGAACTGTTAGGGGAACGTGTCCTGTACTTTGACACGGACAGTTGCATTTACATCATTCACCCGAGTCAACAGCACCCTGACATCGAAGAAGCCCGTTTAGGAGCCTAGACAGACGAGCACCCCGACGACAAGATTCTAAGTTTTGTCAGTGGCGGTCCAAAACATTACGGCTACGAATACCAGGACAAACAAGGAGAAGTGCACACGAAGTGTAAAGTGAAAGGATTGACTCTGAATTATCGTACCAGTGGAGTGGTGAACTCTGACGTATTGAAAGAAGCCCTGCAGTCTAGAGAAGATGAACACTTTAAAATGACCACCTATCAGCCCAACAAAATTGTACGTTTACCCACCCACCACATCGTCAGTCGACCCTTGGAGAAAGTTTATCAAATCGTGTACCAGAAGCGAGTGCGGCTTCCCAACCACTTTACATTGCCGTATGGAGATGTCGGTATAAAACATTGGTTGTAAGAGGAAAGCCACCCACCAGAAGGATGACTTCGCAACAGCAAGAATCGAGTGAAAAATCCAGTGAGAACTCCAAGTTCAAACCCTACCATTTTCCGGTTTTCTTGCCTGACTATTGTGATTGTGCCCGTCGATTGGACACGTTTCAAAAATGGCCTACGGATAGGAAAGGATTACCTACTGGGCATGTTTTATCTAGAACAGGATTTGTCTACTTGGGACCTGAGACTGGATTGGGATACGAAGTACAGTGTTTCAGTTGTGGCCTGAAGTTACGAATGGATCTATGTATCTATAAAGATTCAGCTATTCTGGAACATACTCGATGGTCTCCGCACTGCCCTTACCTTTCTATGGCCTTTCCACCCATTACACTACGGTACAATTATGACGGCTCCTTAGAGACGGTACCTTCCGAAACAAGACATAAAAAACGAACGATGTACAAGCTTGAGACTTTATTGCGACTAGTATAAAAAGGGGGCTATGGTCAAGATCGAACACTTTAAAGTGACCACCTATCAACCCAACAAGATTGTACGTTTACCCACTCACCACATCGTCAGTCGACCCTTGGAAAAAGTCTATCAAATCGTGTGCCAGAAGCGAGTGCGACTTCCCAATCATTTCACCTTACCGTATGGACACGTCGGTATTGGTCTGTATACAAAAAGGAACCCTAGGCAAGATCGATAGTTCATTGTGACTACCAAGACCAAACGAACAAGATGAATACTTTCAGAGAAACACAAAACAAGTTCAGACAGGCACAATTCAAGTTTGGGGCCTCTGAAGTGGAATGCGATTGTGAGCCTTGCGATGGGAACGATGCTGTACGCTCTGACGTTAGCGATGCCGTAAAGCATCATGGGAACTTTGTTCTCACTGCCCCTATCATGGAAAGTGATGCTGTGCGTGTCAAACCTGAGGGATGCGAAAGCGATGCCGCTCGTCCTCTTGGACACTTTACTGGGTTTCGTTTTAAAGGTGGATGTCCACCTTCACGTCTACCTCCCTACGGATGTCATCCAGTCCTGAGCAAACTCCTGTCCATGTCACCCAACCCTCATTGAAACGAACCTGTGAAAGACGAATATTCGTTCCCTGTGCGTTTGTCGGAATACTGCAACTTTGAAAATCGTTTTCAATCGTTCAAAAGAAAATGGCCTAAGTATCTGGGAGGACCGACCCCCGAAGAATTAGCCAGGGCCGGATTTTACTACTTGGGCGAAGGGGATAAAGTCAAGTGCTTCAGTTGCGGTGTGTCACTTCACCACTGGGAACCGCAAGATTCAGCCTACCTGGAACATGCTCGATGATCTCCCAGTTGTCATTACTTACCATTAGTAGGACAATATATTTAAATGGATACTTTACAAGAGAACATTCGTGCCTTGCCTGTGGAGTTGAAAGAACGCATTTACCGAGAACTGGTCAAAATACAAGTCAAACGTAAAGAACAATTGCATCCGTTACGTCACCGGTGTTTGAACCACTGGTACCTGAATGCTATACAAGGACTGATTCAGTTGAAAGTGTTCCATTGGACAGACATTGATCAACGACCCCCCTAGTTTTAAAAAGGATTGGTTTGCTATTGATGATTCTATCTACTACATTGTAAACTTACTGCATCGAGTTCCAGAGGAAACGTTAACGAATTACCAACATCTTTTACACAATGTCAACTTAGTAAAAGAGGAAACTTCTGAACGAATTGTAATGTGTAAATTAGTGATTAAACGATTTAGATTCGACACTGAATTAAAACCATGTCTGTGCAAACGGTACATTTCTTGATTCAGAAAGAGGATTTAGTATGACCTATTCATGGATACTTTACAAGAGAACATTCGTGCTTTGCCTGTGGAGCTGAGAGAACGCATTTACCGAGAGGTGGTCAAAATACAAGTCAAACGTAAAGAACAACTGCATCCGTTACGTCACCGGTGTTTGAACCACTGGTACCTGAATGGTATAAGACAACTGATTCGTCAGAAATTGTTTCAGTGGTCAGATCTTGTTCAACACTTTGAGTTAGTGAATGATCGAAATGTTCATCATTTTGGTTACTTCGAGATTCACCTAGTGCAACGCATTGAGGAAGACGAGTTAAAGGATTACAAAAGTCTATTACGTGGAATCTGCTTAGCGGAAGAGGAAACTTCTAAACGAAATTTGAACTGTAGGTTACAGTTTGGAGCATTTAAATTTCCCACTGGAGAACGAAGATCTCTGGCTGGAAAGTACGTGTATTGCTTCCGAAACAAAGAGACTATAAAAGCAGGAATCCATGCCACGACTTTTATCACATGCGACTGAACAGATTCCGTGGAAGGAACTCAATGACCATATTGAAACCGTGGATCATTACCATCCATTATTACAAGAACTGTATCCAATCAATTTGGGACGGTGCATAGTGTGTCTTAGTGACTTGTTTTCTGGGATTTCGTTTACCAGCCGATTCCTAGTGGACTCTTTACGAACAGTATTTACCACCGAAATGTCTTTAAATGGTCACGAAAGACTCCTTTTTGCTCAAAGCCTTGCGTTTTCATCTGGATACTTCTCGACCTCTATGGGAAAAAAAGATTCGTCAACTTTTAGCTACCGAACACGTGTATGACGATGTGTGTGTAGCTTGTGATTTACACCCCCATTGGACAGATGTCCGTGCCTGGAAAGAATGGGATTTTGAGGCTTGGACCCAAGAAGTAGCCCGGTATACACGAGAGTTGTTCAAGAAAAAAAGTCACTTTTGAAACAGTGTTAGTGACAGTGCCAGAAGAAGAAGAAGAAGAAGAAGAAGAACCCGTCACCCAGGACAGGACTGTCGTGGACAGGCCTGAAAGACCCTTTCGGGAGGACACTTGTGTGACCTTACCCCCTATAGAACTGGTCAGAACATTACCCAAAACATGTTGTACAGACACTTGTTTTTATTCCACGTTAATGGTTTTCATGTGCCTTTTATCGTTGTACTTAAGCCTTTGGCTTCTATGTATTTTTGTCTTTCGCATTCATGTTTAAAACATTCAATAAACGTGTTCTGAAAAAAGTATATAAACTCTTGTCTTGTTTGTTTTCGTGTCACAAGTGACATTCCTGACACTATGGCTACCTCTGCTGTCTCTGCTCCCTCTGCCTCCACTGTCAAAGTCATTGACGAACACTTAGATCGTGCCAGTTGGGAGGCTTTGTATCTTCGCCATCCCTTTAACATGCTCATTGCTGGACCTAGCGGTTCAGCAAAACCGAATTCGTCAAACGTTTGATCGAACATAAACATCATTTGATCGATCGACCACCTCAACGCATCGTGTGGTGTTACAAAGAGTGGCAATCGGCGTACAGCCTCTTGCGAGAAAGTCAAGGCAATTCCATCGTGTTTGTGGAGGGCATTCCTAACGAAGACGACGGAATCGTCTCTGACTCCCGTCAAACCCATTTCGTCATTTTCGACGATATGTTAGGAGAAGACGAAGAAGAAATTAAACTGTGGTTCACGCGCAGAGGGCATCATCGTAATGCCAGTGTCGTTTACATCACCCAAAATTTGTTTCAACAAAGTAAAGCCAATCGCACCATCAGTCTCAATGCGCATTACGTGGTCTTGTTTAAAAGCCCTCGAATTAAATCGCAAGTGCAAGTCTTAGCTAAACAGTTAGGAACGCCTTGGCTGACTCAGGCGTAGGACGATGCCACTCAAACTCCACACGCTTATTTACTCGTCGATTTGAAACCTACGACCCCCGATGATTTGCGATTTCGTACCCAATTGTTTCACCACTGGTGCCAAGACGGAGGGCCTGTCCTGTACACGTCTCCGTCCTCGACTTAACCGCACCAAAAAAATCTATAAAAACCTCAAACACTTTTCGTCTGTCTCACACAACGTCAACATGACGTCCTCAGGTTCATCCACTTCCCCGTTGATGACACCAAGAACTGAAGAGTACTTGGAGACGTTGATCACACCAAGAACTTCTCCGTTGATGACCCCAAGAACTTCCCCAGTGGCAGGACCCTCCAATTTAGTGGCAGTGGCCGCTGCTCACAAAGTACCTGCTCACAAAATCAAAGTTCTAGAAAGATCGGGCATGTTACAAAGTTTACTGGATTTGTCCAAGGAAGAACTGGCTCGATTTAGTCCGTTACGCACCCCTGCACGACGTGTCATGCCTGTCCTGAAGTGGATACGCCGTAAAGACAATCAGTGGCGACGCGTTCGAGTATAAAAAAGGTCTGCGACCAAGTAGAGGTATCAATGAACTTGCAAAAGATGTCACCTCCAACAAGTCAAAAAAGAAAGAGACAAAGGCAGACTCGTCATCCGACAAAGCGTTTAGCCAAGCATCGACGTTACCCTAAGAAAACATACAGTCGTTCAAAGAAAAAGAGGTGTCAACAAAGGGGAGGATTCCCTGGCGATTTTGGGAAAAACATTGTTACCTGTATGACAAAGTGATAGTCCCCAAAAAAAGATTAAAGGGTGTGTGTTAAGTCATTGACGTTAGTGTCTGTTTGGTGAATGTCCCGGAACCCACAAGCAAAGATGTCACCCTCCAGAAAACATTCCTCTTCTAAACCCCAAGGAAAGAAAAGGAAAGGACTGCCTCCACGTTTAGTCAAACATGGGGACATGTTATCTGTCCTGTCCAAAGCCTCTCCACCCCTATGAAAAAAACTCATTCAATCAGCCTCCAAAGAGGTCATCGATACCGTGTGCGAATGTTGTTTGAACGTCTTGAAAGGCACGATCCCTTTGTCCAAACACCAGAAACAATGCTTAGGCAAACATCGACACGTTCTTCGCCAAATGGTTCAAAAGAAAATTCCCATTCGTCAAAAGAAGAAGATGTTGGTCCAACGTGGAGGAATTTTACCCCTCTTGCTAGGTCCATTACTGAAAGGAGTCTTGGGAACCGTGTTGGGAGGACTGATGGGAGCAAGATAAAAAGACCCTCTGAGGTCCCAAGATCTCAGAATCGACCCCTGACATCCCATGGAAGGACGAAATCTAGCTTTAGTGCCTTACAAACGATGGATGGAATACCATCGTTGGCAAGAACAACACACCCCGCATTTACCTCCCATTCCCCATCTGAGCGAGATGTCCCAGTTACAACACGAATTGCAGTCCTTAATGGATCACCAAGATTTGTCCGAAACAGAAAAATCGCAAAAGTACGGTCAACTCTTGCAACGACTGCAACTCTTTCACCAGAAAGCCTCAGACGAAACAGCTCTTCCCACTCTGAAAGATTTTAAGACCTTGATGAAAAGTCCAGCACCATCACCAGTACCACCACCACTACCAGTGACCAAGACAGAAAAAGGAGAAGAAGAAGAAGGGTTTCAAACTCCACCAGAAAAAGTACGCAAGTTAACAACACCACCTACCTCCAGAACTGGATGGATTAAAAAGATGATGACCACCCCTTCTTAATCAGAAGAGAAAAAGAAGGTGAAGACAGAAGTGAAACAAGAACCAATATCCCCTGTTCAGACATCCTCCTCTGCGACACCTACTGCCGGTCGCACACGCAAAGCATTGCAATCCAAGAAAATACCCCAAGAGAAAAAGAGTAGCATTCTCCATGAGTGGGTGCCTTACTAACAAACAAACACAAAAAATGGAAAAAGTGTTAGCCAGCATTTACTACGATCCTTCCCATCCTGCAGGTTACGCAGGAGTTCAAAAATTGTATCGTGCTGCCAAAACGCAACTTCAAAGTCTCCGTTTACCTCAAGTGTAACGATGGTTACAAGAACAAGCTACTTACACTTTACACAAGCCCATTCGACGCAAGTTTTCCAGAAGTCGCACCCAAGTGGAAGGCATCGATCATCAATGGCAAGCCGATTTAGCCGATGTCTCTCATTTGGCCAGCTACAATCGCGGCTACAAATATTTGTTTTGTGTCATCGACGTCTTTTCCAAATTTGCCTGGGTCGTACCCTTGGCTTCCAAATCGAGCAGCGAGTTAGTGCAAGCCCTGCAACGAGTGTTGAAACAAAGCGGTCGTCACTCTCTTCGATGGCAAACGGACAAAGGTACCTAATTTCTGAACCAAGCTTTCCATAAAGAATTAAAGAAACGTGACATTCATTTTTTTTACCACCGAGAATCCCGACGCACTTTGAAAGAACGCATGTGGAAATATTTTACGCATCACCACACTCTGAAGTACATCGACATATTACCGCACCTGGTGCAAGCGTACAACCAATCTTACCATCGAAGCATTGGACGTGCCCCGCAAGAAGTGGCCCCCGAGAACGAAGTGTTGGTGTTTGAGCGCCTGTTTGGTACTTCCCCGACGAGGGCTGTCCCCAAGAAAAGTGGAGTGTTGACCGTAGGAGATTGGGTGCCCATTGGCAAAACCAAAAGCACTTTCGACAAAGGTTACTTACCTAACTGGACTACCGAATTGTTTCGCGTCACTGGACGAGTGCATGGCCATCATCCTGCCGTCTATAAATTAGAAGACATGAACGGAGAAGTGCTCAAAGGAACGTTTTATTTGCCCGAGTTACAACGTGTCACCAAAAACGAAGACGACGTGTACGACATCGAAAGCATTCTCGAACGCAGAACCCGTAAAGTGGGCAAACGACGTGTCAAAGAAGTCAAAGTACGTTGGAAAGGATATCCATCCAGTTTTGATTTTTGGATCGACGCTTCGCAAGTCATCGACTATAAAAAGAAGTGACCATCATGCCTTTTCACACAAACGCAGCTACTACTGCTACCACTCCTTCACCCAGTTCTTCTCTGCAAGATTTACAGAAACAACCCTTGTGGGTGTGGTGGGGAGAACGTGTGCCTAAAACGCAAATCGTCTTTTTCTGCCAAATCTTCGTGGTGTATTGTGTCATCGGGGCAGCCATTGCCAATTTGAGTTTGCAACAAGGAGACAAACAATTGTGGACCATTTTATTGAGCAGTTGCATCGGTTACCTGCTTCCCAATTCCTCCCAGAAATTCTCTTCCAACGGGAACAACGGGAACCTTGTGTCCAGTGCCAGTGTCAGTCACCACTCCAACAACAACAACAACCCTATTTTGGGCGGAGACACGCCTCTGATGTCCAGTAACCCCTCGGACAGCACAGAACTCTGGAATTATGAGTCACCAAAACCAATTTTACTTAACCTTACCCAGTGACAATTCCATGGAGGTGTTTCCCAACAACACGTTGTGCTGTTACACGGCCAAATTACCTCAGACCATCCAATTAGATCACGAAGCCCATTGGGAAGTGGCTTTAGTGGAAATGATTCACCCAACACAAATCAAAAACATCACTGAAACTCAAAACACTTTTGAGGTCGAAATCCTGAACGAACAATTGCAACACGCCATGAATGATATCGTTTTTTCAGGCGACGAAAACCAACCATCAATCCACTCTTCAGTATCTACACCTTGAAAATTCCGGCAGGGTTTTATTTTAGTAGCCAACATTTGGTGGATAACATTGCGGACAGGTTCAACTTAGCCTTTGGCAAAGCCCTGAACACAGCCAAAAAAAGTGTCACCCTGGAGTACTATAAAGTGGCTCGTCGCTTACTGATGAAATTTCAGGATACCCAAACGTTGTCCATCAGTTTTAATCGTGACTTGTTTGATATTTTAGGTGGAGACAAAAAATGGCTCCAAATTTTAAACCGAAGATCAACAGCAATACGGAATTTTACAAGTTTTTTAGATTCCCTGTAGAACTGAACGAAGGACTGAATTTGATGTTTGTGTACTCCGATGTGGTGGAGTACAACGTGGTGGGACACACCTCCGTACCGTTACTGCGTGTCATTCCTTTCAAAGTGGATGGTACCACGAACAATGACCAGGAAGGTGGAAACACCTATCACGTTCACCGCGAATTTGTACATCCTCACTATTTGCCGGTCAGCAAGTCGTATTTGGACACGGTCAACATTGCTATAAAAGGAGATCTGGGACAAAATATTCCATTCACCAAAGGAAAAGTCACGGTGAAACTCCATTTTCGAAAACGGTTCTCTCACGAGTTGTAAATCATGTATCCAGTGTACCGAGGCGTTGCTCGACAGCGAGGACACGGTTTAGGAGATATGCTAAAATCGGCTTTTCGTTCGGTGGCCCCGGTGTTGAAACCGATGTGGACACGCGGATTGCACGCCTTCAAAGATGCGGCACTGACACACGGTAACGAATTTCTCCAAAATGTCATCATCGACAAACAAAACCCCAAAGAAGCCTTCCTGAGGGCAGGCAAAAATGTCTTGCTGCAAATGGGTAAAGACCTTTTGGGTCGACGAGAAACACCTATAAATGCCCTGCACGCTACCGAGTCAGGCATTCAGCAAGGACAAGGCAGAAAGAGACGACGAAGAAAACACCCTTTCACCAGACTTCACACTTCTAAAGCTAGAAAGACAAAGAAAAGAAGAACCGTTCGAGACCTAGACGTTTTCGATTATTGAGAAATAGAAAAAATGATGCACCGAGAGTCTTGCGCTTGTTCCAAGTCGGAACTGGATCTGTTTGCCATGCCCCCCACCATGATGACCATGGAAGAATCCCAGTGGGTGGAATTTCACCCCGTCTCCTCTTTGACAGCCTCAACTCCCATCGAGTCTGAAATCAAAGCACAGCCCGAAGATTACATCGATCTGAATAGCAGTTACTTGTACCTGAAGGTCAAAGTTGTAGATAAGGACAATTTGGACCTAGATGACGACGACGTAATAGCTCCCGTCAACAATTTCATGCATTCCTTGTTCAGCTCAGTGGACTTGTACTTGAATAACAAACTGGTCAGTAGCAGCATGGATACTTACCCTTACCGAGCGTACCTGGAAAATCTCCTGACGTACGGAAATGAAGCCAAGAACACCCATCTGGATGCTTGTGTGATATGGAAACCTGACACACAAAACAAGTTTACAAGTCTAGATGAACACAATGTGGGGTTTAAAGAGCGTTAAGAGAAAACTGCTAAAAGCCGTAGTGTAGAACTGATGGATCGCTTGCATTAGGACATGTGGTTGCAAGAGAAATATTTGCTCAACGGTGTGAATGTCCGCCTGAGACTGAATCGCAGAAGTACCGCTTTCCATTTGTTGGCTAATGTTTCTGCTGCCACTTGCAAAACTGTCATCGAGGAAGCCAAGCTCTACGTACGACGTTTGGAAGTGTTACCTAAAGTGGGAAACGACATCAGTCAAACGTTGAGCAGAACGACCGCCAAGTATCCAATACGCCGAGTGTAAGTGAAAACCTTCACCATTCCTGCTGGACAGCGATCCATGATCGAAGATTATCTGTTCCAAGGACAGTAACCCAAACGTTTAATCCTTGGTATGGTCGAGAAAACAGCCTTCAACGGAGCTACCCTTAAAAATCCTTTCTACTTTCAACCCTTTGGTGTGTCCAAGATCGAAGACAGTCGCGATGGCAAGACCTTGTGTACCCGACCTTTTGAACCTGGCTTTGAGAAGAACAATTACCTGAGGTCGTACTTGTCCCTGTACGAAACCACGGGACAGTTAGGAACCAACACCAGTCACGGCATTACGTACGAAGATTAGGCAGGAGGCTATGCTTTGTGGGTTTTCGATTTCACTCCAGACCAAGGCAGCGACGAGGGACATTTCCACCCTATAAAATCAGGCCAGATTCGAGTGGAAATTCAGTTTGCACACCCAGCCCCTACTGTAACGGTGAACGTCATCCTGTATGCAGAATTCGATAATACCATAGAAATCAACAGTTTGAAAGAAGTCATTCTAGATTATTAGAAGCTATGGAAGACTGTTGTCCCTCTTTACCTAGTGGAGAAACTTTGGACATGGAATGTGAGGAGACTGTGGAAGAAGTTATCATGATGAAGTCAAGATGGCCAGAACAAGAAACCCATTTAGTCTCCTGTTTTGCCAAATACTTGGTCGAAACAATTACGGAATTGATCAAAAAGATTGCTATGGATGTCAAAACGATCATCCCAGTCAAATTCAACACGATAAATGCCTGATGCTGAGTCAAGAAGAAAAATTGGACGAGTATCTGGACGACGCTTGGAGTCTCATCTCGGACGAAGTCGTGTTGCATCAGTGGTATAAAGACTTGCGTGAACATTCTTGTCCACCATTAACCACTCAAGAGATCCATCGTATCGAAGCTCTCCTGAATCAGAGTGGGGAGACGAAGCTAAACGCCTTTTACTTGTCAGACATTTTCAAGCAAAAAGTCAGGATCGAATTGATCACTTATTAACTGTGAAGAAGAAAAAAACACACACAAATCAATGGATACCTGGGAACTTTATTACCTTTTGAACCACAGTTCGTATACCGCCTTTTGGAATCCTGTCGTCTGTGCTGAAGATGAACTCCCTCATCGCAAACCTCAAGACCATCAAGCTTATGCGATCAATACGGACGACAGTCATCTCCCAGGAACCCACTGTGTAGCCGTCTACTTTCCTCAAGAAGGATGTGTGTAATATTTTGATTCGTATGGATGGCCTCCTTTGGAAGACGATATCATTGACTTTATGAGAAGAAATGCTCAGACCACCCGATTCAATAATGTCAAATTACAAGGCACAGATTCCTTGGTGTGTGGACAGTACTATGTGTATTTTCTGCATCATCGCGGTCTGGGCTATTCTTTAGAACATTTAGTGACTCATTTTGATCCTCGTTCTTCTTCAAGAAACGATATGAAAGTAGATAAATGGTTTTGTGACCATTATCTTATCTTTTGTCTCAAGCTAGGAAACGTAGTGTCCATCAATGGCCTAATGACTTCCAACAGTGGAAATCACAATTTCATTCACAACGTTGTCAACCCTGTCTAAAGTAGAGTGTTAGTTGAAAAAAATGTTAGTGATTTGAAAAAAAGTTTGATATTATATTGTTTGATTATTGTTAAAAATGTTAGAGTTACTTGTTAGTGTTAAGTGATTTTTGAATAAAAAATGTTGTTTTGAAGAAAAAATGCCTTTGTCTTTTGTTTGGCTAACGGAATCTTGATTCATGCTCTTTGACTTCTTACTATCCTTCTCATGACACTCACTGAACGGTCCGACTCGAAAACCGTGTGGGGATGTTTTCCTTCACGTGCGCGCTTTGACTTTAAAAACCGGGGCAGTTTCCAGTCTAACCATCCATTGTCGACTCGTCCTCCTACGAAGATGTGCTCCAGACTAGCTAAGCTAAACGAAGCCTACGTGAATTTGCATAAGGTCAGACACAGTCTGATACCGAAGCCTGAAGAGACAGAGAATGTGAGAATGTTAAAAGTCACTGAAGACCTGATAGAAGAGCTCTTCAGAGAAGAAATTAACAGGGAGAAAAAAGAATGGACAGAGAAGTACAGACTTCAGAAACAGCAGAGAGAGCAGCAACAGCAACAACAACAGCATCAGCAACCTGAGCCTGACAGAGGCTTTGTCGACTGTCGTATCGACACCAAAGAGTTCTTCTTCTCTTTCCGAAGAAGCAGACCTATTGTCAGAAAGCCTATCGTCAGAGGACGTCGCATTCTTGGAATATAAAAGATTGCCCTAGCTTCAACTTCGCACACAAAAAAAACAGCCCTTTTCAGGGCTACCCCAATCTCTAGAAAAGAAATAACAATAGATTGCCTGTAATAAGTTAAATAATAGAAGTGCGTGTATAAGCACACGAATTGTTTTTCTTGCTTAGAAAGAGCGTGTGTGTGTGTGTGTGTGTGTGTGTGTGTGTAAGTATTTTCTTTAAGTGGCTTGTCAACATGTTTTAGAATAGTGATGGGTAGTATAAAAAAGTGAGTGTTTCTTTTAGGTCCGCGCATTGTTTGGTCATGATCTAGGTAATATAAGTTTTGTCTTAGGGGATGTTTTCCTTCACGTCCGCGCGTTTTAAGTGATAATCTAGGTAATATAAGTTTTGGGTCTTAGGGGGATGTTTTCCTTCACGTCCGCGCTTTAACTATACATTGAAAATCGCTCTGCAGTCTAGCTACCCTTGTTGATTGATCGACACTAGAGAATGAGCAGAAGGCTAGCGAAACTGTTAGAACTTCATGTGCACCTGGAATATGCCAGGCTCATACTGAATGAGCTGGCCGCAGAGGCTATAGTGGAAGAAGGAAGGATGAAAGATGAGGAGAGAAGAAAAAAAGAAGAGGTGGAGAGAAGAAAGAAAGAAGAGGAGGAAAAGGAGAGAGGTTTGGCTGTACCACAGACACAACAAGGAAATTTCAGAATCCCAGAGACAGAAGATTGGGATTCTGAAGCCACTCATTCCGCCTCTGCACTCCCAGCAAAAAGAGTGAAAGGAGATTGGTGTAGGAGATGCGTTTGCGGTGCCAGGCCAGGGAGGTGCAACCATTAACCAGGTGCCCTGGAGTTCAAAACAAACAGCCCTTTTCAGGGCTACCCAATACTCTAGAAAAGATACAGTAATCCATTTGCCAATGTGTGTATGTAGAGTAGTGTGAATATAAACACCGACTCTTTTTTACTAGTGTGAGTGTATGTGTTTATGTATATGATTGTGTGTTTATAAGCACTAGCATAGGTTAGTGTGAATAGTAGATTATTGGGATTTGATTTTAATGATTTGCGTGCGTGGATGGTAGATTTTGGGTTTGTTTATTGCTGCTTCGCGTATGTGAATAGTAGATATTATGAGAAGAGAAAAGTAGGGGATGTTTTCCTTCACGTCCGTGCGTTGTTTGGTCATGATCTAGGTAATATAAGTTTTGTTTTTCAAGTTTGAAAACTATCTCTGAATTTGCTTGACTTGTTTACTGTTTAAAACCGGCTTGGTGTATAATTTTAAAATTTCTACTGAGTGCGGCCACCACCAACACCAATTAATATAGAAAAAAGGAACAGGACAACTTGTGCAAAGAAATAATGCTAAGAAGAGGAAACGATTAGCAACCCGGCAAGCCGTGAACAAAGGAATTGCACAGATCTAAGGAACTCTCACAAAGGAACGATAGGAACACCCAGTAAGATAGTAATATATCAGACAAAGGAAATCCAGCCAAGCAGCCCGCCACGCAGCCATTTTGGATCATACCACCTCGTATAAAAGCTAAGTACTTTAGTACAAGGTAGGAAAATTACTAAGCCTGCGGGCAATTAAAACTCTATGCTGTTTACATCTCACTATAATATATTTTACCTTACTTGTACTAAATTCCGTATCTACTCAATTTGCCGCCTATTCTCTTAAACAGTCTCTAAGAAACATACTAGAACCGACTGGATTGAACCCACACATGATACAAGCACCAAATATCATTGTGTGATTTTCAATCATAGAGAATAAATTCGACAAATTACACAACTAACCACTACCTTTTTCTTATAATAACAACTCTAGCTGTTAGCACTGTTACCGAAAACAGGCACTAGGAAACACACTGATACCACGCCTGGTCAGAATCTCACAAATTACAAGCACAAGCTAACCGCTGTGAGATTTTCCGATTCACGGAACGTAACAGAATCTCATCTCTCATTGTTTCTTCATAACCACAACCACTATTAACAACAATAAGTAACCTAAACCTTATTCAAAACCAAAGTAGGAATGTCTCAATCAATCACAAACAAACTTAACTTTAACACTAGAAAACAAATTCTGAGAAACAATAGGCTTGAAAAGGAAATGAAATCACATAAACCTCCCACCCCTATGACACCAAACCCGCAAATAATCACGGGGAAATTGGATCTCAGTGAAAACTCCAAGCACCTTGAACTTTGCGAGAAGAATCTCAACTTCTCATCCACTCCTGAAAGGAAAGATTTAACAACACCGCGTCTAACCACCCCTGAGAGAAATGAACTAATTCAAATATCAGCAGCCGACTTAAGTATCAACTCAACTGTAAGTTTCAAAAACTTACTAGATCCATCGGCAAACAAGGACCTGGATGATACAATACCTATAGAAACACCAATATCGCCACTCCAAAAACAAGACCAGCCACCCACCCCCAAATACATGGTCATTGCACAATCCCCGGAAAAAAAACATATAGCCATGATAATAAGAAACCCACCGAAAATAGGGCCCAACTCATGTAACAAAGGAAAAACTACACCCAAAATGGGGCCCATGGTAACGATAACTCCACCCATTCATATCAGTAACAACAAACCGAAATATCATAACAGTCAGACACCTGGACCATCAAAACCCTTAACTGAAGAACAATTACTCAGCAGCCGAAACAAAACACAAGCTAACCCAACCACTAAATCAAAACCTAACAGTCAGACCCCTGGACCATCAAAACCCTTAACTGAAGAACAATTACTCAGCAGCCGAAACAAAACACAAGCTAACCCAACCACTAAATCAAAACCTAACGTGTGGGATGGCAAGGGTAAAGGGAAGGGACCCATGTTTACCAAGAACAAACCTGCCCCCCAAAATAATTCAAACTCACACCCCCACAAAGAACCAAAGAAACAGGCCAAATTTTCATACCACCCCATAGAACACACACTTTATATCAGTAGCAACTCCAATAAACTGATAAACTTAACTGTTAACAGTCTCACACAGGCCCTCCTTAGGGTTCATCAAGGACAATTCAAAATATTTAGGCCAAACACAAGATACATAATAGTACACTGCAGCACTCGCAGTCAAATGGCCAAATTCCTAGAAATTGAAATTATTAACAACATTAGGGTTAACGTCGAAAGACACAAACAAATAGGGACAAAGAACATAATAACCAAAACACACAATAGCAACCAGACCCTCATGGCAATAAACAATAACACACGAACAAATGACTTAGCCACATACTCCCGCACGAACACCCCCACATTTAAAGCAGTTCTAAAACTCACAGGACAAAATAAAGGGATAAACAATGAAACCCTCACTGCCAAACTCAAAGACAGTGGTACCCCCATAAATAGGGCGTATAAACTCAAAAATCATTTAGGACAGGAAACCAATACAGCGATACTAGAATCAAATTCTCCACTCTCAACCATGATAAGACTAGATCACTCTGGGGCACGCCACCGCCTTGAGACATACATAAACAAACCCAGGTTCTGCAGCAACTGCCAACACTGGGGACATTTCTCTAACAGATGTAGATATACCCAACTATGCTACAAATGTGGAGGAAACCACAAAGATATATGTTGTAGAACCACACCCAAATGTACCAACTGCAGGGGCCCGCACCTACCTAAATCCCACGAATGTCCCAACACTATCAAGGAATATCAAACCATAGATATCATGAACAACAAGCAAATCCCGTATCATGCGGCGAAAAAACTAACCCCCAGTAATAAAAATTACCACATCATGACCCCAAACAAACCAGCAACTGAAGCAACCACAGCCCAAACACCCAACCTACCAAGGTCAAACAAGGTCAAACAAGATCAAACAAGATTAAATAAACAAGATACATTCTTAATCAAATCCCACAAAGACTCACAACTCCACCCCGAAGAATCAGATAACACTAACACCAAAAACAAATCACTGTCAAACCCGACAATAGAAAAGTTACTCACAGAGATCAAAGCCGAACTTATCAACAACCACCACTACATCGTGGATAAAATAACACAGATAATAAGCATAATAAGCAAAATCGAATCAAATTTGAAGTTAACATAATAACCCTCAACACAAAAGAATCAATAAATGACCACCCCAATAATGGATTATACAACAAACCGGAACATTATAATATGGCAATGGAATGCTAGAGGCTTAATAAGTAATATCAGTGAACTCAAAGCCAAATTACAAAGCTTAGAACACAAACCAGATATTATATGCATTCAAGAAACAAAAATAACAAGTAGAACCAAACAAATACCCAAACTCCCAGGATATGCCCCAGGTCACTTCAAAAATCGAACCACGGGACAAGGAGGTGGGGGTTTAGCCATCTATATAGCAGATAACATCCCGAATGTAACAACAATAACCATAACACCAACCCCAGGTAGCAACGAAGCATTCGAAATTCAGTCCCTCATAATTCATACAGGCAAGGGTCAAATACAAATATTCAATATTTATGACCCAGGGGGAACATCAGGCACAGCTAACTTAATTACTTACAAACAAATAAATGATCACAAACGAGTAAATCAGATCGTCATCTGTGGAGATTTCAATGCCCATAACGAGCTATGGGGGGGCGGTGTGACGGACAAAAGAGGCAAATTGATTGAAGAATGGACCGCAGAATCTAACTTAGCCATTTTAAATGACGGTACAAAAACACGCCTTAACCCAGAAAACGGTCTCATGTCTGACATCGACCTCACCATTTGCTCGCCATCAATAACCCAGGTGGCGGACTGGAGAGTGGATCAAACTGACCCCTTGGGCAGTGACCACTTTCCAGTAATAGTCACCCTGCAGATGACGGTCCAATACAACTCGCTAAAAAGAACCCCTAGATGGATATATTCAAAAGCAGATTGGACCTCATTTAATGAAACACTAAGCAAAATAGACACCAAAAACATAGAAAATGATAATATTAATAAATATTACGAAGACCTGATTGATACCATACTAAAGGCAGCCACCACTAACATACCCAAAACCAGTGGTAACCCACATAAACAAGGAGTCCCATGGTGGAATGATGAATGCAAACAAGCCATCACTGATAAGAAAAAAGCCCTCAATAAATTCAAACGCACTAAAAACTCTATTGATTTCACTATATATAAACAAAAGGAGAAAAACCTTAAAAACATAATTAAACAGGCAAAGGAATCAACTTGGCATAATTACTGCACGAATATCAATATCACAACTAGTACCAAACAAGTCTGGGATAAGATTAGATCAATTAGAGGAAAGACAACTAACACCACTCCAAAAATAGCTGGAGCCATTACTAATAAAGAAAAGGCTGACCGACTAGCTCAGCATTTCTCAGATATGAGTAGCAACACCAACCACACCCCAGCATTTCAATTACATAGGGACAAAGTAGAAAGAACCCATAGTAATCTCTTTAAAGACCTCGGTCCCAAAGTCTCGAACCTAAATAAAGACATTACAACTTACGAATGGGACCTAGCATTGAAAACCAAAAACGAAACTAGCCCAGGGGAAGATCAAATAGGATACACAATATACAAAAATATCCCAAATAACATTAAACAAACAATTATTAAATTACTAAACCAAATATGGACCTCAGGCAAACTACCCGATAAATGGAAACACGCAATAGTAATTCCAATACCCAAGCAAGGAAAAGACCCTAACGATATTAGCTCCTACAGACCCATTTCCCTAACAAACAACATTTGTAAGATCATCGAAACCATAGTCACCAACCGACTCAAACACCACCTAGAGAGCAATAATTTAATCTCCGATAATCAATGCGGATTTAGAAACAAAAGATCCACCACGGATCAACTAATACGATTAGAAACCGCAATTAAATTGGCGTTCAACTCCAAACGCAAAGCTGATAGGAATTTAATTGCAGTATTTATTGACCTCGAAAAGGCATTCGACCTTGTATGGACCAAAGGCTTATTAGCCAAACTCAACCACTACGCCATCACAGGTCGAATGTTTAAATTCATTGAAAACTTCCTCGCTGACCGTAAAATATCAACCAGAGTCGGCGACACCTACTCTGAACCACACACACTTGAAAACGGTACACCACAAGGGAGCGTACTCAGCCCAACCCTTTTCAACATCATGATTAATGACTTGGACACCAACTTAACATCAAAACTAATTGAACTCTCACAATTTGCTGATGATAGTGGATTATGGAGAGCAGGAAACCCTTCCAACCACAAAGTAATCAGCGATATTCAAACAAGTTTAAACAAAATAGGGAAATGGGCTGATAAATGGGGTTTCAAAATATCCCATGAAAAAACCATAGCAGTATTATTCACCACCAAACGTAAATTACAAAATCAGTTTCCCAAACTCACCATCCAAAATCAAGAAATTAAATTCGTAAATGTAGCACGATTTTTAGGAATGCATTATGACTCCAAGCTAAACTGGGGACACCACATAAACGAACTAGTCAAAAGGTGTAATAAAGACCTTAACCTCCTTACAACCCTTAAAGGAACCACCTGGGGATCCAATCAAGAAACCTTACTAGCTTTATATAAATCGTTAATTAGATCTAAACTAGATTACGGATGCCAAATTTACAACTCGGCACCGCAAAATAACCTCAAAAAACTAGATAGCATACAAAGAAAGGCCCTAATTATTTGCACTGGTGCACTACCATCCACATCACTAGTGGAACTTCAAATCTTAACTGGAGAACTGCCGCTCCACCTTAGAAGACAAGAACTCACCCTCAGATATGCAGCCAGGCTAACAACACACCCCGACACACACCCCACCCGGCTAGCTATAAATAAATGCAACATACCTTTTATAACTAAATTATCACAAAACATACCAGCAGGGAAATTAGTCCATCAATTAGTTGAACAACTTCCTATAGACAAACTCCAAGCAGAAATTGCAAATCACTATGACAAAGAACCATGGATAAATATCAACCCCACAGTTAACACCCTCATTACGAAATATGGCAATAAAAACGAACAGGAACTCAAACTAAACACAATCTGTACAGAAGAAATCAACTCAAAATATTGCAACTACATTAAGATTTACACTGATGGATCCAAAATTACAGAACCACCCAGAACAGCAGCAGCTTACGTAATCCCCGAACTTAACATTAAAGTAGGAAGAAGACTACCTAACCTCTGCTCTATATACACAGCTGAATTCTGGGCCATACTTGAAGCACTCAAATGGATCAAAGAGAACAAAATACCCCAAGCGGTAATAATAAGTGACTCGCTAAGCGTCATAAACTCAATACTTAATAACAACACCAAATCAAGAGAAAACTATCTTAGGCAAATCAATTTATTGTTAAAAATACTGAACAATAATAACTTACAAGTAGAATTTATGTGGATACCATCCCATATTAACATACCAGGTAACGATATGGCAGATATAACAGCTAAACAAAAACTAAACGAAACCACTCACATCAACCTAGATTATAGCATATGCGAACTCAATAGCATATCTAAAACCCTCATTGATAATAAATGGCAGGAATTATGGAACACAAGCACTCAAGGCAGGAAACTAAAAACCATCATTAAAGAAGTATGTAGAAATAGGAAACCACCCAAAACAAAAGGCAGTGAACAAAAATTCATAAATAGAATACTCACGGGCAAAACCAAGCTGGCTAACAGCTTCGGACAGTACATAGGACCACAACCACATAACCCTAACTGCTACCACTGCAGGGTCCCAGAAGACATAGAGCATATTTTTAACAACTGCCATACACTTGAAAAAGAAAGGGCTAAGTTTAAAGTTAAACAGCATAAAATTGGATCCCCTACAACATACCCAGAATTCTTGATGAACACAAACCCCAATATTAATCTAACATTCAAAAATATCATAAGTTTTATACACGAATCCAATCTACTCAAAAAAATCTAAGAAAGTAAATCAAAGACCAGTTAAAAATATAACAAATCACTGTTTGGGAATTATGACGGCCGGCTCGGTCTCGTGGGTTCACAGACTGACACAGCCGTTCATAGCCCGAATAATAAAAACCAGTTAAGGACGAATATTACAAAATCACTGTTTGGGAATTATGACGGCCTGCTAGGTCTCGTAGGTTCACAAACTGACACAGCCGTTCATACCCCGAATAATAAAAACCAATTAAGGCCACAAAAAATTAAAATAGGAAAATAGGAATTAATTAAAACAGGACTCCATAATAACATACAAACAACCATAAAAACAAGTTTTCATTCCAAACCAATAAGATAGGGAATCAAAATAAATAAGGAATTGATGAATAAAAAAAAAAAAAAAAAAAAAAAAAAAAAAAATACTCCAAACCGTCTCCTTGTCTCTTAAACAACATCTGGCTGAACTTTTAAATCAAGCTTCCACAGCTATTTCTACTAACATACTCAGCCAAATCCAGGCAATGTTGGCAGACGACACTGAAGAATTTGAAACTTCCACGCTGGCAGCGGCCCTGGAAGTATCATCATCCAGCGGCGATGAAGCTGATGAACCTGCACCACCTAAACAGAGTGGAAAAAAGGAAGGCTCTGTCTACCGGAATATCGGACTGGGAAAGGCAATTGATGATATCAAAAAAGCGGGCCACTTCGTCAATGCCACAAGACCGGGTGTCCTAATGTGACCTCATCGCTGCCGACCAATCCTGGCGGGAGTCACATACTGCTTGGTTTGACACCTGGGGCATTTCAATCCAACTAAGAAACACGAGTGTGTGGTGTGACTATTCCCACTCATGTCTATTAGCCTTTCAGTCAGGTTGTTAAGGACTAGTTAGTCCTACACCTGAGTGGCTAAATTAAAAAGTACTCTTTGAGTACATAAAAGCCTGGGGGATGAGGCTCCTTTTCCTTCCCCCAGGAGTAATTAAAAATCACGCAGTGCGTGAATAAAAAAGTGGTACATGTTCAAAAGAACGAAAACCACTATAATCCAACTAACTAACTAACTAAGTTTTGTCTTAGGGGATGTTTTCCGTCACGTCCGCGCGTTTTAAGTGATGATCTAGGTAATATAAGATTCGAGTCTTGGGGGGTGTTTTCCTTCACGTCCGCACTTTTCGTATAAGAACCCACAACGTTCGTCGTTCGCACCATTCTACAAAGAATAAAAAAGAAGTTGGCTTCGAACCACCTTGATAAAATGAAAAAATTGCAAGACGTCCTGGACAATTTGGACATGATGGGGCAAATGTTAGTTAACCTAAACGAGGATCACTATTCTTATAGTCCCCATCGAGTGAAGATGGAGATCAACAATTTAAGAAAACTAAAGGAAATCATCAGTGATCTGTTGAAAGAAATAAAGGAGGAGAAGGAGGAGGAAGAGGAAAGGATAAGGATGAGAGTATGGAACGAAAAAATTGAAAAGGAAGAAGAAAATGAGAAGAGAAAGAAAGGAGAGGAGGAGAAGCAGAAAGAAGAGAAAAAGAAGAAAAAAGAGGAAGAAAAGAAAGAAAAGAATAGAAAAAGTGTAGGACAGAAAATAAGAAGCTGGTGGAGAAATAGAAGAAATTAGAAGAAGAAGAAAACCAAAGGTCCTTTTCAGGGCCACTCCAATATCTTTCACTGCCTACCCCTTTTTTATTTTATTTTTTTTTATAAAAAAAATAGAGACCCCTCTCTGTTTCAATTTTCGCCTGTTCTATTTCCATAGACCAATCAGGTCGGGACCATATTAAAATAGGGTCCCGACCTGTTCCATTTGACGCTCAACAGTCCCAAATTCGTATGTTAAATTTACATCGACCCTATACAGTCCCAGGGTGGTTAATGTTAAATTTACATAGACCCTATACAGTCCCAGGGTTTTTGTCCATGCTAATTCCCATAGACCCTATATCGTCCCAGGGGTTTTGTCCATGTTAAATTTACATAGACCCTATATCGTCACAGGGGTGTTTTTAATGCTAATTCCCATAGACCCTGTATCGTCCCATATTACTACTTATGATGCCCGAGTGCTGGACATCACTATAAACTGCTTTATGCTGATATCGTAGCCGTAAGACCCAAGTTGTTAAAGGTAGGTTAAAATTCCAAACACACAATTCTGATAAGAACTATTCCAAAGAATATATTTCTGAAATTACGCGTTGACATTCTGCAACACTAGCCCATATTAACGTTCAACACACAATTTATACGTTTGCCACGTATATTTATTTAAGAGTTTAACGTTGTTTTTTTCTGAGTTTATCATGGTATAAACTGTCAGTTGCCAACTCACACAGCAAATAACGCCCGATGGGCATTATGTAAGCTGTGTGAGTCGGCAACTGATAGTTTATACCACGATAAACTCAGGAAAAAACGTTAAACTCTTATAATTGAAATTTCAATTATTCGTTATGTTCTTTTGTTTGCATCATTAAAAAACAGAAATCTTAACTGAGCGAAGTAATACATGTTTGGGGTTTTCTGTTACGTAGCACTTATAGCACTTTGGATTGTCCTGCTTGATCGTAATAAGGTCATCAAAATACCAGTCCTTCAACCAATGGAAGCCAAATTTATTCATTTTTTTAAATATTTTTAAATTGTTAAATAGAATATTCTTTTCTTTTGATGCTTACTTCGTGTCTTCCTTCACTGGCAGTGTTTATCTTATGCTGTACACGTGACTAGATATATATATATATATATATATATATATATATATATATATATATATATATATATATATATATATATATATAAGTGGGTATTCTTAGAAAAGTAGTTATCCTTACAGTTCATACAGAAATAAACGCAGTTCATTTTGATCACGTGGTAACATTCTGACCAATGGAAATGTTACTTTCCTTTCCCAGCTACTGGCCCAGTTTTCTCCCGCTGGATGGGGTTCTCTTGGGTGGGATGAGAAGATTGGAAATGATCAGCAGTATATAACAATTGTGTCTATTTTGGAACACCATTACATAGTCAGTTCCATTTCCGATGTCGTAACACTGTGCTGGAGCGCACGTCCATCATAAAAGAACGTACTTTGTTAGTATCGACCACTTGTGAGCTAAAATAAATTTGGCACTTTTCCATATTATCTCCAAGAAGATAATTTCTTAAATCAGTCTCTTCAATAAGATTCATATCGTCATCATTCTCAGCCTTTCCTTGGCTGCGCAAGCCATTTTACATGTACACATTTTTTAAAATAAATTTAATTATCTATTTATTTGAGTTCGATGACCAGAGACTGTAATCGTGTGCGTAATTTAAATCACGTGGATAGGTTCATGTAATCACTTCCATGATGCAACAATTTCTAGTCTACAGAAATAAAGATGCACAAGGCGCAACATCCCGATGATAAGCGTGACAAGTGGAGAAAAGAAAGCTAAGTATATACACGCTGGAAAAAAAGCCTCTGTCATTTCATAATATTGAAAACACTACCCTCTAACGTGCTAACAGCGATATTGTAGATAACTTAAAGGTCGCTAAAGTGCCTTCCATTTCTCTACTATAACCCTAATCCTACAACCGAAGACACATCGCCGGATATTTTTGATGCACTAAAACATAAATAACAAGGGATAAGTCTTACATTGCAGGACTAATATAACCGTTTCGATGCCCCAATCTGCAATACCGGATATTCCACTCACGCATATTTGTTTATCCCTAACGTCGCCTCCCTTACCTATACTGTTATTATGAACGATCAATAACAGAGTAATACCTATAGTGTGTGTAGCGAGCTGATAGTATGGAAGAAAACCCCTACCTTCAGCCTGTCACTGGTAGTGGTCAGTTTTTCCGGACTTCGGACAAGGGCTGTCACCCAGTGACCCTTATCCAATGCCTCCTTCACAAACTCCTGACCTGTTGGGCCCGTGGCCCCTAACACTGCGAATTTCATAGCGTACTGAGTACCGTGTGATCTTGAAAACGAGGTTTTACGATTTATGTGCTTGTTTTACATCAATAAAAACTGGCTTAGTGCAGCGGCAGTGTGTACGATGTTTTGATCACGTCGCAGAACTTGATGACAAATGTTGGCTGATTATATGAGGCGCAGTGCAGGGTTGCGAGTCTCCATATAGAGTCTAATGAACTGCAACGCAACAGAAAGACTTTTTGGAGAAATTTATGTAGTTTAACTCTGTTATTGTCAGCTACAAACGGAGATATTATTTTGAAAAGAATCGGCATTTCATAATGACTTGCATTTATTTAAATGAATTACCTATTTGTAGATCTACGTACATTTGACATGAAGTGTATAAAATGTCTCATGAAATCCACTATTGGTAAACGTGAGCCGTTTAGCATGGTATAAAAAGAAAAGTAATTGAAGATGATAAATATCCAAACGGCTGTTTTTACAGGATATAGGCTTGCAAATTTTTTATTAAAAAAATACAGAAATGATAACAACATCGGTTTCGCTTAATGGGGATAGAGTAATTTTTATTAATCGGGGTTAAACTAGTACTGGTGGCTTGCAGGCCAACAACGATGGTATCGGCTAATTTTACTCTTTCATTACATGATTACACTCTTTAAAAAAAAAGGTACAAACCAATTTCCCTGTCCATAAAGTATATTGATTTAAAGAACGACAACGATATTACACGCGCACAGAGAGAGTCTACTTCTCACTGGCGAGCCAAATCAAATCAACGAATATACATGAGTGTAGCACTTAATTTTTTTTATCTCATGTCTACTTTGTACCGTAAGACTTTTATAGCTGGTCATGTGTGAAAGGTTTACTTTAATGCGAACGCTTGTGAAGGCAGTTCGGCGTGTTATGGTGGGCTTAATGGTAACAACGACAGATGAGTCAAATTATAAATTACATTTTGGAATGGAGGACCTAAAGGGGCGCTTACGGCTATAGACTTTTTAGCCCAAGGGTTAATCCGGCGCTGTTCGCACACTGTTATTTAAAATTTTAAAGATTCGTTTCCTGATATGACAAGTAAAGTATTCATATCTGTAAAATGTGTATAATTTGATTATTTTTAATGGTAATATTAGTTAAACTTTTACTGACGTATTTGATCAAATATGTAACTAGCAACAGAAGTTAATTTAATGATCTTGTCTCTTATGAGATATCACGTTTTTTGTCGCATATTTACATAACAAATAGCTAGTTTGAAATCAATTCGAAATCGGGAATGATTTTTTTAATATAAATCTGTCACATTTTTTTCCATTTTACGTAACTTTTGTCTTTGCCTTTGTTCATGGGGAAAACATTAGTTATCATGTATATAACATTTGATTTTTTGTTGGCTTTTCTTAATGATTGTATGTTATGTATATCTGTATTTTGTACTTGACCTTGTCCAAGATCAAGTTAATTGTGTACCTGACAAATTACATTATTTTCTAAACACCGCAATACATAGCTAATCTCTATCGATGTGGATTCAAAATCCAGGTCATTATTAGTAATAAACGTTGTTTACTTTTATTTGAGTTAAAGATACAGTCTTGATTCTCAACTTAGAAATTTCCGGAATGGAAATGTCCATGTAGTTGACAGAGCATTGCTATAAAATGGTAATTGCGATCTAGGTCAAGTAGTGGGTATACAATCTTGTTTACCTAAGAATTATTCATTCTTGCCTTAATATCTCACGTAAAATCAGCCTTATTGTTATGTTCAGTATTTAATTTGGTTGGATTTATTTATTCAAATTAGTATACACTGGATGTGCAAAGTTTTCGATAATATTCTTGGACTAAAGCATTAATTTGGAATTATAGTGAAACCAGAACATGACATTTTGGATTATAATATTGTGATACATCAAAAGACTTAGCATATCATCACAATCCAGACCGCTGTCACATTAACACATTCGAGGCTACTGTCACATCTACAAATTCTATATTGGAACTTATTTATAAGACTACTGAAATTCAATTGGAACTTCGTATATTTAGACTTGTGATAAAATGTTTAGGACCATTTGGGATTTAATTCATAATATTGTAAGTTCTTTTTAAATTTTCACTTTGTATTGTAAGGAAAAAAAGCATTTGTTGAAATTTAAAAACTTTTTTGGTTTTCTCTCTTTTTTAATCGTTCGTTTAAAGGCACACTAGAGCAGTTGACGGTGAATTTTGATGCAAAAATGTTGGGACATTTTATGTATATCAACTGATTAAATGCTATTTAAAAGGCAACTCTGGGGTAATATCACGTACGCAGAGGTTCTCATTATGAAATACGAGCTCTCTGAAATTTTCTTGGGGGAGGGGGGCACCAGACAGATGCCCCCACCCCACTTGTCGAAAAAACAAGAAATGGTGTCTTATGTGTAAGTGTTTCCCCAAAGGTGTGTTGTTTGTTTATTTTGGAAAAGAATTTTGGTTAAAAATTTATTTAAATTAAATTTTTGATGGGGTTTTTATAATTATCCATAGTGTTATCTATAGGGTACCACTCCGGTGGCCTAGTGGTTAGAGCGTCCGCCTCGGAAGCGGGAGGTCGTGGGTTCGAACCCCGGCCGAGTCATTGCAAAGACTTATAAAAATGGTACTAACAGCTGCTTCGCTTGGCGCTCAGCGTTAAGAGGTTAGTGTTAGCACTGGTTGGCCTGGTGTCAGGATAATGTGACTGAGTGGGACATCATGCTACGTGTCTGCGGCATGATGCCCCAGTGCTTAACATCACAATAAACTGCCACACTGCAGACATCGTAGCGATATAACTGAATTGTTTTAAAAAAAGCTACGTTAAAAATCCTAATCACACACATACGCACATCTATAGGGTTGGTCATCCGAGTTAGGTTTCTCTCACCTTACTAGAATTACCTCCCCTTAGTTTTTGTGACATTTGTCAGAGGTCTCCTAAGTCCCGTGTTTGTTATGTGTATATATGCTATATTGTGTGTGTGCTATATAGTTTTTGTGTAGGAACAGCAACACTTGTCAATTATCCCAGTTGTCTTAATAATTATTTATATATGGATAGCACTAATCCATTTGATAATCTTGATTTGATTTGGATATTTAAATTTAAATTTTAATTCTATGATTTTGAATTTTGGCGAGTGAACGGTGAGTTATAAAAAAATATAACTATTGTTTTATATGCGTGACTATATGAGTCGTTCCTTGCATTAATTGGATTCTTGAATGAGATAGGCTGTACTCGAGTGAGGGTCCACACTTTCTTTATTTAACTGTATTTCCCCCGACTCGAGTTTGGCCTCCTCTTTATTATTTAAACTGATAACTAAAAATTTTCAAAAGGATTTAAAAAAGGAACTATACAGTAAAGGATATGTATAGTTGATAGAAGGGATACATAAATGAGTTAGATTTCTAATATCCTATTTCCCTCTGTGTGTGTTTTTGTATTGTCTGCTAGTGTTCTACATGGAGTGTTTTTCCAAAACTATTTCCAGGGCCTGTCCACTTTGCGTAGCACCATGTGACGTAGCCCTCTGACGTCATTGCCTCGTATTTTCCCCATATAGATTCCCTGTCCCATCCCTTTATTCTTACTATTGATAAAATATTGTATTTCCATGATTAGGGGAGTCACATTTGGGTCCGGGTTGAGGGATGAGGTGCGGGCTCCAGCCCGCGCACTGGCGGTGTCACACCCCTTATGGGTAGCAAACCGAAGATCCCCTCCAATTCCCTCCTCCCATTCCCTCGTTCTCTCTCTCTCTCCAAGCACAACTACTTATCTTTGTTTCAGTACAATTTAAGTTCTGTAATTCTACAGAGCTATTTTAGTGTTTTTAAAGTGCCCTTGGGTTAAAATTGGTTCCAAGCTGAGGGATGGGGTGGTCGCTCTGGCCCGTGCACTGACGGTGGCACACCGCTAATGGGTAGCAAACCAAAGTTCCCCCTCCCATCCCCCCTCTCATCTCCTCTTATCCTCCCCACTAGGCACGAGTTCAATTTAAAAAGGAAAGTATAATTATTTAAAGTTATTTATAGAAATGTTTATAAAATTAGATTATTTTTAGAGATATCAAAAGAGTTCATGGTTGACTTATAGTAGTCATATAATTTTGATTTTCTTGATTGTATCGTATTTATTTATGGCCTGTGTTATTTATGTTTTAATTGTTATTACTAAATACAGGATGTGATTCCTTTGGTCTCTCTCTCTCTCTCTCTCTTACATATTTATATTATTAATTGGATTCTATCTTCTTTCGTTTTCTCACACTGAGCAATTACATGATACTTTGTGACGTTGGCTATTTTACATGCTGGACGTTTGAGTACAGTCCTTATCATTTTCCTCCTTATTGCTACCTCTCCAAGCATTGTGGAGATATGTAAACATTAGACTCTGAATTTTTGGAGAGCCGATGCTGGCACAGTGCCTCCATACTCTGTCCCATCTGACGCAAATATTTTCCTCTTCTACTTTGTTTTTAATTTTCTTTGTTAAATCGTCTCTAATCCAATTGTTGGTGTTATATACTTCCGTTTTCCATATTTCTTCTTGATCTCTATATTTACATATTAAATCCTTTATGTATCGAACTTTTCTGGGTGCTTCAAGTCTTTCGCTAAGATCGTTATTTTTATAAGCATCGTTTCTGTTTCTGATGGAAAACACAAACCAATATATATATATATATATATATATATATATATATATATATATATATATATATATATATATATATATATATATATATATAAAGCCTTCCATGACGTTTGGCTGGGCATTTAACCATTTAATCCTATTTAAAATACTCGCGCATTTTATTAAAATTGGGATTGGCACTGCTAATCCCCCTTTGTTTTTTCCCTATGTAGCGTCGGTTTTTTAACATAATGCGTTTTAAAGTTCCAAATTGTAACGTTATAAGTAAAGAACAATAGCCAGATTGCAACATGTATATGCTAGACCCTGAGGCTAATTATTTGCTTCATAAATGTTGCGAGTGTAAGCCGACATAAAAAGACAGGGGACGCCAGTTGTATATAACATGGCCATAGGAACTTGTTACTGGCGTCTTATTCTGCTCAGTGCGATTCACAGGTAAGTGGCATGAATTACCGGTGTTGGCTCAAAGGAATATCAAGTGGGGGTCGTAAATCCACCCTTGACAGACTGCCGGGGAGGGGGCAATGTCTACTAATTATGTAGACCATGGGTGAATTGACCTCCACTTGGAATTGAGCAAGTCATGGCCACCATTGGAATCGCAAGTTTAAATCTGGTGTTTTGAAACTAAATGTCAGTAGTCGCTAAACCATCTTGCGGGAATTACATAAGGAAGTTATAAGCTACTCCGACGTCATTCGAAATTGGGGGAAACATTGTTATTCTGGGAATTACAAAGGAGCTTCGGAAAGATCTCGGCTAACGAGGGAGATCGCTTTGCGGCGTTCATAGAAGAACGCATAAAAGAATGGAAGGCTGGAAAAGCCGCCGAAAGAAAAACCCAGAAAGAGCTGGAGCTGGCCCGGATATCCGCCGAAAGAGAAACCAGAAAGAGCTGGAGCTGGCCAGGATATCAGCAGCCACAAAAGAACGAGAGCTCGCTCACGCTCTAGAAATGGAAAAGGTAAGGGTTGAAGCTAGGGCTAACGATAGGGACGACTCCCGTACGATCCCTGGAGGAAGCGTACGACCATTCATCGACCACCGAATGGTGCAGATAAGTATGCCGCGATTCAATGACAAAGACGAGTCCATTGACGATTTCCTCGTGCGATTTGAGAAACTCGCGGTCGCTTACAAAATTCCTCCGCAACATTGGGCGATCAACGTCTCAGCCTTTATGCAAGGTTCCGCTCGCGAAGTTTACCACAACTTAGTTACCGACGAGGCTGATGACTACGATTCGCTCAAGAAGGCCCTTCTATACCATTATCGGCTGCCTGTCGAAACATACCGTAAACTTTTCCGGGACTCGGCGAAAAAGACAACGGAGTCCCACTCTCAATTCCACACCCGCGTTCGAGGATTATTTGAAAAGTGGATGAAGATGGCCAACATCGAACGATATTACGACTGGCTGTGCGAGGTCATACTCAAGGAGCATGTTTTGAGTACGTACCGTCGCGAGTTGATAGTCTTTCTAGCAGAGAGAGAACACCGGACGCTCCAAGAAATCTTTAGCATGGCGGAGAGGTACAATCAGGAACACTGGAAGAGTGGACGTTCTAGGGGTGCGGACCGACCCCGACCAACTGAGTCGCGCCGTGTGGGGGAGGGAGAGCCTGCTGTCCGTAACCGTCAGGGCGATGGGAAGGTCGGAGCGGGATCCTCAGGTAAGGATGCCACCCACAGACGCGGACAGGCCTTATCCACGAAAACCGGACTTGCAGGTCGGCGAGGGCCGCCGACGTGTTTCAACTGCAAGCACCTGGGTCATTTTGCCTGGAACTGTCCCAAGGGCAGGCAGACCCAGGTGAATGCCGTTGCTAGAAATGAGTACGAGACGGAGGCAAGCTGTAAACCAGCAAACCTTGCATCCGGAACTGTCAACGGAGAAGGTGCCACCATCTTGTACTACACTGGTTGTAGCGTTCCTACCCTTGCCGACAAGAAATACGTGAAGCCTGAGGACTACACAGGGGAGGTAATTGAAGTCCAGTATGCAAACAGCACGCGTCACTCGTTGCCAGTGGCTGTCATTGACCTCGATTCACCGAACGTGAAGGGGCAAATTGAAGCTGCGTGCTTGGCTGGACTGTCACATGACGTCATACTGAGATCTCGTTATGTGTTTCCACAACCGAACCCTGAAACCTGCACACCGATGCCGGTGAGTGCTGTGGAAACCAGGTCCAAAAGTCGACAGACGAAACTGACTCAGATGGAAGTTACGTCGACACCGGTCAGTAACGTACTGGCAGAATTGAGGCAGCTTCAGCAGGAGGACGCAACTCTGGCACAGTTGTACAAATACGCTGCAGAGGAAACGGAGAAGGAAACTCCGAATGGCGCGGTGAAGTTTGCGTACAAGAAGGGGATCTTGTATCGCCACGCCAGGAAAGTCAGCGAACACTTTAAGCAAGTCGTCGTGCCGAACGAGAAGCGAGGTGAAGTGTTAAAACTCACGCACGAAAGTCTCATCGGAGGACACATGGGAATTGCCAAGACGCGTGACCGTCTTATCAAAGAATTTTACTGGCCTGGGGTCCAGGGAGATGTCAAGCGGTTCTGTCTCTCCTGTGACAAGTGTCAGAAAATTGCACCGAAAACGGATCATCGACCCGTCTTCTTGGGGAGTACCCCCGTTATCGATGAACCATTCCGACGCGTCGCGATGGACTTAGTCGGACCGATAAAACCCGCGTCGTCGCACGTAAATCGGTATATTATAACTGTCGTAGATTACCCTACACGCTATCCAGAGGCCATCGCGTTGCGTAATATTGATTCGGAAACCGTCGCGGAAGCGCTGTTTGGGATTTGCTCAAAAATCGGTGTGCCAGACGTGATCCTGACCGATCAAGGGACACAATTCATGAGTCGCGTGATGGCAGTGGTAGACCGACTGATGCCGATTAAAAACCTCATGACTACACCATATCGCCCCCAATGTAACGGACTGGTCGAACGGTTTAACGGGACATTGAAGAACACGCTTAAGAAGCTGTAGAAAGGCCGCCCCAATGATTGGTACCGGTACATTCCTACAATGCTTTTCGCATATCGGGAAGTACCCCATTTGAGTTTAGGGTTTTCTCCCTTTGAACTCTTGTACGGGAGTACCGTACGTGGCCCAATCGCCGTACTGAGGCAGTTGTGGATGGACGATCACGCTGTCGAAGAGGTACGTACTACCTATCAGTACGTCGCGGATATGCGAAACAAACTGGAGGAAGTTTGTTCACTCGCACAGGAGAACCTCAAGCGAGCGAAGACGCGTCAAGCGAAGTATTACAACAAGCGTGCGAAACCACGCCAGTATGACGTATGTGACAAAGTATTGTTGCTGTTGCCCCAAGAACACAAGAAGTTGCAAGTTTCTTGGAGTGGACCGTACGTTGTAACCTGGAAAGTCGGAAATCAAACCTATCGGATACGACTACCGACTAAGGAGAAGCTATACCATGCCAATCTCCTTAAGCGATACCGGGAAAGGGAGACCTTCAGCGATTTTGTCGTCGGCACGATCGTCACAGAGTACGCCTAAGGCGACACGGAAGGGG
The DNA here is from genome assembly GCA_028554795.2 of Sinohyriopsis cumingii. Taxonomy (NCBI): domain Eukaryota; kingdom Metazoa; phylum Mollusca; class Bivalvia; order Unionida; family Unionidae; genus Sinohyriopsis; species Sinohyriopsis cumingii. The sequence continues at coordinate 127,717,594 of CM068828.1, forward strand.
AGAATACTGTCCCGAGCTGTCCGTTAACGAGGGCTGAGTCTCCCTCGGACGTGGAGTGCGACCCCATGTTGACTACTGTACAGCGGGAAGAGGTAGAGACGTTTCTGGCCGGGTATTCCGATGTGCTTACAGAAATACCCGGGAGAACGTCACTTGTTGAGTTCGGGTTAAAGCTGGTGGACGACCGGCCAGTGCAGCGGAAACCCTACCTCTTGCCCCACGCAAAACGACAGGTCGTAAGGGAGGAGATTGAGCAGATGATTGCTCTGGTTGTAATCGAGCCCGCCGACTCTCCGTAGAGCTCTCTGGTAGTCCTAGTGCAGAAAAAGGATGGCACACATCAGTTTTGTGTCGACTACCGGAAGCTGAATCAGGTGACGAAATTTCAAGTGGAATCGCTACCTGACACAGAACATATTTTCGCTTCTGTCTGGAAGGCGAAATTTTTCTCAAATTTGGATTTGTCCAAGGGATATTGGCAAATCCCTGTGAGAAAGGAGGGTCTGGCAAAGCTCGCTTTTGCTACTATGATGGGATATACCAATGGTTGGTCATATCATTCAGAGTCCAGAATGCGCCCAGCATCTTCACTAGAATGATGAGGAAGTTGTTGTAACCCTTGCGCGATGGGGTGTCCACAACTTCATGGATGTTCTCTTGCTAGCCACAGAGACGTGGAGTGAACACCTCACTCTGCTAGCTGACGTTTTGGAGTGGCTACGTCAGGAGAGATTGACAACTCGCCCTTCCAAATGTCACCTAGGGTTCCGAACCTTGGACTATTTGAGACACACCCTTAGTCAAGGCACGCTGTACCCCGAAAAGTCAAAGGTGAAGCAGCTGAGAAACTCAGCACGGCCCACCACTAAAACTGAGGTGAGATCATTCCTGAGAGTGGCGGGTATTGCCGGAGGTATATGGCCAATTTCAGTGCGATCGTGGGGCCGTTTTCTGACCTGGCCAAGAAACGGACCCCGGGTAAAGTTATTTGGAAGGATGCGTGCGAGCACGTTTTCCAAACGCTAATGGATAGGCTTACATCCGACGCGGTTGCCCGCTTACTAGATCTGTCCAAAGACTTCGTGCTTCGCACTGACGCATGCGACACGGGACTGGGAGCAATAATGTTGCAGGAGCACGAGGGGACACTTTTCCCTGTCACGTACGGCAGTCGGAAATTGTCTGCTGCCGAGAAGAACTACTCCGTATCGGAGAGGGAATGCATCGGAATCGTGTTCGGAATATCACGGTTCGAGCGGTACTTGTACGGGTGCAAGTTCATATTGGAAACTGACCATCAACCCCTCGCCTATCTCTCGCAGGCGAAATTGTCAAATGGACGCTTGATGCGTTGGTCGCTGTTCTTAGAGCAGTACCAGATGCAGATCAAATACGTGAAAGGAACAGAGAAATTAGGCGCTGATTTCATGAGTCGGAGCGCTGAAATTTCATAGATCGCTTTGTAAATAGCCGTATGTTGTGTGTATATTCGTGTCCGTAGTCAGCGTGTAGCGTCGCTATGATTTTTTCTTTTATTGCGTGTGTAACGCACATTTGCATTTGGAGCAAATTTGGGGGAATAAAATCCCGATTTTATTCTCAAGCGGTGAGGGGGGTGTCACGTTATAAATAAGGAACAATAGCCAGATTGCATCATGTATATGCTAGACCCTGAGGCTAATTATATGCTTCATAAATGTAGCGAGTGTAACCCGACATAAAAAAGACGGGGGGAAACCAGTTGTATATAACATGGCCATAGGAACTTGTTACTGGCGCCTTATTCTGCTCAGTGCGATTCACAGGTAAGTGGCATGAATTACCGGTGTTGGCTCAAAGGAATATCAAGTGGGGGTCGTAAATCCACCCTTGACAGACTGCCGGGGAGGGGCAATGTCTGCTAATTATGTAGACCATGGTTGAATCGACATCCACTCAGAATTGAGCAAGGCGTGGCCACCATTGGAATCGCAAGTTTAAATCTAGTGTCTTGAAACTAAACGTCAGTAGTCGCTAAACCATCTTGCAGGAATTACATAAGGAAGTTCTAAGCAACTTCGACGTAATTCGAAATTAGCGGAAAACATTGTTATTTTGGGAATTACAAAGAAGCTTCGGAAAGGAAGCTTTTAGGGGCCGGAGGAGCTGTAGGAGACAGAGAAGGGAAATACCCTGGTACAGTTGGTCCCGAGTCTCTGGGAGACAAGAGAAGGAGAAAACGGAAGTGGAGGAATTAGAAGGTTGAAGGACGTGGTTATTGGACTGAAGGGGTACTGGGTACCAGTCAAGAAATAATACAGATGAGTAGAAACACAGGACAGGAGGAAAATCTATCACACTAAGTCAGATGATGAAATAGGCCTTCACTTGGTCGAGTGAAAGACGAGTGATAGGGTTTTGAATATTGAATTTCATTTGAGGAAGGATTATCTGTAATTGAATGGCATTAAATTTGTTGTTTATTTGAATTTCACCTTTTGTGTATTCAGTAATTTAACTGTCGGCATCGCTGACTGGGGGCTCGGTGCTTTGCATCTCTATCACTACTTCAGTTTCTAACAAAAACGAGCCAGGGTGGGTCTTCTGTAATAATTAAAGATAATACTGGGAGCACCCCACCCCAACTTAAGGTAGTCTACGACGACACCCTTTACAAAAATGTAGTTAATAATTTCACTGTCTATTTTGTCTCGAACTTTATTTCCAATGTCTGTGGAGTTTAAAATATAATTCGAATCCATATAGGTTTTTGCAACTTGTGCACGCTCCATTTTGCACAGCGGTGTCAGTGCCCAGATTTTTATATTTTTTTTTATTTTCAGTGTTACAGTATTGCAGTTTTCTTTTTCAACATTTTTCCCCAAATAAATCCCTGGTGATTTGATCATTTTTTTTAACTAGGTGAAGGATAATCCAGGGTGGTTACGCATCCAGTTACCTATTTTCAAAATGTTAGTTTCGTCATAGTTAAGTTTTGACCCTGAGGGTTTCCCCAATCAGTCATATTCCTTTTCTAAATGTTTAAAGGAGTTTGTGTCTTTAATAAAGTCAGTGCAATCATCCGCATGTTGGAGCATTTTGAATTCTTCTTTTAAATTTGGGATTTTTATCCCTTCAATCTCTTTGTTAGTCCTTCTTTTAAGACTTAGAATTTCGATAGCTATTACATATAATAGAATTGATAGTGGGCAAGCCTGCCTCACTGATCTTTGTATATCAATATTTTCCGTTACAGCACATTGTAACCTGTACACTTGCAGTTATTTTGTTGTACAGTATTTTGGTCCCATTTTGGAAGTCAGTTCCGAAACCAAATTTTTCCAATAGCTTCTGAGTGTAGTTGTGTTCTAATCTGTCAAAATCTTTTTCTTGTTCAAAAAATACCATAGCACCTTTCTGACCTGTTTCATTTATAAAATCAAATATTGTTCCTATGTTTAAAATATTATTTTAGATATTCCTACCCTTCCCCCACATGTCTGGTTTATATTAATGATTTCATCCATACATTTCTTAATTCTGTTAACTAAAAGTCTACTTAAGATTTTGTAATCATTATTCAGGAGGGAGATGGGCCTCCAGGTCTACTTAAGATTTTGTAATCATTATTCGGGAGGGAGATGGGCCTCCAGTTCTACTTAAGATTTTGTAATCATTATTCAAGAGGGAGATGGGCCTCCAGTTCTACTTAAGATTTTGTAATCATTATTCAAGAGGGAGATGGGCCTCCAGTTCTACTTAAGATTTTGTAATCATTATTCAAGAGGGAGATGGGCCTCCAGGTCTACTTAAGATTTTGTAATCATTATTCAAGAGGGAGATGGGCCTCCAGTTCTACTTAAGATTTTGTAATCATTATTCAGGAGGGAGATGGGCCTCCAGTTCTACTTAAGATTTTGTAATCATTATTCAGGAGGGAGATGGGCCTCCAGTTCTACTTAAGATTTTGTAATCATTATTCAGGAGGGAGATGGGCCTCCAGGTCTACTTAAGATTTTGTAATCATTATTCAGGAGGGAGATGGGCCTCCAGTTCTACTTAAGATTTTATAATCATTATTCAAGAGGGAGATGGGCCTCCAGTTCTACTTAAGATTTTGTAATCATTATTCAGGAGGGAGATGGCCCTCCAGGTCTACTTAAGATTTTGTAATCATTATTCAGGAGGGAGATGGGTCTCCAGTTTTTAAGTTCTTCCCATTGTAAATTATAGTTATCAAGCCCTCCCTCTTGGAGTTTGTCATTGTTTCATTTTTTAAAGAATATTATTGTACAGTCCTTCTAGAATCGACGCTAACTCACTCTGGAATTTTTGGTAGAATTCCGCAGTGTGTCCATCTCTCCCTTGGAATTTGCCTTTTGCTAATTGTTTTATAACCCTTTGTATTTCTTCACTGTTGATGAGGTCATCACACAGGTCTATGTGTTCTGATGATATCATCGCACAAGGCACTTCTTTGAAGTAGTCTATAATTTTATTTTCTTCTATTTCCTGTGATGTATATACATTTTCGTAAACGTCCCTTATTTTCCTCATTATTTCCTTTTTATCTGTTACTTCTTTCCCTTCTTCTATTAGCTTTTCTCCTCTTCCCAACTCTTCTCTCTTATTTAATCCATCAACCTTTTTGTATACATTATTAAATTTCCACGCTTTTAATTTTCTTCAATTTTTCTCCTCTTCTAATATTTTGTACTGTCTTTCTTTATGAATTTTCCTTACGTCCTCTGTTAATTGTTTTAAGTTGTATTTTTATTTAATTTTTTTTAATGTTTTGTAGTTTTACCTTTTGATAGAGTTTTAGGTTGCTATTTTTTTTTTTTGATAAAGTTGTAGGTTGCTATTTCCTTAACTGTATTTTTAAGTTTATCCCAATCTGAAATTATATTAGTTATATTACTCCCCCCCCCCCTTGTTTCAAGTTTCCCAATTCAGTTTTAATTTCTTTCACAAAATCGTCTCTTCTAAAACTCTGTTGTTCAACTTCCAGACCACCTTTCCCCATTTCTTTGTGTTCAAAATATTCTTAACAAAAAACTTTCCATTTCGCTACATATTTTCCACCACCTCATGCAAACTTATGAAAACGTACACCTAACTAGTTAAGCATGCTTTTAGGTGGGTTTGGTAAACTTAGAAAGAGGTGAGTAATCTTAGACACGGCCAGGTCTTTTGGTAAGAGATCATTTTGACCACTGTAACAGTAAAGATTTCACTTCTCTAATTTTCCATTCATACATGAGCCTGACCATACTATCTAACACTATTAAGAATGTAAATGTAAGATACTTAAAATAAGATGCATTCCAATCAAAATGATGTTCTAGGCAGTACTTTTTAGTACATCCAGTTTTACTTCCTATCCTATTTCGATATTTATGCCGAATCCTGAAAATTTGGAATATTGGTAGATAAGATCTAGAGCTGACTTAAGATGTCTCTGATCCATCCAAGATGGGAACAGTGTCGCCTGCCTACTGTGAAACTAAATATTCTGTTGTTTGTTGTTTTCTTTGAAAATTTAATTCCTTGTTATTTGGGTCTTTCCGAATTAAACGGGAAATATCTCTGCACATTAAAGGAAAATGTATGCGATTAGGTGGTAACCTTGTCGAAATCGTTTCTTAATTTCAAACCATGTTATATAACACTATCTTGTTGCCATTATATAACACTATCTTGTTGCCATTATATAACACTATCTTGTTGCCATTGGCATCTTCTTTTACTATATTTATGGTAACCTGAAAGTTATTATTCAATAAAATAGTTACTTCCCCTGAATTGGATGCAAAAAATAAAAAAAATAAAAAAAATAAAAAAAAAATTAAATAAAGTTACATTCATAACCCCAAACTGAGTTAATCTAAGTCTCCTGTCGTTTTATACAATGTGTATTTTGCAATAGATATATTGATTATTCCTTCTTGTTTAAGTAATTCAAAACATCCCTTCTTATGACTGGGACTTCAACATCTGGCAATTTATAGAGGTACTTCTCAATGCGTCATTCATTATTATAACGATCTTCATACATGACGAGTACCTTACTTCTAGAGAATGCAGGGATATGCGTATCGAAGACTGCCTGCAATAGTGATCGTTTGATTTGTTAGTCGTTGGTTACATGTTAAAATGTTTGTATTGTCAGAGAGAGAGAGAGAGAGAGAGAGAGAGAGAGAGAGAGAGAGGTAACATTTGAAACAAAATGTAACTCAAATTAAAAAAGCAATATACAAATTGATAGAAAAGAAAATAATGTGATTAAGTGCATAGCTAAGTATTTTGATTCCTTTGCGCGAAATTGATCAAAAGTAGAAATATACCTTGATTTATTTGTGTGAAACTCATGGTTACAAGGAAAACAATATACTTTCATTTAATTTTTGTAGCTTATATCTACAAGTAGAAGCATACTTTGATATTATTTGTGAAACTCATTGTTACAGCTCTGGGCATAATACCAATTTATCTGAAACCGTGACTTTTACTCTTAGTGCAATTAAAAGATCAAGGATTTATTTAGTAAATGGCAACACTATTTCATTTTCATTATCAGAAATGAATCATTAATATTGGTTTTGAATTTTGCAATTATTATATATTCTACTATATAACGACATTCCATATAATTCTGAACACTGTATGTTTGAGTAGCATCCATGCTTGAACTGACAGATTTAACTATATACTACTTGCAACTGACAGATTGGACTTTAATATATGCAATGTACAACTGATAGATTTGATTATAATATATGCAATGTACAACTGATAGATTTATTATAATATATGCAATGTACAACTGACAGATTTGACTTTAATATATGCAATGTACAACTGACAGATTTGACTATAATATATGCAATGTACAACTGACAGATTTGACTATAATATATGCATTGTACAACTGATAGATTTGTTATAATATATGCAATGTACAACTAACAGATCTGACTATAATATATACAATGTACAACTGACAGATTTGTTATAATATATGCAATGTACAACTGACAGATTGGACTTTAATCTATGCAATGTACAACTGACAGATTTGATTATAATATATGCAATGTACAACTGACAGATTTAATTATAATATATGCAATGTACAACTGACAGATTTAATTATAATATATGCAATGTACAACTGATAGATTTAATTATAATATATGCAATGTACATCTGATAGATTTGACTATAATATATATTAATATATGCTCATTTTTTCCCCCGTTAACTTTACATTGTCAGAATCGTTCAATATTCTTCGATACTGAACGCGCGCGACAATACACATATAGCATTCAAGTGAATAAAGGAACTACTTTCTGTTGTAAACAAACAATGACCCAGACACCAGCACTTTTGATTTGTAAACATTTGTTTAAATTTGTTTCTGAATGAACTAAAACGTTTCGTGGACTGCAAAAAACCCCAGCTGTTTTGGCACATTCCTCGTTGATACGATGTTACGGATTTAGGCTAGCTACATGATATAAAAGACGGAAGATTAGGTCCTTACAAATAACATACAAGTGACAAGGCATATACTGTCTTCTTTATCTGTGATAAGAATGGCAAAATAAAATATACTTACAGTTTTACATCCTGAATTTCCTCAAAATGTATTTTCTTAATTCTGCAAATCCGAATTACATGAACCATATCATAGGTTTTCAATCTGGATTACACATTTCGAAAGTGTGCTGTAATTTCGATGATAAGTGCAATTGCATCCTCCTTAGTGCACTCAAAATGAAATAAGCATTAAATTTCATAGCGTCTTTTTGATAATTGCAATTGAAAGACTTCATATTTTCCCCACATTATGATTTCAAACATTCAGTGACAGAAACAGAAACACATTTGCAGATGTAAACACACTTCTCCCGCGCCGCTTCAATCCGATGTATTTCATGTATAAGTTGCACAGATGAATCCAGTCCAAAATCACAAACTTTCGTCGAATCGAAACAAAATACCAAAATATATTCATTCCAGATCAAATGGAAAAGTTGTTGCAATGCACATTCATTCACAATATGACTGCAAATTTCAATTTTAACTAGACACGCCATTTTCTTTCGAAAGCTATGTCGAGCGCGCGACTAAGTTCAAATTTATCTGGGCTGAGTTATGTGCGCATTAATAATGATGTCATTGTGTAATTACTAATCTGCGCTTGTGTATTTAGTTTGGAATACGGCATTCATTCATTTACGTTATTTCTTGTAGTGCATTTTGTTTATATAATTAAACCTTATGTAGAATTAAAAAAAATGAGCATATAATAAAAAGGTTACTGCATTTGTATGGGAAAATATGAACTCGTTTTGTCGGAAGGATACACTGTACTCATAAGTTCGTGCAGTATTCCATCCCAAAACTCGTTCATATTTTCCCATACAAATCCAGTAACCTATAATTACTTACAAAAGATAGATTGGACTTTAATCTATGTTTCGTACGACTGATAGATTTGATTACAATATATGCAATGTACAACTGATAGATTCGACTATAATATATGCAATGTACAACTGATAGATTCGACTATAATCTATATTACTTACAAAAAGATAGATTTGATTGTGATACATTTTACTTCAATAAATTTAGTTAGAATATTCGTACAACAAATAGACCTAATTGTTATGCTTCTGACAAGTGATAGGCTTTGGATGCTATTTATAGATCTGACAAATCTAAGCTACAGACAATGATATATTTAATTATAATGTATGCTACTTACAGGTGATAGATTGCAGTATGTTAGTGATGTGTTACATTACACGTTATTGCATTATCTTCCACTCACGTTGTAGTACCATTATGTGAGCCTCTCCGGTGGCCTAGTGGTTAGAAAGTCCACCTCGGATGCAAGTTGGTCGCGGGTTCAAACCCCGGTTGAGTCATATTATAGACATATAAAATTCGTACTAACAGATGTCTCGCTTGGCGCTAAAGAATAAGAGGTTAGTGTTAGGACTGGTCGGTCTGATGTCAGGATAATGTGACTGGGTGAGACATGATGCTAAATGTCTGCGGGATGATGCTCCATTGCTAGACATCATTATAAATTGTCACACTCCAGACATCGTTGAGGTATGACTGAAAACTTGCTAAAGCTATGTTAAAAATCCAAATCACAAACACACATACCATTCGGTGCATTTTTTTTTTCCATCTATCACGCGGATACGCTCCTCCTTCTTCCACACTTAATTCTTATCCCCAAGATAGGAAACTGTTTTTTTTTTATGAGTATGTTATCCACTACGTATTTGATGAACTTATTTGTGTTTGTCACACTATTTCCTCGATTCTTTTGGGACGTTTTGCATGTATAATGACACATCTGGAGGAAGAGAACGCTTCATTTTAATAGACTCTTCAAATATCTTCTTGATTTCTTCCACATTCAAAAGCGTGTTGAATTCTGTCAGCTGTGTCAGCCTATCAAATTCGTAGTGTGAGTAATGGAAATTGAATGTTGAATATGGTGTGATTGGATCATCAAAAATATCAAAATCAGCGAAGGCCTGTTCTTCTTTTGTTTTTCTTGGGACACCTGAAACAAGAAAACAAACCATAAAAACACTGGCAAATTTCCGTTTTAAATCAAACGTATACGAAGAAGCCATCAGCAAAGAGACAAAAATAAGGATTGTAGTATTCAAACGTTCAAATATAATGGTTGTAAGGAGACAATTCGATCTTCGTTTTGAAATAAAGGCGCTTGATTAGGCAAAAACATCTTCAAGTTTTCCATGGATTTCTGTCTTCTGTAACAATTCAACATTCCGGATCAATACGTTCTTGATAAGATGTCTTTCCGTTAATTGGTTGCAGGTTTATTGAATGTCTTCAAGTACATAAAACACCACACTTCAGTTCCATAATTTATGCATTGATTCAAACTCAGAAACAATACATAATCGATGAAATAAACTTTTAATTTCATAAAATGTTTAGCTCTAATGTGGTGGAAATAACAAAGAAATAGTTTTTGATTTTAGGTTGTAAAACAGACACGTCTACCTGGTCGGGTAAACTTTCTGAACTCAATGTTGACGAGGGGAAAGTGCAGTACGATGGGACAACGCGGGTCGTTTGGGTGTTTGAAAATGTAAAGTTCGTTCATTCCTTTCCTGTCAAACACTCTAATATCTATTGGCGGAAATGGCACTTTGTGAATTTGAGCCCACTTTTCCGCAAGCAGTAGCTCCTGAAATAACAAATAAAGAAGGAATTAAATGGGTTTATATTAAAAATAAAATAATGGATAGAAAATACCCAGGACAAATTACAAAAGAATCGGAAAAACACAGCAAAGAACATAATATATGTCGCTCAAATTTTGTCACTTCCTATTTCTTTCTGCTTTATTTCATATAGTTTTTATATGAAGATGCAAAAGCTATTGAATTATAAAGAAGAAAAGTGAATGCGATAAATATATCTCGTTGGGCCGTTTTTAAAAAAAAAAACACAATTTTGAAGGGAAAGAAATTAAATTTACAAATTCTATCATGTTTAACAGAAGCGCTGCCTCTTGAGTTGTTTATAAAAAGCTGATATTGGATGGTATTTGCGACCGCATTATTAGTAATTCATCATTGCTGTCTTGTACACAGATTTCCTTACAGAAATTTTATTTGTAAAGATATGAATTTTATATCTTCAACATCAAGTATTAAATGAAAAGACTTGGACTTTGGTTAGAAACTTTTTTTTTTTAAATGTTCGTAAGGTACATGTGCACGTGACCCAATGATTCAAGTTTTAAATGAATCAGTTTAGACAGCAAAAACACATTTTGCCTGAACCTGACTTTGCAAAAGAAAACGTTTTTTCTCTGTTTGTCACAACGTTAAAATTGTTTGAAAACGACAAGCAGTAAAATGTTTTTCTCTGTGTGTCACAACGTTATAATTGTTTGAAAACTACAAGCCGTAAAACGTTTTTTCTCCTTTAGTAACAACTTATAATTGTTTGAAAACTACAAGCCGTAAGTTGTTTTTTTCTTTGTTTGTCAAAACGTTATAATTGTTTAAAAACTACAAGCCGTAAAATGTTTTTTTCTCTGCCTGTCACAACGTTATAATTGTTTGAAAACTACAAGTCATAAAACGTTTTTTCTCTGTGTATCACAACTTTATAATTTTATGAAAACTACAAGCCGCAAAATGTTTTTTTCTCTGTGTGTCACAACGTTATAATTGTACGAAAACTACAAGCAGTAAAACGTTTTTTTTTTCTCTGTGTATCACAACGTTATAATTGTTTGAAAACTGCTAGCCGTAAAATGCTTTGGCTCTGTGTGTCACAAGGTTATAATTGTTTGAAAACTACAAGCCGTAAAACGTTTTTTCTTCGGTAGTAACAACTTATAACTGTTTGAAAACTACAAGCCATAAGTTTGTTTTTTCTTTGTTTGTCAGAACGTTATAATTGTTTAAAAACTACAAGCCGTAAAATGTTTTTTTTTCTCTGCCTGTCACAACGTTATAATTGTTTGAAAACTACAAGTCATAAAACGTTTTTTCTCAGTGTGTCACAACTTTATAATTTTATGAAAACTACAAGCCGGAAAACGTTTTTTTCTCTGTGTGTCACAACGTTATAATTGTACGAAAACTACAAGCAGTAAAACGTTTCTTTTTCTCTGTGTATCACAACGTTATAATTGTTTGAAAACTGCTAGCCGTAAAATGCTTTGGCTCTGTGTGTCACAACGTTATAATTGTTTGAAAACTACAAGCCGTAAAACGTTTTTTCTTCGGTAGTAACAACTTATAACTGTTTGAAAACTACAAGCCGTAAGTTGTTTTTTCTTTGTTTGTCAGAACGTTATAATTGTTTAAAAACTACAAGCCGTAAAATGTTTTTTTTTTCTCTGCCTGTCACAACGTTATAATTGTTTGAAAACTACAAGTCATAAAACGTTTTTTCTCAGTGTGTCACAACTTTATAATTTTATGAAAACTACAAGCCGGAAAACGTTTTTTTCTCTGTGTGTCACAACGTTATAATTGTACGAAAACTACAAGCAGTAAAACGGTTTTTTTTTCTCTGTGTATCACAACCTTATAATTGTTGAAAACTGCTAGCCGTAAAATGTTTTGGCTCTGTGTGTCACAACGTTATAATTGTTTGAAAACTACAAGCCGTAAAATGTTTTTTCTCTTTGTGTCAAAACGTTATAATTGTTTGAAAACTACAAGCCGTAAAAAGTTTTTATATGTAATTATTTTGCTTCAGCAGTTATGGGCCAAACGTTTTATTGCCCCATGTATTGATTTCATAATATCGTGTCATAATCTTTTATTCATTGTATTTGCATATTTATTCCTATGAGATAAAAACGAAGATATCCACAGTGAACGGATATATTTAATACCGCAGTTTAAAGATCATGTCGGTCATTAGTTGAACTTAAGTATTACGTTATATCTGGTGACAAGAGACAGTTTGGGGCACAAAAAGATCATATCGATCACACATTTTTAAAATAAAATATCACTATAAATATAAAAGCTTGATGGGGTTTCACATGTATGTATTTCTGAATACCATTTAATCTCACTTATCTGTCCAACTGTTAGCAACAAAGACCATGATATGCCAACGCATAATGCCCTGGCATATGAATCTATTGATTCCATCCAATAATATATGGAGACCCTGATCTGCGGGTGCATTATGCAGTTTACAATTTGATTAAACGTTTAAGCGAATGTATATGGTAATATATATATATATATATATATATATATATATATATATATATATATATATATATATATATATATATATATATATATATATATATATTACCATATACAGTAATGCAGACTTCCCAGTATGTCTGCACCAACTGCAGTAGGGAATGTCACTCACGTATAGGCCTGCACAGCCACAGCAGACGTTGCCAACAGAGACAGACAACACCCCAAGGGCGCTATTCGCATGGTCTTTCGAGACCGAGTCGCCAATGATGATGATGATATATATATATATATATATATATATATATATATATATATATATATATATATATATATATATATATATTATCATTCACCCCTGGAATGAATTACGGATTTTCCTTGACCTAGGTTCATCTTTAGTGCTCTGTTGAACACATAATTAAAACAAATCTCATTCTAGTGTTTACATATTTAAATGACTAAGATCCACAGCCAGCGGCACGTGAGTATTTTAGTACATTGGTACTGAATTGCGACAATTATACCTGCCTGGCATAAATATTAACAACTTCATACTCAAATTCATAAGAATCAAATACAGTTACGGTCATGAAACCTACACCTTAAATTAACAAATTTCATAGTGGACAAAATACAAAACAATCCCTTGCAACCTAAACGTATTTGTCTATTCAGATTCCATAACATTACCCTCCTCGTCTATAGGTTAAATGACGACTTGCCCACCTACGACATATATACTAATAGACTCTCGGGCTGAGCCTTTGGGTAACACAAATATAGCTCGGGTAGACATACCATCTTATCACCCAAAAACAAAGGTAATACTATCATTCGATAAACATTACCTTGAATGGCGGAGTGGAATCACTTGGTCTCCCACTGAAATCAAACGAAAGGATGATGTCTACATGGCGCTGTGGCCTCAGAACCAAAGGATAAGGAGAGTTGTATGCCAGCCCGGCATCGACTAGATATAAGTGCTTGAAGGTGGTTGGATGGATTTCAAAAACGGCACTGAAATCTTCTGCAATGTATGAGTTTCAATAATGCAGTCCGAATGTTGCCAGAAAAAAAAGTATTAAAACAAAATACTAAACTTGGCAGAAGCTTCTGCTGCATTGGAAAATACCTCAAAAGTTGAGGTAAACGTAACATTTTTTATAAGTACGATTTATGTAGCAATAAAACGTTAAAGACGTTTCTTACGTATAGACGTCTCACGTAAGAACAGTGTCAACCGTGCCACTCCTACAACTATTTCAATCAATTTTGAATCGTCGTATATTAAAAGCAAATGCATAATGTGGAAGCTGTCCAAAACTATGAAAATATGTTTAAGCAGGAAAACTTTAGTACGAACCACTAAAACACGAATCAATGTTGTCCTCTGACGTTTCATAGGTAAGTGGAGAAACTGGGTATTTGTGCCGAAGGGTGAGCCCTCTCATAAAGTTATGGATCACACCAGCCCTTCCAGCTCTCGTTCTCAAGAACTCAAACTTTTGGCTGTAAATATAAGAAACAGGTTTACAACACTTGTAATATCTTCTGAAATCAAATGAGGGCACTATTTCCTTTTGCAACGTCTTCTGATTGTTTAATTCATATATAGCACCGACACCTTTTCTGACATCTTCTAAGGGTCCAGTATTCATTTATTCATGTCCGTACCTTTTTGTACGATTCTCTTACTGGTCTTATATTAAGTTAAAGTTCCCCAAGGTTTCCTTGTCTCGTTTTCTTATTTCCTCCAACCACTACGGTGCTGTATTCATTTGTTTAAATACTGTTTAGTTTCTTTTTTTTATTCCCATGTTACAAGTTTTCCAAATTAATAGTTTAATAAATATTTATTGGCATCTGTTTCCTAATTTGTTCCACAATTTGTATAAGTTTAATTATCTAAATTGTATTCATGGAAGTTACACAGATATATAGTTGCAATTACGTGACACAAAATAGCTCTCAATTAATTGTCTAACATTAAATTCGAGCAATCACACACCATATCTTTTTAAAAGAATCTGCTACCATTATGCCACATCCAGCATACTCACTGATATATGATAAGTGCAACAGCTTAATTATCAAGAATAATTGAAGGAAGTCAGTTTTACGATACCTGCGACAATATTTTTTCATAGACTTTGATCAAAGTATGTCAAGTGGACACAATAAGACCCCATGATTGTGAAGATACTGACTTGATCTAACATCAACATGTGATGTTTGGTTGGTGTATTTAAAGCCATTGATGCAATAGACCTCTGATTTCAAAGTTCATGAGCTGATGTAACTGGCATGGCACGATAACGGAACTCAAGGTTATACGTTACAAGTAAAGTAAATCTCTGGGATCAAAGTCTGTAACTAACATACCGAGTCAATGGCTGGGATCAAACGTCTGTAATTAACATATAAGGTCAATTTCTGGGACCAAAGGTCAGTAGTTAACATATCATGTCCATGTTGTGGACGAAAGGTCTATTGGTAACATATCAGGCCAATGCCTGGGACCAAAGATCTATCGGTAACGTATCAGGCCAATATCGGGGACCAAAGATCTATTGGTAACATATCGGGCCAATATCGGGGACCAAAGGTAAGCGGGTAGCATATCATGTCAATGTCTGGGATCAAAGATCTGTCAGTAAATATCATATCAATTTCGGGAGCCATAGGTCTGTACGCAGCATGTCTGGTCAGTGTGGTTTTACATAAGATGTGGACTAGTGGTCTGTAGGCACGATAACAGGTCAATATAGTTTCACATGACAAATTGCAGCTTTTTTCTTTACACTTAGCGTTTTGGTTTCGTTACAGCCATATAGAACTGACATGAACGTATCGTTGAACATACTATGTAGGGTCAAACTTAGGAAGCAATCGTTATATGTTTCGTTAGCACATAACGATACCGAGTCCATAACAAGTAAAGCTAATATTACCAGAGGTTACGAAATGTTATATCAAATAAAACACATATTCTATTAAACAACGGTCTTATGAATCAAACAAACGTTTATAAGTCATACTAACTTCACAAACAGGCCCTTCATAAACTTATGCCAGAATCCTTTGTCTTGGGTTTTGTGTCTTGATGTTACTGCCGCAGGACCGTCTACACAATCTTCGCAAGCTGCGCTGTCAGCGGTATTAAAGACGTTTGTGACTCCGGAAGCTACGTCCGACCCATCCAACGGCGCAGGCGGATTCCCATCTTCGCTGTTAGCATCGTCGCAGTCCTCGTTCCACTGCTCCTCATCCAGTTGTTCATCTGACATATAAACCATGCAGCATGTTAAATAAATTAATCTGCAAAAGAGCATCATTTCGATAATAATTTTTCAATTATTTAGTACCTATACCTTTACTATATATTAAAAGAGTGTACAATGCCCTTGCAAGCTCTAATATTAGTAATCCTTTTTCCTTCAATGGTCGAGTGTTTCTTTCTTGTTCTTCCATTTCCTCGACCATTCCCATAAAATAATCCCGATATAGGTTCGCCACTAACGTATGCTATCTTGTACGGAAATATCTTTACTATTTATGATGCAACAAACAATTCTCTGGTCCAGTTTACCGTATGACCTTTCTCAGACCTTTCCTTGTTCTGGTAAGTCTAACTCGAACGCCCAAATTATAATTTCGTCTGAAAAATAATTTATTTGCTAGGTTGTGGATATCTTTATTGCTAACTTACCCTGGCGTTATACTATTGCTCCTGTAGTTTGTTTTATTGCATTTATCAACTAGCGACTGCAGTTAAATCTGTTTTTTTTTGTTTTATTCTTTTGTTATATGTTTTCACATACTATTCGTCAACATCCTATTAAATCTTTCAACGATAACTGTCTTGCCCTCGTTAAATGTAGAATACTTATTGATTCCGTTTATCTCAAGCCACGTCTCAAACGTGTCATTATAAATTCGCCGCTGTGATCTACCCAAAGCTTTGCTTGAGTACGTGACAGTAATCAAATGCTTCTATAAAAGATTCGCTATTTTAAGTTTTAATGGCAATATCCACGTATACGTACTGAACACGTCAAAAATTATTCAGCACAGAGTTTTCTTTTTGATTTGCTTTTTTTGCTTTTCTTGATTTGACCGTTCCTATGCTAAACTTATATTTGAGTCCGACAGCGCCTATAACAAATTATTTGTCTGTGCGCTCTCTCGTTTCAGCTGGTTTTATTCTGGCTTGGTCATCAAGCATAAGTTTATCACATTGTTCTTTGGCTTGTTTTCTTTTTGGACAGTCTCATAGTAAATGTCATACCAAATGTTTGTCTTGCATAACAAGCGAGAGGAAGATGTAATCATATTTGCATTTGAGACGTAACTTATTGGTTATCAATTATTTTATTGTCTGCTAAGTACGCAATAATAACTTGTCATGGGACAAGTTGACGCATTTCTGAATTTAAGTATTAGGCCAAGGCGGATTTTCCTTGGCATCATAATCTAATAACATAGATGCAATAAGGACCACACGCTTCGTTATCCGTATGCTAAAGTTGAGATGAATAATACAAACAACTTTGCTTGTAGCCTGAAATATAATTCTAACAGCATCAGATGGAAGGAGACAAATTAATCAAAATATTCTGTATCACTATTATCTGGGTTGTTAACAATCGCAACAAAATATGTCAAAGAGCAATCAAAATAATGTTTTATGTTGATGGCGCAGCACTCATCATGTATCATTTGTTTGGGCAGCATCTCCTTGAAAGAGACACTGCGAAATGACTTTATTTTACTGAGTGCTTTTTTAATATTTCAATTATTTATAGGCGTTGTGTTCCAGGAAGATGGAGACCTCACGTGATGTTTCAACTACTCTACGGCCACAACGCTTACCAAGTATCCCAGACAACCATGCGCCTACACGACAATCAGCACGTAGTGGTAATAGCGGTCTGACGCAGGATTGTTTTCTTCAGACAAATTAAGAATGATGCATTTGCCAGCTGCAATTTTTTCTTACATGTTGGCGTTTGTCACCATACGTTTGTCTCTACCAGATGACAGTTGTAGTGCTGAAGGTTTTATTGACAGATGATTGCCTCCAGAAGCATCCAGGCTAGGGCCTGCTCCCATGGCTTTTCATTGTAAATGGCGGTTCTAATTTAAAGAATTCCGCATAGCAGAAAAAAGTCGTTGTAGAGCTAAGGCCTATGTGCTTTGGGACATATGAAAACAATTATGCATACAAGATATCAGTATCACAGTTGTCAAAATAAAAGTGTTGGCACTGATGTTTAAATCAACGGCGGCTAGTAAACGACGGCGAGACATAAATGCTGCCTGAATGGATATTTGGTCTGATGTATAATTGTCTTGAGAGAAGCATACACCGACTTATTGCTGGCACCTTTATTGTAATCTTCCTCTACCAGCGTAAAAATCAGTGAGCAAGGTGTCCTGTTGACATCTGATGAACTATGTTAAGACCACGCTTGGTACGCCTGTATGTGCAATCAACTATTTTATTTCTTCCAACATCCAGCAAATGTCTTCTAAATTATATCCAACGGATATTTCGTGTTAGCGTTGCAAATGTGGTACTATGTGGCCGTTTGGTACAACGCTAAGGTTGTATGCGGCCGTTTGGTACGACGCTAAAGGTGTATGCGGCCGTTTGATGCGACTATATGTTGACAAGCTAAGTAATAGAAAGACACAGACCAAAAGCTTTGTAAAATTTAACAAACAATTTATATCTCAAAGTTAAAAATGACGATGTGAGAGGAGCTTACAATATTATGGAGAGAACCAAAATAATCCCGATATACTTCTATGAAAGTCCAAAAGATTGAAACATTTCGTATAAATTTCAATTACGGAAAATGTCTTGGTCCGCCAAGAAATTCATATTTTCAAGATGGTGTCGTATAGAACTCTTTTTTAATAATTCACAACAGTTTCCGGAATAATAGTATAGTCTAAATAATGAACACTTTCTACTACTACTGAACACTGAATCAAAAATGCTTTCCTCTCGATTAATATCCATGTACAACGTAACATACGTTTGCAGACTTACAACAGAAACACAAATAATGAGAATAAATCCAAATTCTGACTGAATCCGATTGCTCAGTTCCCTTCTTATATCATCAAATGCGGTGGCAATTCAGTTAGGCAAGTCTTGGATACTTACTCGTGTTCAATTCAGTTAGGCAAGTCTTGGATAACTTACTCGTGGTCAATTCAGTTAGGCAAGTCTTGGGTAACTTATTCGTGTTCAATTCAGTTAGGCAAGTCATGGATAACGTACTCCTGTTCAATGCAGTTAGGCAAGTCTTGGATAACTTACTCGTGTTCAATTCAGTTAGGAAAGTCTTGGATAACTTACTCGTGTTCAATTCAGCTGTAATGTTTCGAAAGAATGAAAGGATTCGGCTAAGTCAGCAAACTCAATACAGTCAACAAAATATTCATTGATATATAATGAGATAAGATCTTTCTTGTTTTTGCTGCAGATTCTGTTATGAAAATTTTGTCATCCTCTGAACAGAATCCAAGTTGATCTAACTGGCACTTTCGAAAAAATGTGTCGACAAGCAAACGATATGATGCCATGACAGAAATTGTAATCCTTATAACACTTGCTTTAAGCAATAATCAGGCAACTTACTGGCGTCTCCACCAATGGGATACCTAATTCCAAAAACAGAAGGTTACTTCCGCCTACTCTGTAGCCATCCAGTCATTATCTGAAGCTGTCTATATTTCTGATGCAGATATCGTTGCGTATAGCTCTTTCAGGCATGTCAGTCGCAATATACTTTATGAGCACTGACCTAGATACTATTCCCAAAGACAAGGCAAGATTACCTAACTTTGCTGCTCACTGTGCGTTCTTCTGGCGATGCTCTCGGGCTAAGCGAATAGACAAACAGCAAGAACTTGGCCACGTTAGAGCCACCTTATATGGTCCATATAATCAAGCAATATACAGCTAACGTTTGTTTCATCTTTCAAGAAATGTTCCAAGATAGGTTCATCCTTTATTATACTATATCGTTTCTTCAATTCAGTATACAAATATAGTAGTATATGAAAGGTGGCTCTATTTACACCACTAGCATGTGGTCATATACGCGCAAAACCACAACCTTTGCTAAAAGCACAGACTCAAAACTGGTGCTAGCCCTGCTAAATAAGTTGGTTCCCTTAGCAGCTATAAATATAACGGAATATTTAATGTACTGCATCCGGTCGCTTGAGAGCTGCGGTTGTTCAGTGGTTAGCATACCAATCTCACCACTGAAATGTCGCAGATTCGCATTCCTCAATCTGGGTCAGCTACCGGTGTGTGTCGCTGGGTATTGCACGTTACTCCAATCACCTTGGCACAAAATAACCTACTTTTATTGCTGTTTCGTAAAGTACCAACCAAATTAATGATAGCGAACGTGAGAGCACGCAATATTGAAAACGTCATTATCATCATTTAAACACTTGTGTAGGATAATGTTCACAACGGTTGGCAACTTGAATGGTTCAGACAATGAACCGTTCTCTGTAGCATCTATCAAACATAGCCCAGAAAGTCATATTAAGGTCAAGGGTTACCAAGTCTCTCTCAGAAACGTCCCATTTTAGAAATCATTTAAGGACTGAATCTAAATCTGATTGTGTACAATGGAGGGCCAGTTACGGCATAAATCAGAATGTGTACAGTGTAGGGCCAGTTACGACATAAATCAGAATGTGTACAGTGCAGGGCCAGTTACGGCATAAATCAGAATGTGTACAGTGCAGGGCCAGTTACGGTATAAATCTGAATGTGCACAGTGCAGGGCCAGTTACGACATAAATCTGAAAGTGTACAGTGCAGGGCCAGTTACGGCATAAATCTGAATGTGTACAGTGGAGGGCCAGTTACGGCATAAATCTAAATGTGTACAATGCAGGGCCAGTTACGGTATAAATCTGAATGTGCACAGTGCGGGGTCAGTTGCAGTATAAATCTGAATGTGTACAGTGCAGGACCAGTTACGGCATAAATCTAAATGTGCACAGTGCAGGGCCAGTTACGTCATACATTTAAATGTGTACAGTGCAGGGTCAGTTATGGCATAAATATGAAGGTGCAAAGTGCAGGGCTAGTTAATCCATATTTCTAAATGTGTACAGTGGAGGGACAGTTACGGCATTAATCTGAATGTGTACAGTGCATGGCCACTTACGGCATAAATCTGCAAGTGTACGGTGAAGGGCCAGTTACGGCATAAATCTGAATGTGCACAGTGCAGGGCCAGTTACGGCATGAATCTAAATGTGTACAATGCAAGGCCAGTTACGGTATTAATCTGAATGTGCACAGTCCAGGGCCAGTTACAATATGAATCTGAATGTGTACAGTGCAGGACCAGTTACGGCATAAATCTAAATGTGCAAAGTGTAAGGCCAGTTACGTCATACATTTGAATGTGTACAGTGCAGGGCCAGTTACGCCATATTTCTGAATGTGTACAGTGCAGGGCCAGTTACGGCATTATTCTGAATGTGTACAGTGCAGGGCCAGTTACGGCATAACTCTGAATGTATACAGTGCAGGGCAATTTACGGCATAAATCTGAATGTGTACAATGCAGGGCCAGTTACGGCATAAATCAGAATGAGTACAGTGTAGGGTCAGTTACGACATACATCTGAATGTGTACAGTGCAGGACCAGTTGCGACAAACATCTGAATGTGTACAGTGCAGGGCCAGTTACGGCATAAATCTGAATGTTCACAGTGCAGGACCAGTTACGGCATACATCTGAATGTGTACAGTACAGGGCCAGTTACGACATAATCTGAATGTGTACAGTGCAGGGCCAGTTACGCCATAAATCTGAATGTGTACAGTGCAGGGTTATTTACGGCATACATCTGAATGTGTACAGTGCAGGGCCAGTTACGTCATACATTTGAATGTGTACAGTACAGGTCCAGTTCCGACATTAATTTGCACCGGAAGAGAGAGCCAACTAGAAAGTTAGTAGTATTGTTCAAGAGCTGTCCTGAAGCTCTCCACTGATCGCGCGCACACAACACTGTCACTCAGATGATTCCAATCGACAAATGTCCTTACGAAGAAAGAATTTCTAAATATTCTATTCTACATTGCTCAACTGCAAAACA
Organism: Sinohyriopsis cumingii; assembly: GCA_028554795.2. Lineage (NCBI taxonomy): Eukaryota > Metazoa > Mollusca > Bivalvia > Unionida > Unionidae > Sinohyriopsis > Sinohyriopsis cumingii. The sequence goes on from CM068828.1 coordinate 127,739,488, forward strand.
TCTACTATTATTTGATTCTAGTTTTTCCACAATATTTATACTTCCAAAATTTGGAAAAGATGTTGGCTTTAATCTGGCGTTTTTGTCTTAATGGTTTTAAAAATATATTTGGCGAGAGAGCCGTAACTAACCGCTCGACTACTTTATAGAGATAAGTCAAACGAATCCAACTACGTCTGTCTTGGAGTGTTGGTAGACCCAGGTCAGATAATATTTTGGTTACGCATCTTGCTTCTCTGGTTTAGTAGTCACCAGATATAAATCTTGCTGCCTGGCGTTGAAACCTCTCGATTCTATCAACATCCTTAATATAGTTCGGATCCAAAACAAACAACCATATTCTAAGACGGATCTGACTAGTGTTAGATAGGCAGTTTGTCTACAAGTCTGCAGACAGTGTGAGGTTTCTTTTTAGAAATGCCGGTGTAGTGTTTGCCTTCTTGGTCGAGTTAATAATATGCGATTCCCACTTGAAATCCTCAGACAGTGTTAGTCCAAGAAAGGGGTTTTCAGAGGCATGTTATAGTATGTGGTTATTTAAGCTGTAAAAGTGAGATGAGTTTGCTGTTTTACTGGTCATACACATAAGGTAGCATTTAGTGGCCTTGAAAGTCATACCCAAATCATACGCCCATTTTCCAGGGCTGTGAGATCATTCTGAAGGATCTGGTGGTCACTTCGGTTTTCAATTGTTCTGTAAAGAAGACGGTTGTCTGCAAACAGCCTGACCTGAGATTTCACACATTCTGGAAGATCATTAATATGGCAAGGGAAGAGGAGTGGTCTCAGTACGGTTCCTTGATACACCGGAGTCGACATTGGCTACTTCAATTGATTCTCCATCCACCACCACTTGCATGTGTTGCTTTATCACTTTTTAGTGTCCCAGCAATTCCATAGTTCATCAACTTAAACTGTAATGTTTGATATAAATTCGACAAAAACATGCAACTACAAAGGGTAGGTATCAAGAGCCTTAGAGCTAGTAAGCAAAGACGACGAAGAAGCCGTATTTGACTCTGAAGCTGATTGCCCTATCACACTCAAGCTGCTTTGCCATTTTCCACAAGTTGTTTTTGTAGAACATGTTTGGAAGTATAGTCATACAGGTCATATAAGTAGTGTCCCTCTAACAAATAACATGCAAGTGATAGGGGATATAAAATGTCATCTAATTTATGTTTGGTAATAATAATAGCAATACATGTATTCACCTTTCTGCATCTTGCATTTCCTCCAAACATTCCTTCTGGGTCATTTTTGATGATCAGAATTATTAGTTTTATAAACTGATCCGCAGCGCGAATTTGACTGTAATGTGGACTAAATTTCCAACAGAAATCACATTCCATAAGAGTATTTGCTGCACTCCAAAACGAAACGAATTTGATATTCCTTAACACATAATATTGAATCATGCATGTTCTTGAGATTACCAGTTAAAAAAATTTAATATTTATTTTATGATTCTAAAATATCAATGAGAGAACAAAAATATATGTGCAGGTGCATAAAGGCTAGTCGTTCCAGCCACACGAACATCGTACAGACTTGACCAGCTAAGAAATCCAGTCCATCAGAACTGGAAAATCAGAATCTAGTTGGATAGACAGAAAAACAAAACATCCCTCCATTCCAGACCTACTGTAAATATTGTTTCAAGACGCATTAATTCTTAACATGACCTGAAATTTCCATTTTAAGCAAACCAACACCAGATTTGTTTTCATTTTTGAAACGAATAACTGAGCACACAATAAGACCAAGTTCAAATGTCATTGTGTATTTGTCGAACTCAGTGTTTTGTTATTTACTCTGGAATTCAGCAGGGATTCAGTCCATTTGTCTCTTTTAGTTTGTTCCTTTTATCATTGAGCCTTCGTTAGAAAAGCAAAATGAATATATGATAACAGGTTACTACATATGCATGGGAAAATATGAAGACGTTTATTCTTAGCAATATTGTATGACTAACATTGTCCAGGATAATGCAAAAACACTCTTCTATATTTCCCACCAAATACACCGGCCAATAATTACTATAACCCTTTTAATCAATGCATTTTTCTGAAGAATTGTTTTTAAGGTTAATAGCAGTATCTTGGAAATGGCAGATTGGTACATTTTATTTATTCATTTTTTTTTTAATTTGGGGGGAGGGCAAGGAGGTAGACTAGTTTAATCAACTGTAAGTATTATCAATTGTCATAATACATATTTAAGGTTTGAATATTTACTGAACTGCAGTCATATCACACGACTGTTTGAAACTTGTAGTCTTCTTTGCATAAATATATGGATCATTCCCAACCATGGATTTATATTTAAGGCTTGTGACATACTTCTATAAATCGTGAAATATCGTCCTTATGTTATAGACCTAGGATGTTATACAACAATACTTTCTTATCCTTAGGACCACATGACTCCAAGTAGAATTTGTGTCAGCTTCTATCGTGTCGACAAGCTTAATGTTTTGAAAAAGCTAGTTGAAAAATTTAATACATAAATATATTACCCAAATTTAATACATAAATATATTACACGTCTTATCATCCTACATCATATATAATGTAATGTCTCCAGTGGATAAAAATCTTGGCACGAGTAGGTATATAATGAGAAACGAATCAATTTTGAAATGCATATATAGACATTCTGAAAATAGTATTTTTCATGTATAATATATATGTCCATACAATAAAACCAAATACATACAAAGCTCCTCGCGGATCTTTTCCACTGGATCCGAACGTCTGTTGTTCAACACGAGCCTTTTGAAAAGGATGCTAAATGCACTTCCCCATATACCTGATAACAATCAAAACGTGATAAACATAAACACGGGAAAGAAAACTATAAACACATGCCTAAACAAGCACATGAACCCAGGAATCGAGAAGAAAAAAACAATTCCTGGGTTCTATTCATGACTTCAACTTCATATTGCATTAAACCCTTATATATTTTAACATTATGGAATTAAATAACTAAATACTTGGTTTAGTTTTTGAAAGAATAATGCATCATATCATTAATGGAGAGTTTTCAAATGCATTATTATTATCATTATTATTAATATTATTATTAGTAGTAGTAATAGTAGTAGTAGTATTGCTGCTGCTGCTGTTGCTGCTGATCCTGTTGTTGTTTCATGCAAGGTGTCTCACTACCGAGCGAATTAAACACCTGTGTGAATCTGTCTTGATGTCTAGCCCATTGTTATCCCTGTTTCTAAGGACCTCAAGACAATAGTCGTCCTCAGCTGAATGTCTCTTAATACTTCAACCATATTACTTCTACTCACACGCTGATCACACGTCACGAAACTCTAACTTTAAAGTAAACCTATACAAGCCGAATATTAGTACTTCACGCATAGCAGTAGTAGTAGCAGCAGCTGCATCAGCAGCAGTAGTTTCCGCCCATACCATAACAGTAGACGCATCGCTACGGTAACAACGAAGATCATTTATCCAATATTCTGTCAATTAAATTAAAAATGTGATATTTTGGCAAGTGATTGACATAAATATAAAGTGTTTCCAGCATGTTCTCCGTTCCTAACATTGAAATTTTCTAGAACTGACCTAAAATACATCAAAGTAATTTAAAGGAAAAGACACATTGATACTCAAAAGTATGTCGATATTAATCAAAGCTCCGTCAATGCGACATTGAGATCTACAAGACAAGGTTATATTAGCAAAATATCAAATAAACCTGTTACATATAGAGTAGAGCATTAGACTTGTGTCGCGAGTTTTATGCCCGATCAGGCCAGTCCATGTCGATTAGACTTGTGTCGCGAGTTTTATGCCCGATTAGGCCAGTCCATGTCGATTAGACTTGTGTCGCGAGTTTTATGCCCCATCAGGCCAGTCTATGTCGATTAGACTTGTGTCGTGAGTTTTATGTCCGAACAGGCCAGTCCATGTCGGCTACTCAAGTGTCTACATGGGAAAGACACTAAGCCCCCTTTTCTCGTCATGTTATAGCTAACAATATGTTAATGGTGCATATTATACCAAAATATAAAAACTAGGCAAATACATTGCTCGATTCCAAACCATACACAAATATATTTTTTACTGGAAAAAAAGGTTACAAGTGTCGATTCTGAGTGAGATTTTCAATCATAGAGTAATGCTTTTTACTCAAATTATTAAGTTAATATATCATGTATCAGGTTAGGTTAAGATAACATTTTTACTCGAAATATTAAATTACGATAATATTTATCACTTGCAACATTAAAATATTTTAATCGAAATATTAAGTTAAGAAAACATTCATTTGATCGAATGTTAAGATAGCACTGTTTAGTTGAAATGATGAATAACTTTTGAGTAAAGTTTGCTTCTTTTGACCAAATGAAATTAGTATGTCATATCACCTGCCGAATATTATTTGAAAATTAGGGGAATGATTGTGACGATTTTTTTTTATACATGACGTTCTCCAATCATATGTCCAATTGTCGAGTGATACAATACTTTCTCGAGTCAAAAGTCTGACTGGCCGCGAATATGACGTTCGTCGTTCAGGCGTCTGTAAGGTTGGTGACATGACTTTCTCTATTCACAGGTCTGACTGGACGGTGATATGACGTTCTCCAATCAGACATCTGATTTAGTCGATGAAATTATTGTCTCCAATCAGAGTATGGTTCATCGGTGATATCACATTATCCAATCAGGAATCTGATATGAAATTTTCCAATCACATTTCTCTTTCTGAGTTGGGTCTGAGTTAGAGTGTAAGTATTGTAATTTTGGGACCAGATAAACGCATCTCACCTAGAAGAAAATGAAAGGGAGGTTCCTCGTGTTGATTGCACAGATTCCCCATAAAGAATTCGCTGCCAAAGAGTTCCGTTTTCATGAAAATCCCATACTTAGGAACTCCAATTTCGAATGGAGAAAACTCAACCCACTCTGGAAAAGGAAAAAGATAAAAAAAATTAATAAGGCCTAAATATGGAAATACATATCTGAACAATATGCCTAAAGGCAGATATTCTTCCTAAATGGAAAAAATTCCAACAGGTCTCATCGCCACTCTGAATTGAATCTGAGTCCTTTTACGCCGGGTATAATCTTCCTTCAGAACTAGCACCTCTAATTCACTTTTGCTTCACTTCTAATTCACTTCTAATTCACTCCTACTTCACTTCTAATTCAAATCCAACAGATTGTAATGGTAATATATTCATCACAAGCTCACGTCTGACACTTCATGACATGTTGACACTTTATGGCACGTTTGACACTTCATGACATACTGACACTTCATGACATGTTGACACTTCATGACATGTTTGACACATAACTTCTGCAGAGGAGAAATCTATCAGATTTGTATTTAATTGTTAAATTTGCATTAAGTGGATTTCTATCAAATCAGTGCCATCAGCTTGTATGAAAGGCTGGGCTCCCCAGCCACCCATGCAACCGATCAGACGGGTTCCCTCTCTCATAAATAATTAATGCTGTCAGAGGTCAAATGAAATTCGTCCGCACAAAGCCGGGAATTCAGTTGTCAGTTGGCAAAGAGTGGAAAAATGGATTGGATTAGAACCTTTTTGTGAATATGCTTTTCGACTTAGGGCGTATTTTAATATTCATTTTTCTCTTGAAATTAACAAATGTTGGCTTTAACTGTCAGGCATGTTAATAGTACGTAGTAAGTAATCAAATTACGACAGCAGTACCTGAAAACATGAACGAAGTTTAAACAGGAACAAAGTTATCTACCCTGAAAACTTCTAGCTGAACGATCCTTCTTCACGTGAACGCATGTCAGAAGAGGCAATGGAACTCCCCCATCCGCAACTTTCTCCCTCTGGTCGGAAAGTTTAGAATCCAGTCTCTGCGAAGAAATTTTCATGTACAAAGTCACTATAGAATGACATCTAGTGCCTGATTTATTCCTTGGTAAATTACCAGGTGATTTGCAAGCACTAACTTACATGATAGGTATAATAGCTTCCTTTAATACCTTCAAACCTTAGACGTGTTTAAGATTATGTCTTGTTTTCATTTGCCTCTCCATAAGTAATTTTCAAATATATAACGAGTTAAGGCGTGCTTGAAATACGTTATGTTGTATATGCAACAATTTGAATGTGAAAATTTCCAAATTAAGAATATTATTAAATACATATAGGTCAACTTGTTATGAACAGGATCCAATTTGAAAAGCAGTCACGAGTTGCCATTGGATCAAGATTCAAGATTACACTTAAAATACAATGATAAATAGCACAGACGTATACTGTACATCGTATACTCTTATGTGGAGAGCAGCTACGCACGCACGGATGGACATAGAAAAGTTATTGCCATATTCATTTTTTAAACTGGGTAAAATAAAATTATTTAAACTCAGTTTGGGACTTGAACCCTGAACACAGGCTTTATTCCGTCAGTACAAAAACTGCCTCCAGTTCTTTTTGGAAATAAATGACTAAACACTCATTCATAAGACTTGCAAAAGATATAATTATCACGGCAGTTGGAAGAAGTAAACATATATAAAAAGTGAAATACAGCTCCCATAGACCTCTGTGGCCAGAGGAATAAATAAATAAATAAATAAATAAATAAATAAATAAATAAATAAACTTACCCCATTTAAGAGCATATCCCCAATTATGTATCCCCAAACGTCTGCTAAACCGACTGGTTGGCCACTTCTCCTTTTCAATAATATTCTATCCAGGTAACGGTAAATAGCTTGGGGTGTCCGCTGCCATAAGGGAGTGGCACTAATGTTGTTCTTCAACTCCTCTTGCATGTCTCCCGGGTGCATTTTGGGCCAGTCAGGGTGAGAGTAAAGTGTAGAAATGTACCTTGAAGGCAAACAATTTAAAAGATCGAGTATATTTGTGTTATGTGTGTTTTAAGGTACTTCAACGTATTACTGTTATATAACGCCATGGCAATCACAGCAAGGTGCCTTACCCAGGACTACGCCAATGCAAATAACGAGGATAGATCCAATAGTAGGATTCGAACCTGTACTCGTTTGGTTGCTTGTCCGACACGTTAACTGACGCTATTGCCACTTAACCGAGTGTATACAATTTCCAACCATATTTATGTATATAACTATTCCTAAGAATTTATCAAACATATTTTATCAAACAAACACACTTCATAATATCCTTGTTAATCGTTTCGCAAATGACAATACCCAACAACTGCGCGCCACGGGTGGCCGAGTGGTCTAAAGCGCTCACCGTTACGGATCACTGCCGTTTCACCCATGCCTGTGTGGGTTCGAGTCTCGGGCTCGGCCATCGTGAGTGCGTGAGCAAGCTTGGTGGTAGCTTCTCGTGGGTCGGTGGTTCTTTCCGAGGGTTTTCCCGGGTTCTTTCTCTACCAATGATACTGGCCGCCATGTATAGCCTATCTTGTGCTGAAAAATGGCTCTAAACCCGCTAACAACAAAAACAACAACAAATTGCCCAACATCTACTTTTCACTCCAGCAAGACCAACATAAAATAGAAATGAAGGTCATGTTGTTCATTGTTTCAAACTGCGGTTTTATGGTAGGGATAGTGGCGGTTCGATAGGCAGCGTGCCGAACTCGCTACTGGAATGTTGCGGGTTTGATTTCTGTCAAGACCATGCCAGGTCCGCCGCTGTATGTGTGTCTGGGCAAGATACTTAATATTATTTTTATCATTATCATCATCATTTATTATTATTATTATTATTATTATTATTATTATTATTATTATTATTATTATTATTATTTAATAGATTGCTTACTATCATTAAAACTTATATCTTTGTTTGATTCTTACGAATTCATCATTTTTATAATCATTCAGTACTGTATGAATACATTAATGTTACAAGCACATTATGTTGACGATAATATCATTTTAGCTATACCGATTTTTTATGTCGAACCTCGAATATAATCTTCTGTTTTTTGTATTCAATTGCTTGGCACGATATTCGCCTTTCGTGTGCTGATGTACCATGAAACACGAATCATTCATACATGGAAAGAATGCATTTTAAATCGTCAAAAATCTTGTTAATTTCTATGACGCAGTCACAACATTTGCTGTTTATAAATATATTATTATCTTCAAAATAGACATGACAATTCTTTCTGGAGTTTCCAACAATTTGAACATAACTGTTATGTGTATTAGTCGTACCTTCCATTGTTTGGCACACACTTTTTATGTTTTATCCCCATGCTATTAATGCGGTAAACAATTGGAACCGCGCCGCTAAATTTGGCAGACAACGTGCAAACGTGTTGGAACGCAACGGGATCAGTCTAAAACAAAACTTACTGTGTACAAAGCCTCTGTTTTGACTACCCAGCTGTTTGCTTGGAAAAACTCGACAGTGTACAGACGCTATTCCAAGAAAATCAACCATTTCCACATGGGCTGCCACAGGAAACTGATGACGATAAGATGGCAGGCAGGGTCACAGATACTGAGGTTATTACATGGGCAGACGTCCACACTCTGCTGATGAAATCACAGTTGAGATGGGCAAGCCACGTTACCAGGATATCGGACTAGCAACAACATAGGTTGATCTTCTCCTAAAGGAGGGAAAGCGATATAAGTGTTGTCAGTAGTAGAAATGCTTCAAAGTCTCTATCATATCATCCCTGAAGCACATCAACATTGACCCTGAGTCTTAGGAAGATCGCACACAGGATCGCCCCACCTGGCTGATTCGCATCCGTGCTGGAGCTACAGATTTTGAACAGAGCAGAAGCGCGAGCAGCGGAAACCTTAGACCAGCAGCGCGTCCTCAAATGATCAAGCAAACGCAGTCAGCATCTCCTGCCAAGTGTGCCACATATTATTCAGAGCACAAATTGGCTTGATCAACCTTTCACTTACGCAAAGAAGCCAAATCAGTTAGTAATGACATGGCTATCTTCTAATTCGAGCGACGAACCAGACAAAATTTGGAGAGGCAATGAGGCGATGTAACACGGGGTAATTTAATGTCATATGGTGAGATAGAGTGGGACGGTGGAGGACGAGGGTGACACGAGGGGAGCAATACATCGCTGAAATTGTTAAATACACCTTAGAAACCTACCAAGAAGATCCCGATAGTCCGCCTAGATAGGTAGTGCACTGTAGAATTCCGGAATCGACCAGGGCTTTTGTCACTCCATGTAGTCCAACCATGGCCCGGAAACCTCCACCAGATCCAATCACACTGACAGTTGGTACCTACCAGTATGTAAGTATACTGTATGTATAAATATCTAAATCTGGTATATATGTTTATAAATATCTATGTCTGGCGTATGTGTTTATAAATATCTAAGCCTGGCATAAGTGTTTATATATATATATATATATATATATATATATATATATATATATATATATATATATATATAAGTCTTAGACATAAAATTTGTTCAACATTGTTTATCATGCTATAATTACGTGTATTAATGTGACTATTTATCTGAATGTCCTACCTAGAGTTTTGATTGCCTTATCTTTCTTTCTTAAGTCAGTCATATTTATATCATGAATTTGTAATATGGTCGATAACCTTTAATATAGTCGAAAAGCATTAATATGGTTGAAATGTTTAATAGGGTCGATAACCATTAATATGGTCGATAAGCTTTAATATAGCCACTAAGTCAAATATTACCGGCAAGTTTAATGTGGTCGATAAGTTTTAATACGGTCGATAATCTTCATTATGTTCAAATAAGTTTAACCTGGTTAATAAGCCTTAATATGGTCGATAACCTTTATTTTAATATGCTCATTTATTTCAACGTTAACTTTACATTGTCAGAATCGTTCAGTTTCTTACGATATTGCACACCTTTATATTGCATTCACGTGTAGAAATGAACTACTTTCTATTGTAAACAAACAATGGACACATTTTGGCTTGGTTTGGCAGCCATCAGGGTGGTTCACCACCATTCTTGTCTCTTCTACGATTGTTCGGAAGTACTTTTTTATTCTGGACCCCCCGGGCCCTCCTTGTACATCTTCCGCTCTTAGATTCATTCCGTCTTTTGTAGGGATATGATCCAATGCTGCAGGTCTCAATCTACTATTTCCTATCCTTGCACTTTGGAGATCAATTTATTTCTAATTCTAGGCAGTCAATCCTTCCTACTTTTGGGTAATTTTGATTTGTTATTTACTTTATCACTAAGTACTATTAGTTTAAATCCATAAATGTACAAGACTTCCTAAGGAACATATAAAACGTTTTCACGTATATATGGTGAATAACACTCACTCGCTGTTACTTCAAGCGAATCCCAGCCGGGATTATTTGCCTGGAGTAGTATCGGTTGAGTTAATATGTTATGGATAAATTCTACTAAATATTAGTTATCAAATATACAACCATTTTTCCACCACAGTATCAAAATCCTCTTTGCTTTGTACGCGCCATTGCTATAACTGACTGTACTTCTCAACAAGGAGTGTAAGAATGGCGCGTTGATATTCAAAGTTATGTCGAGCGCGCAACTTAGTTCAAATTTATCTGGGCTGAGTTATGTGCGCAGTAATACTGTTGTTGTTGTGTAATGATGAATCTGCGCTTGTGTATTTAGTTTGGACTACGGTTGACATTAAGTTACTTTGTTTCTCGTAGTGTATTTTGTTAATATAATTAGGCGTTAGGTAGAATCAGAACATGAGCATTTAATAAAATGGTTACTGCATTTGTATGGGAAAATATGAACTCGTTTTGTCGGATGGATATACTTCACTCCTAAGGTCGTACAGTATTTCCATCCAAAAAACTCGTTCATATTTTCCCATACAAGTGCAGTAACCCATAAATATGGTCGATAAACTTTAATCTGGTCATTAGGTTTAATGTGGACGATAAGTTAAATGTGATCGATAAGCCTTTACTTAAATATAGTCGATAAACTTATATATCGTCGATACATTTTTAATATGGTAGATAAGTTTAATGTGGTCGATAAACTTAAATAAGTTTAACTATGATAATTTTACAATTAGTCATGTTGTGGGGATTCCATTCATAATAATACGATAGCCACCATTTTTAAAAAAGCATATATATTTGTATCCATATTTATATCTTCACATGTTTCAAAATTATATATTCAAATCGTTAACATCTAAATTTAGGTATAGCCTGGCAATGAGCATAAATAAAATTCATTTCGCCAAAGATATTCTTCTTTGACTTTTGATTTTTGTTTTACCCAGACTAATTTAACAGTGTTTATTTATTTTATTTAGTATTAGATTCTTTGAAGTTTCATTTCTCCCAAACACTTAGCCAAATGAAAATGTTTCTGTTATTCCCTTTTTTTTTCTCTCCAAGTATATCAATTATACTTCTCACAATATAACATTGATGATCAACAGACTAACCCCGCACACTTTTGTGACATTCGAAACCCCACTATCCAAGCATTAGGACACTGGACATACGAAAAATCAAATGTACACAAATAAGAACATTGGGCATTCAAAACCCCAATATCCAAGTTTATTATTTGCTAATTTTTTTCTCCGTTCAATTTACATTATCAGAATCGTTTAGTATTTTACGATATTGCACACCTTCATATTGCATTCACGTGCATAAAGGAACTACTTTCTATTGTAAACAAACAATGGACGCAGAGGTCAGCACTTTGGATTTGTAAACAAATCATGAACACTCGCGTAGTAGGCGCTTTGCGTTTTGGTTGATGAAATTTGTTTCAGAATGAAGTAAATCAGATGTTTCGTGGACTGCCGCATACCAACTGCTTTGGCACATTCCGCGTTAACAATTTTGGTGCAATGTTTCGGATTTAGGCTAGATATACAATAGACGCGAGACAGAGAAAATGCATAATCTTGTCTTCTTTAGCTGGTTATAAGAATGGCAAAAAATATACTTACACTGTTACATCCTGAATTTCCTCAGAATGTGCTTTCTTAGATCTGCTGATCAGAATTACTTCAGTCATGGCATAGGTTCTTATTACTGATTACTCATCTCGACATTTTTCAAGTAATTTTGAATATATTCCAAATTCAATTGCATCCTCCTTGCTGCACTCAAAATGAAATAAGCATTAAATTCCATAGCGTCATTTTGATAAATACAGTTGCAATACGTCATATTTTTCCAACATTATGATTTCAAAAATTCAGTGACAGAAACAGGAACACGTTTGCAGATGTCAACACGCTTCTCCCTTGCTTCTTCAATCCGATGTATTTCATGTGGAATTGTCACATATAAATCCAGTCCATAATCACAAAAGTTCGTAGAATCGAAAAACATTCCAAACTCTATTCATTCCAGATCATATGGGAAAGTTGTTGCATTGTACATTCATTCAAAATATGACTCCGAATTTAAATTTTAACTAGACACGCCATTTGTTTCTCGAAATTTATGTCAAGCGCGCGACTAAGTTCAAACTTATATGGGCGGAGTTATGTGCGCATTAATAATGTTGTTGTTGTGTAATGGTGAAATTGCGCTTGTGTATTTAGTTTGGAATACGGCATACATTCAGTTACATTGTTTCTTGTAGCGTATTTTTATATATAATTAAGCCTTGTATAAAATAAGAAAATGAGTATATAACAAAAAGGTTACTGCATTTGTATGGGAAAATATGAACTCGTTTTGTCGGATAGATATACTGCACGACCAAGGTCGTGCAGTATTTAAATTAGAAAAATTCGTTCATATTTTCCCACACTAATGCAGTATCATATAAATATGGACACTGGACATACGAAAATACAATTTACAGATATGTAAACACTGGAGTTTCAAAAGTAGATTATTAAAATATGTATAAACGGGACCATTAAACATCGGAAATTCGATTAGATAGTAACGTCATTCGCAAGACGGTGATGTCACGCCCATGGCAGCTAGTTTGGAAAACGCACTGCGAGCTTTTGTGTTAGGCTGGACGTTTTATATCGGCGCTGTCAATAATAGGTCAAAATTAGGAAGTTTTGTAAAACTTTTTTCAAAGCTGGAAGATGATAGTTGTCTGCAGTCTCACAAGCTCTGGAAGAGTGGTGTTTTTGTCACAGAAATACTAGTTTCCTGGTACCCGGCTAGGCCCATTTCAAGTAAAGTTATATTTACAACCAATACCAGGATGACTATCACTACCAGGTTCGAAAAGGCACGATAATGTCGTAACCTTCATCCATCATGCACCGAAATGGCGAGAGTTTTCCCACCAATAACCATAGTTCAGGATGGAGTTTCCAAACAAGCCAGTATGAAAATGGCGTCACTACTGTGCGAATGACGTCACTGATTAACCAAATGAGAACATATTTCACTAGGTTTCTTCCATCTCACGCATATTAAAAGTGTGAAGCAGTTATCATTGAAGATGCTAGCATTAAAATGTGCGAAATCCAATATTCCACTAATTTCACGATGGTCCGTCAATGCCCGTGCACAACTAATATACAGCTAAGTATCGCGTCGCCACGGTAATATTTCAAGGTCACGTTTTCTATTTGATATCAATAAAACAATTGACTGCGATTTGTTGCCACGTTTTTGGATGTTAGAGAAGAGATTTATGCCCACCCTTCTTGTAGAAAGGTGCAAGCTTCACATGGTTCGATACGGGCAATGTTGCACTCGTAGTTGAGTGCACGTTACAAACGGGTCGATACGGTAAACGGTAATGTTGTGCTCGTAGATGAGTGCAAGCTATACACGGGTCAATACGATAATGGTTTACCTCCTCTATACATGTGGGTCCCTTTTCACCCAAAATCGCACGCATAGCCTCAAATGCTTTCTTTCTGCGACGACACAGAAATGCTTTCTCTTCCTCGCATAAGTCATTAGTATATCTCAATTTCGGATTGTTTCTGCAATTAAATGTGAAAATTAAAATTAATCACAATAGTATGAGGACTTACTGATAAACTCTTGCGGAAATGTTACGTAGCACCTAAGTAAACTAAATTTATTTTAATGTTGTTTGTCCCAATCACCCACCCACCCGCACCGTTTCTCTCTCTCTCTCTCTCTCTCTCTCTCTCTCTGTCTTGCACGCACGTGCATACATAATGCGAATACGTTCGTATATACGAATATAAACATATACATAACTCCTTACATACATACATACGTACATACGTTCATACACATATTTAAACAACTAATTTTCAGTGATTTTGAAGGACTTGTCTGGAGTGATTTTGAATGATTTAGAACGTCATACTTAATAAGAATTTTGAGTTATATTTGTATTTTGGAATAAAGGTAGATATTACACTAGACACAAATTTTAAACTATTCCAATTGCATCCCATTTTTAATTTTGCCATAATTGTCAAATCAAATCGATGACGAAGAATTGTATTCTCAAAATCATACAAATGAAAAGGTATTTGCATAGTCACAGTTACACAAATCAAGGAAGGAACAGCATTTCTTATCTTTATCTCATACAGATCTAAGAACAGTGTGTATATATATATATATATATATATATATATATATATATATATATATATATATATATATATATAAATCAAGGAACAGTATTTATAAAATTATGTATGCACCCTATCGTAGTTTTACAAATCAAGGGCCATCATTGATATACTCTATCGCTGCTATAAAACACCGAAAACTAGTGTAGACATAATTACCAAAACGGTACTTACTCAAGTACTACTTTCATCTCCAAATCGACTTCTGACACCTGAAATGATTGACATAAATTAAGACTGGAATTCTAAATCTTATTATGGGAATATGACCTTGTAGAAATTTTAAAAACTGTAAATCCTTGTGTCTGTGAATGTAATTCAATTTTCTCAAAGTGCTTTGAAGATTAGTAAACTAGTGATATAACAAAGTAAGCCTGATCGTTGCCCATGTTTGGACAGTTATTTCTTTATGGAAAATATTATATTTCTTTGTCAGAATAAGCATTTCCTAAATGTATCGCGTGGTCTCCTGGAAATGAAGTTTGCTTTCTGATCTTACGAAATTGGGAAGATCGACGAGTAGGGTTGACTTTCGAAGTCAAATTAAGCTAGATTTACTTAAGGTCCAACAAAAAGGATTATATGACGGTAATTACTACATCACGGTGATGTTCGTCGGAATGGGTGGACAACTGAAGTGTCCTTATCCTGACTTAACTCTGTTTTAAAGACTGTTTACACACATTTCTAACTTTTAATTTTCTACCTCATTTTGACCTCAGACCGGAAGTCAATGTCCTAGAGACACTTCCCCGCCAAATAATATAGGATAAAAAGCCGCGACTCTCCAAAAATTGCAGCTCAGAAAACAACAATTTAGATCTCACACAATTTAGCATAATTTGTGACAACTTGTATATTCTTCTTTATACTGACTGGAGTTATATTAGAAGAAATAATAAATTTATTTGTAATAGGTCTGTCGAGCATAAAACCGGCACAATGAGTTGGTGTTGAACTTAAAAATATGCTGTTTTCAAACGACATTATCTTTATGGAGCTGGAACATACTGATAATTTAGAAACTTGCACAAAAAAATGAAACACTTGATTTAAATGAAACGGAAAAATATAAACATTTCATTTTCTTGTAAGTATTTAACTTACTTTAAGAATTAAAGCAGAACATGGCTTGTCAGATACAACAATGTAATTATAATAGATCCTAGTAATGCATTAGAGACAGAACAATAAGATTTATACCAGGAAACGAAAACTTGATTTTGTATCGACTATTGAGCGAAGTGGATGATATAAAAAATGAAAGCAACAAAACAAACACGAATAATATTCTGAGGTATATATATATATATTGGATTATTAATATTGTTAATAGGACACAAGTGTAAGTTTGTCATAAAAAATTGTTATGAAACAAATATACCATTTATTGCAATATAAAGATAAAGATTCTATGGAAAAGGATTTTAATGAAAATTATGTACTATGATCAGATATTATGTATGGAATGAAAACATTTAACGAAAGAAAAGAAACAAACTGTTAATGAGACTGGAATATCTTTATTAAAACATGCTGATTTTTGGTAGCTTAAATGTATATGATAAAATCTTTTTAAGTGTTGATGGCATTTTATGTATTTTCAATACGTTGTCTCTTGCGTCAATATGAAATCACTTTATCCAGTTAAACCGTTGAATTTTATGTTTTGATTTTGTATTCCAGATTTATTAGAGACTTCTATTCCAATTTTTAGTCCTGTTTCAACAACTAAAACCTCTCATAATCTGTTAGCAATTCTAATTCTGCCTTAGTTAGTTTCAAATTAGTATCTTGTACGTAGTTCAGTAAATATTTATTAAACTTTACTTTTAATTGCTTTTCTGTTCATTATGTTTTACTTGGGATTTTAATCGATTAACATTAATTACGTATATTGGTCCACTGGTAGCATCTACATTTCTGATTTTAATAGACAGACCAGACTTGACTTTTATGGATACAAAATCGCTGATTGTTCCTGCTATAATTTTCAATAAGTATAGCTCAACTGTAAACGGAATTAATATCAATTATATATGTTGATCAATTTAACCTTTTCGGATAAATATCTATATTCATACACACGTCTGTTAAATGAATCTTGTCACCTTCTCACAATAATTCTTAGTTTTATCCACAATTTGTTTCAATTGAATCATAATTATTGTTGTAACAAAATGAAGTGCTAATTCCCTTATAGTTGGAACTGTAACCCCATATCTATGTTTAGTCCTTTTTCTATCAACTATAACTTCTAATCTACATTTTGTCATTCTACTATCAATCTCAACTTCTAATCTACATTTTGTCATTCTACTATCAACTATAACTTCTAATCTATATTTTGTCATTCTACTATCAACTATAACTTCTAATCTACATTTTGTCATTATACTATCAACCTCAACTTCTAATCTACTATCAACTATAACTTCCAATCTACATTTTGTCATTCTACTATCAACTATAACTTCTAATCTATATTTTGTTATTCTACTATCAACTATAACTTCTAATCTACATTTTGTCATTCTACTATCAACTATAACTTCTAATCTACATTTTGTCATTCTACTATCAACTATAACTTCTAATCTACATTTTGTCATTCTACTATCAACTATAACTTCTAATCTACATTTTGTCATTATACTATCAACCTCAACTTCTAATCTACTATCAACTATAACTTCCAATCTACATTTTGTCATTCTACTATCAACTATAACTTCTAATCTACATTTTGTCATTCTACTATCAACTATAACTTCTAATCTACATTTTGTCATTCTACTATCAACTATAACTTCTAATCTACATTTTGTCATTCTACTATCAACTATAACTTCTAATCTATATTTTGTCATTCTGCTATCAACCTCAACTTCTAATCTACATTTTGTCATTCTACTATCAACTATAACTTCTAATCTATATTTTGTCATTATACTATCAACCTCAACTTCTAATCTACATTTTGTCATTCTACTATCAACTATAACTTCTAATCTATATTTTGTCATTCTACTATCAACTATAACTTCTAATCTACATTTTGTCATTCTACTATCAACTATAACTTCTAATCTATATTTTGTCATTCTACTATCAACTATAACTTCTAATCTACATTTTGTCATTCTACTATCAACTATAACTTCTAATCTACATTTTGTCATTATACTATCAACCTCAACTTCTAATCTACTATCAACTATAACTTCCAATCTACATTTTGTCATTCTACTATCAACTATAACTTCTAATCTACATTTTGTCATTCTACTATCAACTATAACTTCTAATCTACATTTTGTCATTCTACTATCAACTATAACTTCTAATCTACATTTTGTCATTCTACTATCAACTATAACTTCTAATCTATATTTTGTCATTCTGCTATCAACCTCAACTTCTAATCTACATTTTGTCATTCTACTATCAACTATAACTTCTAATCTATATTTTGTCATTATACTATCAACCTCAACTTCTAATCTACATTTTGTCATTCTACTATCAACTATAACTTCTAATCTACATTTTGTCATTCTACTATCAACTATAACTTCTAATCTACATTTTGTCATTCTACTATCAACTGCAACTTCTAATCTATATTTAGTCATTCTGCTATCAATGAGATCTAGCAATTCTGCTGCTATGTTAGGCTGAATTACCAGATAACCTCAGACATGTTTCATGCCTTTTCTGAATTTGCCAATGATAATACGCGGTGCCTCCATTATCACGGCTGGTTAGACAAAGGAATCAATCTAGTGTCATTTATTGTAGTATTAATGTATTTCAATCAGAGTTCTGGGGATTTTGCTTAGTCTTCTTGTGGAAGGGGTGGGTGTAGGTAGGGCGGGGTTTTGAATTCTAAAATGAGTTTGAAATATACCTTTCTATGACTGAACCTTATGTCTCTATACACGTTATCGGTATTCTCTTACTTTGTTTTCTCTTTCAGGATGGAGATTACATTTTATCAACGCAATCGTGTGTATTTAGTATTTCCACGTTCCATCAAATAGACTTGTTTCGATAACACGTCACAACATGTAATTTGTTATGTTTATACGATGCGAATTATTATATGTATTTAATGCGCAGAGTATATGACAATGGAGATATTGGATAAGTCTTCAGGACTGAGACTGCAAACCGTCAGGACTACTTTGCCAATAACACAACATTTTCTACCGGATCACGACCATTAAATAATTTATCATCCACTTTACATTTTACCAACACATATCTTTTGCCATTCATTTTTTTACTGTTTACAATTGGAGTTCAGTAGGAAGTCGCACCGTGTTCTTAAGCCATGTCACAATCGGTTTAGTTTCTTTCCTTCATTTCTATATTCACTCCAACAAATTGCAAATTAGTTTTGTGTATTCTTTATATACTCTTGAATGGTTGATCTGGCGTTCGAGACAGATGACTGATCACTATTTCCATATCACGTGACCAGTTTAGAGCAATCTACGTGTTTTCCTTGACGTGCGTTAGTCGATATTACTGGAAGAACTGATCGAAGTTTAATAAATCTCATTTCGTTTTAAATCTCAATTACACTGTACAGCGAACCATATTTAAAAAAGCTATAAAATCGAGGTATGTAATAAATATAAGGCCACATTCTAGTGGAGGAAAGAACATGATTGCAAGAACTTGTATAAATTAGTCTTGATTGATCCATCGACGTATCCTTACAACATATCAAACTTGGAACAAAACACGTATGTAGTTTTGTGCTAGACTTTCATATGATGTAATGTGCCATCATTGTCGTCATCGCGTATCAATAACGTCCTCTAGATTCAGTCAACTGGGCAGACCAATTACAATCGCTATGTATATTTAAGGATTGGCTGTTTTGTGGTCATACCTTAATACATACACACACTCATGAATTTCGCCCGGCACCGTCATGTCTTTCACATCCAAATATGTAAGTAGACTATGTTTATTTATTCATTTAAGGTATAATTAACGTGTAGCATTAGCACATAAATCACACTCATTTGAGGAAATGACCAGTGTTTGGTTCATAATTAAAACCTTTCGTAAGAAGTCTGAGTTTGATTGATCATATATACTAAAGATAGTCTACACTGACTATTATGTACAGAAAAGCAATGCAGGTGGGCATGAAATGAGCCCCCAAAAATTCAAAAAAGGTCTAGCCAATCCGATTGCTGTAAATCGTAATGACAAAGATAAACACGTTTAAGATTGTGACTCCATAATATATGTCTATACGTCCCACGCCAACATTTAAATATGTGTTACTTTCACAACTAAACATTGCATTGAAACAATATACAGGTGAAAGGAGGTTTGCAGGATGCAGCAAGTCCTGTATTTTCTGTAACGTATTTGTGAACAGGTACTTGCAGTACTTGATTTGGAACACTAGACTACATAATATGTAAACAAATTTCATTCTGAGTCGGAATTGCATCATATATTTACAGTGTAAATACGCAGTGGTTGGATAAACTTCTCTCAGTTTGGAGACCCGTTTATGTCCACATACTTTTGTGATTAGAGGTAAGTTTATTTACTTCTGAATGTTAACCTTTGATCCACGCTTGTATATAGGGTGGATTGCATGATACAGGTATACCGCCCGCCTCCTTTCCACCCACACAACCGCTATCAACTGAGCAATACCATACGTTTTACTTTTTGTTTTTTTTCTTCTTCTTCTTGTCTTGGGGTTTTAACCATATTTCATGTTATGATATGCTACACATGACCTTATTAGATCCCTACGGTGGCAAAAGAGCCATATCCAGACATGCGAGAGCATTTTTCCTCCATTCTTTTCGTGATTAGAATCGAAACAAGGCCGTAACAATATTCATTGAAAATAAAAGATTCCGGAAGGCAGGGTTAATTTTTTTCCAACGGTCGCAGCCAATCAGTAAAGAGAATATTGTACAATAATTTAATATTTTTATTTGGACCAATCAGAATCACATAAAGTGTTATTCTTATGTATATTTAGCTTAAGTATATCTGATCTAATGTATATTTATTTCAATTTAATTGTTTGTTCGTCACTTTTAATTTTTTAAATATTTTTCATTACATGCTATTGTAATGTAAATGTATTCAGTAGAGATGATACTTTTTCCAGAAAATACTTTGACCTTGACTGTTCGTTTTAGTAAACACCAGGTGTTGACCTAGATCCTGACCTTGATTCAAAATTAGTAGCAACCACATAAATAAGTTCTAATTTTATTTTAAAATGATTGGATGTTGTCTAGGTCATGATGGGACTACTGATTTAAGATGTAAACAATTTTTAAAATTGTATTTCTTAGAGTAAAATGATTGGTTTTCGTCAGGGTCACACTGGTTGTGCAGGATCGTTAACAAGTAAATAATTTCGACGAGTTTCTGAAACATGATTTGGTGCCCCCCCCCCCCATTTGCGTTTTAGAATACGATATATGCTTTGTTTTGGAGATATATTCTCAGTAGTTGGGCTATTACACTGGATAGTGTTGTGCCGTTTGGAGTTATTTCAAATTACTTGGATTCAAAAGGATTTATTCTTTTTTTCCTCAAAAACACGTGTGCCCATGTGAGATTCTTGAACAAAGACAGCTCTTAAAAATGACAAGGGACTGTAGACTTCAACACTACAGGTTACAGCATTCGTCATCTTCTTCCATCTTGGAGTCTTCGTCGGGACTCTGTGAAGTGTCGAATTTTGAATTACAGAAAATTTTAAAGTTGAATGCATTGAGCAATTAAAGGATTATCTCATTTAAGCCAGAAAAGTCTTTGTGAAGGGTTCACTTCGACCTTTCTTCGTTCATCTCCCCCATGTGAGTGTAAACTTCAAATGGACAGCATTCCGACCCAGTGAAATTGACTGGGGTATCTTAAAACGGTCCTTAGAAAGTAAACATTTGAGCTACCAACCCTAACCGCTTGGTAGGAACCTATGTCCACTTATCATATTTTCAAAGGGAAATTGTCACGCACTGTCGTACACAGATTATGAGCTGTCTAAACCTGATGAAAGGAATAATTTCTTTGGGAAAGATTAGGAACCACCGCCTACGATTGGGTAGAATAAATTAGGGCGTACACTTTAGAGCAATCTGACTTTAAAGTGACAACCCTAGTCGAAATTCTTTTGTCTGAACATTTCCTAGAAGAGGGTACTTAATCTGGACTCCGTGGAGTGCATACAAGTGATTAGTGCTTTCCTCGCAAAACAAGAAAAGGGACCAGATGGTCGTCGTGTAAAAAGAAAGGCATGTTTAGTGCTAGGACGCACAAGTCCTGAAAGAAACAGCGACAACGTACGCAATGTTAGTTTCACGTAATATTCTATTATTTGATTGTTTGTTTTATACAAATGTGACAAGGTTTCCTTATTATGTATCGGTTATTCAATTCAAGGAAATATGTTGATGCTAGAGTTATTATGCAATTTATTTTATTCAATTGCAAGGAAAGTGTTGATGATAGAATTGTTATGTAATTTACCTTTTTAATTATACAGTTAGTAGTTCATTGATAGAATTGATTGCATGCGATCCGAATGTTCATTTGTGTCGGATTTCATTTTGTTATATGAAATAACTATCTTTGTTGTTAGGACGCTACAAATCATCGTGAGTTAACGATACTTACCTAATTATATATGATAATGTAATGCTTGGATACTCTTGTTGTTAAGGAATGCCATGAGTTACATTTATTTTCAATTTCATGCAGTAGCAATCGAACATGTAGTAGCATATGTAAAGTAATACGGTGCTATTTGGTCACGTTCACGTGGTAATTTAAAACTTGACGCTGGAAAGCGAGGTCAATGTCCTACCATACTAATTCAGCATTTACGCGGTATATGGATAGCAACATGATCTGAATAACATTAAGCGAACTGTATGTACCTCTAAATAGTGGGTATACAGAATTATGGGGTAAATTTGTCCTTTATGGAATAGCTTTCTGAGAGGAAGACGAGACAGTCCGAAGACAGGAGTAAGGGGAAAAGAGAGAAAGAAGGACGAGGTCAGAATAAAGGACAAAGAAGTCCATGAACGGGCGAACATAGAGTTTGGGAAGGATGAACTAGGAGACACTGATAGACAGTCAAAGTGACTGACGGTGATGCAATCATCGTGGACATTGCGTTCTTTTCACCTCTCGTTATGATGATGTAATAAATCCAAATTGGACAGACCTGTTAATTTATACTTGTATAATATAACTTGAATTGGAATTGCCGTTATTAATTTATTCTGATTAAATGTGTTATTTTCTTGTAAAAAGGGGGATCTTTTTGTTTATTTCTTCCCAGTATTCTCACTCAGTTTTCTGTTGAAATTCCATTCTTCTTTCACTCCCGCCGGGCTATAATATCAAGGGAGGTCATCCTCTGGATAACGCCACCCAAACCCAATTAACCACCCCTCTTGTTAAGAGGGCGACGTTACAGGCTCGAACATGAAATCATTAGACCATTAGTTAGTCTAAAATATTTCTCGTGGATTATTCTTAGATTATTTTTGGATGTGATTATTAAAACCGTAAGTTTTTATTTTTTCATTTTTACAGTTTTTTTTCTCCAGGGAAATACATTATTTGTTAAATTTTTCAAACCTTGAAGTTTTCACTTTTTCTTGTGTTACTGTTTGTTTATTCGAGCCTAAACGCGTAACATAAGAGATATGTTCACATGTTATAATTTCAAAAATATTAAACTTCACACAATATAGTCAGATTGTATCGGCGATGTGATATATATATATATATATATATATATATATATATATATATATATATATATATAGTTGGTTTTAGGCATTGTAAGTTTTGCGGTGCACTGCACGAATCTCGATATAAATAATTTAGACGTAATCTTAGCCAGGAACCACATTCATGTTGGTTTTCGTTTCAATAAAATAAAACACGCGTGGGAACATTTCGTGAAAACCTTTGTGAAAAAGGAAATGTTCAGACTTACGTTGTTGAAGATTAGAGTTTTCTTAATCCACGTTTGTTTCTCTAGTTGATTTATGTGGATAGTAGTCGTCCCTAGAGTCTGGTCCCATGTATAATTTTCCTCCATTAGTTTGATCTCTGAAATTAAAAAAAAAATATTAGAGATTAGGTGCATGTGATAAGGTAATAAGTCAATTGTTGAGTACGACATGGATGTAATTTTCATGTCTTATTTTGTGCACAGAAATTCTTCCATCAATACTTTGTCTGAATTCAGTTTATTGAAACAGGGTGCATTATTATAATAGAATGATAAGATTCGATGGTCTGTGGTCCAAACATTTTTATAAGTTTCCAGTTGTTTCGAGCTTTAGACCTCTAAGTTAAATGAACGGTTCATGACAGGACTTAGCAAAGCCGAGTGATCAAATTATTCTAGTTACCATGTTCGAATTATCAAGGTCTATTTTATCTGTACAGCTATGCACCGTATTTAAATTATCAACGTCTAATGTATCTGTACAGCCTTTAACCATGTTCGAATTATCTAGGTCCATTGTATCTGTACAGCCTTTTATCGTGTTCAAACTATCAAGGTCTATTTTATCTGTACAACTATGCACCGTATTCAAATTATCAAGGTCTAACGTATCTGTACAGCTTTTCATCGTGTTCTAATTATCTTGGTCTATTGTATCTGTACAGCCTTTAACCGTATTCAAATTATCAAGATCTAATGTATCTGTACAGCCTTTCATCGTGTTCGAATTATCAAGGTATAATGTATCTGTACAGCCTTTAACCGTATTCATATTATCTAGATCTATTGTATCTGTACAGACTTTAATCATGTTCGAATTATCAAGGTCTAATGTATCTGTACAGCCTTTAACCATATTCGACGTATCTAGGTCTATTGTATCTGTACAGCCTTTAACCATGTTCGAATTATTTAGGACTATTGTATCTGTACAGCCTTTTACCGTGTTCGAATTATCAAGATGTATTTTATCTGTACAGCCTTACATTCACAACTTTGAGTTTAATCCTACGGATAGTACCGGGAATGTATGCCTAAAGCTGCCGTTAGGACCACCTCGACTATCTACTAAAAATGGATTAACCGTGAAGTTGCGAAAGCATGCACCTATTTGTTTTATTCGCACATTCTTGTTCAGTCCTACCGTTAGTGGAATTATAGAAATAGCCCCACTAGTCTGAATCGTGTGCGATTTTTTCGGCTGAATATAATGTAAAAATACTGTTTCAATTACTACGCCGACATACATCAGATGCATATTTTTGTCTCACACAATTAGCCGAGGTGGTACGAATTGTAATCTTTTATGCTGTTATTCGTAAATTTAGAACTAACTCGATTAGTCAGCAACGAGAATCATGCATTATTGTTAAACATGTTCAAAGGCTGGCTAGAAACCATTTGTACAATCCTTTTAAATAAAAGTACAAAATGAAAAGACTAACAAATCTAAATGGTTTTCTTACTGACAAATTCGATATAAGATTGTATTGTCCTTTAAATCTAACTATTTCTGATTAAATACTAAAAAGATACCCATTATATTCTCGTTTTTGTCATCCAGTAGGAATGTGAACGTCTCATTCCAGATGGGGTTTACTTCATTGTCAACAGTCTTCGTCTTCTTGCGCCCATCAGGGGCAGTTGGGATCGTCAAGATAATATATGGATCCGGTGTATCCACTCGAAAATAGAAACAACTTTATTTAGTTCTTTAGTATTTTATGACATTAATCATCAAAAAGCTTCCAAGAAAAAATACATTACTGGAATCAAATTCGTCGCCTTACAAATTGTAATGTTTATTACAGTCTACATCCTCAGCAATAAAAACATTTTGTACCCATACTATAATTTGCACATCTTGTTATCTTCTTTTCTTGTGAAAGTAATCGTAAATCAATAGCTTTTTCTATAAATAAATCTTGATTTCTAAAACTAAACGTGTAAATAACATTTGTTTTTAAATATTACCTAGTAAGCACTTATCGTCAAAACGTAATTGATGGGAAGTGATTATGATCAGTTATATAATACAAAAGGCTGCCATCATTAATATTAGAAAACAAGATTAAGAAATGGTTATTCAAAAATTATGTCGAGATAGCAATTTAAACAAAAACAATCTGAAGTATTTGCAGACATACAAAAGCGTTTGCTTTTTTAAGCCCTAAGTCCAGATAATTAAACATCGGAATTTTCATTCAGTTAGAGCTTGCGTTAGTATCAAGAACACCTTTTTTATTTAGGTACTAATGAAAGGACGGGATTAAATGTGAAATTGTGAGAAAAAACATTTGATTAATGACTTTATGCCTTACCATAGTCATTCCATCCACTGGTTATCTTGCGACCGCACAAAACGTTTACTGTAAGAATCATACATTCTCTTTGTTCAACCTGTAAGATAAAAAAGGACTTTGTTGCCATTTTGTCATCGCGCCCCTGCAGTTTCGTATTTATACCGATGTCAGGAGCAAAAAATTGCGAACTACGTATACTTGGCACGGTATGATTTTAGCGAGAAATGCAAATTCACGTCTGAAACCCCCTACACATACAGCTCCTGCTTCAGTAAACCCATCAAAGTTTCCCCCTCAGATTGAACTTTATTTAAATAAATATCTTATGTTTTGCTGGTTAATAAGAATTTCCTCACAAAGCATTTACAAGCATCAAGGATTGAAATAGTCATATGTCATAAAATATATCTTGAATTTTTCGTAAGGGAATCTTGCCTTATGTTTGAGAAAATCTAGGAATTCTTCCAGTTTGAGAACTATTTTATGATCAAATGAAAGTTTTCTAATTGTCACAATTTACAACAAGAAATCTAGTTTGCACCTTTTCAATTCTCTATGCCTATTACAAAAGTTTTCGTGACGTCATAATCAAGACGACGTAAAATCTCACATTCAGGAGTAATTTTGAGACTTTTATTGAACCAGTGCTAGGGATGATTAATCAATGATTGTTGCATCAGCAGAAGAGGTGAGCAGACCTTTTACTAGAACGTTATTTTTGAAAAACAAAGCTTCCTACGAAAATGAAAATAAAACGTCAATAACGCCAAACCGAAGCCTCTAACTTACCGAGATTTCGCTAATTGGGTTATTTTTTGTTGTTTCTTTATCGTTGTCGTTCGTGTTTTTCAAAATATGTATGCGCGTTTTGTTTACCACGGGACGTTTTATTGAGGTCGCTCACATCTTCTGTTGCTATAATTATCAGTCTTTCATCCAAATGTTTTATCAAGACTTATACGATATCGTGATCGGGGGTCATGTAAATTTATTGTTATAAATCCGTGCAGATAATTAAATCATCACTGATAAAATGATGGCACCAGCTATGGAATCTTATAGAACAAGATTAACTCGAGAGCGACTAGAAGCAATAAAGAACTTTCTTCCTGTTCGTGATTCTGTCAAACAATAATTACAAGAACGTCAAGAAGCACAAGTTGAATTTGCAGAGAATACATAACAGTTATTTAGACATGTTACAAACGTTACTGAAAGAGTTGCGGAGGTTACTGAAGGTGTTTTCCACCAGTAAGACGAACTACTGAGCAAACTATAAAAATAGCGAGAAGAACTAAACAAGGGATTTTTTTACGAGATCTTCTAATTAAATAACTGCCGCACAACCTCCCTCTGTGGGTGAAGATATACTTGAAGGCATTAGCAGTTCGTACTGAAACAGCCGATGTAAAAAGTGATCTTGCCTCTAAACCTAAAGTAAGAAAATAAAATACTGAATTGATTAATAACTTTAGAGATGATTTTATCAAAGAACTAAAAAAGTTGAAAAGAAAGATTTTTCGCGCTGCTTTTGATAGATATTTTTGAAAGTCTGAAGCTTTAAAACCTGAGTATGGTAACATAAATAATGATAGTTATTTCAAATGGCTATATCGTGCGTATTATTACAAACCCCAGGCTAGAAGTGATGATAAGAAGTGATACAATAGACAAATTAACGACATAAATAGATTTTATTTAGAACTTCAACAACAAAAACTACAACCTTCCCAGCAAGAGCTTTGATATCAACTTCCTCCACCGTAGCAACGAATAGAACGACAACAATTGTCTTCACCTCAGCAAAAGATGATGTTGGAACTTGAAAATTCTTGACAAGAATGAAAACAGAAAGAGAAAGAATCGAAGCGTAGAGAAGACAAAAAGACACAAAGAGAAGAAGGATTGAGATTTAAACAAACTAGACGACGGGAGAAATTGCGTTCTTCACTAAGTGAAGAAAAAGCAGAAGAAACAATAGGTGAGGAAGAAAGAGCAACTGGAAGCGAAGCGGTTTTCCTTCACTGACCACTCAAGGAAATGGTTTTATTACTTGCCCCAATAATATTCTTTCCGACGTAGATAGGTTAGAAATTCTGATTGGAGGAAAACGTGCTGGAAATAATTCTCCAGAAATCATTCATGAAATCTCTGATATTTGTCAACGATTATTTACAGGCGGTATCTTGGACATAAATGTTTATTGATCCCTCATCAATCAAATTGCTGATGATTATTACATTGATCAGATAAATGAATAACAAATAAGATGATTATACACAATGCTTAACGTGGACCGATCATGGTCAGAGTGATAAATTCACGATTACCAACCTATAAAGCTATCTTCGGTGATGGACTCGGCGATGTTGTTCAGGGTTTATTTGCCAGGATAGCCCCGAAGGCAATACGGATTGCAAACCAACTAGGAATAAAATCTATTCATCTTGTTCGTGAAAACATTCCTGGCACATTTGGTGATATTGCCTGTAAAGCGTTCTCGGCAATCAAGGATCTACAAGCACGACTAATACGACGAAACCTTCAGCCACCGGTGAAATCGCCCAGCACTGAAGTTATGGCTGCAAGTGTCAGTAAAATAATAAATCAAGCTGCAAATGAAAAACTATCAGAGTTGACTGATGAAGCAGAAAAAATATAACTTCAAGTCTTATTTCAGGAAGTGGGCTTCGTGTTAGACGATAACAATTATAATAAAATGTTCAATTGGTTTTGTCAACAACGTCATCATGGCGTTGTTTGACAGTGCCACGTATATCATCGAAGGAAGAAATATTGAATCAATTCAGAAGGACGTTGACGTTGCCACGACGATAATAGGTCTAGGCAAGATATTCAGATGATTATAAAAGATCAGCTGGCCCGACAATGATTTACAAAAACGATACTGACCACCCTAAACGACCAAGAAACTTCGCAGACAACGCCGACGCTGACGTGTGGCCGGTGGTTCCTGGTGCTAATCCAGATTACAACTTAGTATTTTTTTCACGGCGATCAATGATGAAAGGTGATCGTATAAGATTTTCATTTCCACTATGTCACATCTTTGGATTTTGTAGAAATGTTACAAAGGTTATCTTGAGACTAGACATGCAGTTGCACCTGTAAGAAAGGCTACCGACGATGATGCAATTTGGCTACCTGCTGGTGATGCTGGTAAAGTAATACTAACAAAACTTTCTTTGTGGATGCCGGTAAAGACTCCAACGATTGCTAAAGAACAAAAACTACTTTCTAATATGTGTTCAGGTAGTTAATCGTTGTTATCATGTTTAACAGTAATCGCAGACAGTGTTCAAACTAGTGTTAATTGCTTATTTACATGGCATATATCATCACGGCAGGGTGTTTCAGCACTACGAAATATATTTGTTGCTTTTCACGATTTTGTGCGAGTAAATTCACAGACACGTAATCATATGATATTTGACAATCTTGGAGTTAGTGAAGTTTCTTTACGGATAAACGGACACCAAGAAACGGCTGATGATATTTTATTAAAATTTGATCAAAATCATATAGCACGTGCATATCATCGGTTAATAATATTTAAGGGACGCGATCAAAACATAGACACAGGGTGGCAAATATCGCAGCTCAGTTTTACGACGCTGTATCCGATTTATTACTTTTCGCTGGATCATCTTGATTTATCCAGACAATCTGTCGTTGATATTAATTTTCGAGTTCAAGTAACACAACCTCCTGTTGCTGTAGCTGGTCCACCAATTATTGATGGTGCTTACAGAGCAATCGCGATTATACACAGCGATAGAGCAATGTTGCTTGAAGGTGTTGGTGGACGAATGAGAGTTATTGATGCCCCCGTAGAAAACATGTAATTAAATCTCATGATATTTATAATGTCATATCATCATGTTAGTGTTAGTCTGACTCCTGGTCAGATTAAAAAGCTTCGATTAAATTCAGCAAAGAACTTTGGAATAAAAATATCACTAAGCAAAGATTAGATCCCAGGTGGTCAAAATAAACTATCATTGTCAGAACGTCAATTTAAACATTTCAGTAGTGCCAAACAATCAAAAACAGGCGTTAAACTCAATCTTACCGCAGGTGCGTTTAAAGACTCAATTAAAACAGGCGGAATATGTCCAGTTCTTGCCGATATACAAGCGTTAATAACCGCTGACTCTCTAGCTGTAGCAAAAACAGCTTTACTTAGTGCTATTGGATTTGCTGGTCATACCTTAGCAGAAAAAGTAATAGGAAAAGGAATAAAAAAGAGGGAGCGGTCTAAGATTACCAGGTCGCGGCCTGAGACTTCCAGGAATAATTCGTTAATCTTTCCCATGTCTAACTTTCATTTACTTGATGCTGCTAAGCGATTAAATATCAACCATTTTAGAGGTGTTTTTATGTGCGATCAATTAGCAGAACGACCAAACAGCGCTGAAACTGGCTTTATTAATCTTGATAATAGTTCTGATCCAGACACTCACTGGGTCGCATACGCGAATTATGCACGTGGCAGTATTAATTTGATTCGGATGGGTTGGCTCCAACGAAAGAATTTGTAAATTACGTATAAACAATAAAAACTCCAGTCTGTTATTCAACACTACCAACACAAACAATAACCCATCCGCCAATATGCGGCCGTGAAGCAAATGCTGTACCCGACGCTTGATCTAAATCAACATTTCCACCTCACAATATCGTGCGCGAGTATACAAATAGCCGTCAATCGTTTAAAACAGATCTTAGAGTATAATGGTTGATATTTACGGAAGATTTTCTATCGAAAACAAGAAAACAAAATGATATCGATCTGTCGAATTACGCAACTAAAGATGAGCTCGCCAATATTATGAACCTCTCTGGAGTTCACCGAGATGAAGTTGTCATGACATAGTTCGTAGTGTTGTCGGCGCTAATACGGATAATAATGCATTATTTACTGACGGCTGTATAATCAAGGACTCAGATATATTAATCGCAACTATTAGAAATGAAATTAAACAAGTGTTGCTAATCGTTTGCGATCTAACGGTGATACAATGACAGGTGATCTCAGCATGAATGGAAATAAAATAGTTGTTTTAAGAGATCCAACATTTGATGAAGATGCCGCAACAAAACATATGTAGACATTAACTATAATACAGTAGATACTAAATTAACAACGCGGCGAGCTGGATATGACGTTCACGTAAATATGTTTTCAAATATTCATATACATTTTAGAAAATCGCAGAGGAAATCTTTGAAAGTCCGTTGACTGTTGAAGTAAAACTCGTTGATATTAACGCAAACCTCAGCAATATTAAAACAGCTTTGCCAGACATTGAAACGAATAAAAAACGATTAGGTGTTATCCAAGATCCTAAATCATTTTCAGTTAATCACGATAGCCCAGAGTAAGATCAATGATATTAGGAATAACTTGAAGATGTTATAAGTGGAATTCCTGATATCGTTAAAAATTTTAATCAGATTAAAATTCCCCACAAGCAAATTATCAACGTGGTATATACAGTTGCGTCTGACCAAGCATTATGGTCAACACTCAATAAAACCATTAAACATCGCGCTGAGGTTATCACAATTTCATGGCTTTATCCACTGACTCCGTTTGGTGGATATATGTTAGTATGTTAGATCAAAACGACGATGAAACATTTCCTGTGGAACCCGAAGAAAAACACTCGGCTTGATTTATTATTCGTGCCTTGAATTAGTCGCTAATTTCCCAACTAATTAAAATATAATGAGCTCTC
Source organism: Sinohyriopsis cumingii (assembly GCA_028554795.2). NCBI lineage: Eukaryota > Metazoa > Mollusca > Bivalvia > Unionida > Unionidae > Sinohyriopsis > Sinohyriopsis cumingii. The sequence continues at coordinate 127,771,101 of CM068828.1, forward strand.
TGATCAACATTTCAAAATTGTAGGTACAATGAAGCAGGTAAATGGCAACTAAAACAATAAAACATATCGTTTTCGAGCATACAGTAAAAATAAAAATTATCGTAGACGTGTAGTTATCGTAGACATAATTGTTTATTCAGTGTTTTTTGCTGTTATTGCTTGAAGCGGTGTTTTATTTCGACGATAACAATGATGGCGTCAGCAGTTATAAGAATTTGTGTTTCAACCGCAAGAAAGATTGCTAGTCTTCTTCATATCTTTGAAAAATAATATGCACGTGCACTAATATAAGATTTCACGATTATATAATAAAATTACAGGCATCGACGCTAGCGTATTCCAAATTATCCTCTTTATCATCAGCAATGAATTCCTTACAGAGACAGGAAAATATATAACAACTCCAAAATATAACGATGGATATCCATGGCGCTGGCGTGGGAGTGATGAGATTGAAATTGATGGTAAGAAATATCGTGTATTTTCGTTTTAATTATTTGATGTTAATAGAGAAATTTCCGATAATATTGTTTATGTAAAAAAATTAAGTTCACTGGTCGATAACATTAAAACTGAATATAAAACAATGTTCACAACATTAGAGCAGTTATTTCATAATTCTGTTCTGGAGTATCCTAATAACGATTTAAAAAATAAAATCATTGCAACAATACAACATTTAAATAATATTGTATCAGACCTTCATTTTATTTACCGAATTATTGTTACGATATTAAATAATAGGACTTATAATATAGGAGATAAACAAATAGAAAGTATTAGGCAACTAAATATAAATCATTGTAAAATAATCGAAGAACAAATTTCAAATTTTACACTACCAGGATTTGAAACTGACAAATAAAAAATAATCACTTAACGATCTTGTTAATATTTTCCCAAAATACTTGCGTCTTGGAGAAAAATAGCCCCACCAGCACTTCTCAGATAAACACGGTGGCGGCAGATATTTCGCCGGGAATTGTACATATAACATCAACGATTGCAGTCAATCTTGTATGTGATGCAGTTGATGGAAGCTATCAAATATGTCTCGAAAAATCCAGTAAGGCTCAGCAAGGATATTTTTTTTACACATTTACACTGCAAGTCCATCCTAGATTATTGATCGTACAAGAACTGATCAATCCGGTTTATCTGCGATATCATAATAATTTATTGTCAAGAATACATTTCAAACATAATGACCTTAGCGGACACTTTATTGATTTATGAAATGAAAATTTGAATATAAATCTCTACATGCAATCTTAACGACTTTTGATTATGCAGAGTGTTTTACAATTAATTATTTAATCAAGAGTTATTATATAATGTAATAGCAAGTGAGAGTTTTTATACACGACAAACATGTACTTGAAAACGCCATCAGAACAATAATGACACCGCCCCGAGTTGGGGCAGAACAATTTAGTATCAATATAATTATTGATGAATACGGCAATGAAAATATTTTATTGACGCAGGAACAATTAAAAGAAATGCAGCGAGAACATTTTATTTTAAATTCGTGTGATAGATCATATTATGTATTATGCACATTCTTGTATTGGATTTGATCAACTTAAAAAAAAACTATTTAATTTTTTAGATTGATGACAATTTCGTAGGATAAACAAATACGGACAAAATCCAGAATTTTTTGTATTGATTCTCTTAGACACAATCACTACTTTCACAAGTGATGTTACTACAGTCACCGACATCACTTTCATTTTTACGATCTGACATAATCTTTCTTACTTGTCTAACACGTATGTTTATAATCATTTTCCTTTTGAATTCGTGGGACAATTCTGACCTATTTTTTTTCGATAGCTCGTGAAAGCCTGACGAATTTATCAACTTCCGTTTCCTCCACCGCAGCCAAAGATTGAAACATAGCTTGCTGAATTAGCTTGATTAATGTTTTCTGCGGATAGTGTATATTTATTATTAAAAAAATTTCTGCATTGATTCAAAATCACAAATTATTGTTTTCAGGATTTAGTTCATCAGATATATTTTTACGGTCATATATTATTATTTTTTTTCTTCAGAAATAATAGCATTAATAGTTTCGTAGTTCCATATATATTAGAGAGTATTTTTAATATAAAAAATATTTACATAATATTGTATTAAGCCATTTACCGCGTAGCATATTTACATCATTGTATTAAGCTATTTACAGCGTAGCATATTTACAGCATTTCGTTAAGCTATTTACAGCGTTATAGCACAACACATATAGTACATATCTACAGCTTTATATTAAGTCATTTACAACGTGTATACAGTCTTAGTTCTAAGGATTGCACATTACATATATAATCATGATTCTAATTCAGTCATAGCATAGTGCAATAGTTCAGCTATGACAATGGTTCAATCATGACAATGGTGTAGTCATGAATACCACATAGTGTCATGACACTAATTTAGTAATGACAATAGTTAAGTCAGGAATGCCACATAGTGCCATCACAATAGTTCAGTTATGAATACCACATAGTGTAACGGGGGCTTTTTCCATGTTCAACAGACTTTTTTTGTATACCCCAATAATCAACCCCGGGAGAGTGCAAATGTGCATCCACCACGTGATGACATGGTGGGGGAAGGTGAATGTTTTTCTGTTGAAGTTCGAGCTTTGGGGTGGGTCCCCAACTTTTAATGAAATTTTGCGAAATTTCGCCACAATCGACGGTTGTCGGCCACGAGACTCGAACGCCAACCCACGAGTATGAGAATCAGCCGCGCTAGCAATGCGCTACGCTCCAATCTTACTAAAATATATTTCAGAAATTATTATAAAGTTGCCTACGCTGGATTGCTACATATGATTATACAGTACTGAGTAAAATTACAGCGTAAAATATTATTTTCTGTTTCTACACACACTGTATACAATAATCGCACATTATATTTCTGCACTGATAAAGTCAAGGTTGATATTTACCTAGAGATCTAAACATAGCTTAGCTGTATTTTACATGTAACGGAGTGTGTAACCACTGTTTCTACCTTGAATTTTGTCGATAAGTTAGAAACCGTAAAATATCCTTCTACTAATTTGAACTATTATACAATTATGCTACTTCACTGACATAAATTATTACATTGCTGGTTAATTAATGAATTACGATGGCAAAACATATTAGGCTCAACGGAAGAAGAAAGCTACAGAGTTATATCCCTTCTTTGAGGTCAATTGCAGTAAAAAGCGAAGTAACTACTGAGTTACTCTGCCTGAAAGAGACAGAGCTATTTCCCTTCAACAATACTGCAATGCTATAGTAATGTATATACTTGTCAAACCACCGATAAAAGCTTCACTATTATTCACCAGCACAAAATACCTACACATGCGACTGTTGAAATTATCAAAATTATATATATATATATATATATATATATATATATATATATATAGATAATATTTTTGATAATTTCAACATCGAGGATAGAAGTCTCAAATTGATAAATTGACTGTTCTAACAATAATTATTATAACAACCAGTATAATGACACGCAAATTAAATAAATAGTAATATATAATTAGTAGCAAGACCACCAGGGATATCTCAACTTGACAGAGTTATCTTCCTTCGACAATAATGAAAAATTAACTTTTTTATATTTTTTCGAAAAAGCCGATATGTATATTGTATTAGCGACAAAATGTATTGAAGACATGCAAATATCGAAATATTTAGCAGCTGTATACGTTGATTGAAATTTGTTTTTTTTTTTTTTTTTACCTGTCTCTACGTTTGTAGATATAAGAAAGAAATATTCCGATGATGAAAATCCTGATGTAACCGATTTTGAAAATAAAATCGCAAACGATCTTGGCAGAAAAATGATCGGCAAATTCACCCAAGGAGGATCATATAATCATAAACGACATTGTACAAGATTGATTATAGTAGAGTAGAAACACATATAAGAGGAAGTAATGTTAATTTATCAGACGGAACTAAATAGGTACAATTGTGAGTCACATGGATGATGAGTCACCGCAATTTACTCATTTAAGATCTTCAACGCTCGCTTACGTTTCGATAAATCTATTATCGATCACAACTAGAATTTCCGAGTTTGCTGTCGGAGTCTCTACGGATTCATTTTATATCAACAAGAATACAGGATTGCTAGAACAACTAGATGTCGCACTTATGCATCATATGGTGAATTGAGAATAAAACAAGAAAATATACTTAATTATTCTGAATCCGTCGACGTTGAAATTAAGGGTATTTATTGTCAAAACAATCAAATATCAAAATTATCATCTGCACCATCGGTATTTGATCCAGTAGCCATACATTAGACAGTTTATCTCAATGGGTCTAGAGGTTGTGGTAAAACAACTCGTGTGATCGAATTATTCTTGAACAGTTGTTCAGAAAGATTTGTATTAACACCTACACACAGACTAGCAAGAGAAATGAAAGAAAGAATTATTAAATCGTACACCTTATCATAAATTATTTTGATGGAAGGGAGATAAATGACTTCTAAACGAATGGGAGAGAAATACATGCCAAGTATTATTGTTTGGGATAAAATATGCTCCGTTTCATTAGAAACGTTAAAAATATTTCTTGATTGGTTATTGAAATAAAATAATGCTGCAATAATGTATGACGATCATGGTCAACCACCACCTTTTGTTGGATTTTCTCCACACGAATGGTTAAAGAATTTTGTAGATTATTATGAAGAAATTACCGATGAGCATAGAGCACTTGATCCAGAATTAATACAGTTCAAGAAATTAATCAGACTACAACCGAATAAAATTCGAAGTGAAATAATGCGTGCAATAATTTCAGAAACTCCTGCGAGCAGCTTTTAGAATTTATAGAGACAAAATTATTTGATAGTTGCAAGTAGAAAGATAGTTCGTGATACACTTCAACAACAATTATTTCAGTTACATAAAAAAAAGTTTTCAAATCTACCCGTACCATTATGTTATCAGCCGGTTGATACGCGACGACAGAATATCAACGTTTATATACCAGGAGCATCAGAGAAACAAAATCACGTGTTAAATGATATTGTTTTCCTTCCTGTCAGTGTTGTTGAGAGCGTGTTAACTATGGACAAAACTCCATGGACGCTAGGATACGCAATGACAATTCATCCATCACAAGGATTAACCATGTTTGGATCGTAGATCATCGTATCGAATGGCGTAACTCAGTTTATCTCGCAGTGTCTCTAGTCAGAAGAATCTCTCAGCTGCGGAGACTTATTATAGACTTCACGGAAAATAATAATCAAACTGCTGGCAATGGCGATGATATGGTAAGAAAAATAAATTAATTATAAACAATGTGACAAAAATATCTAAGCGCGACCTTGATCTAGATGCTGAATTTATCATGACATTAAAACAACAACTGAATGATCACTGTGCGATCTGTTACACAGTAATGTAGTGTAGTTTTTTTGTAATCGCAATAACGGGTTTCATGGCAGTTGTTAGAGTAATTTTCATTATTTAACGCAGCTATCACGCTTGGTAATCTTGCAACCCATTCGCGATATCCTATAATTTTCTGAATTATTTCCTTTGCATATTGATATCCAAATAACCACTCAGCAAGTGTTCGATTAAATCGTTCAACAATTGCCTGATCACCATGAATTGCAGTATGTCCTCGTCTGATTTTGACATTGTGTTGCTTCATCAACGATGATACTGCACCAAGAAATTCCTTGCCAGAATCAACCTGTAATGGTTGGGGCCATTGTAAGGGTCCTCGTTGATAAATTCGTCCAAAAGCAGAAGAAACTTCAGTTGCTGTTTTAGTTGATAATGGTTCTGCTTCATTATATCTACTTGCAACATCAACGACAATTAATGCGCATTTGTACGTTAATTGAATTCTTTTATGTGGTAAGAAGAAAATATCTGCTTGATGAACTTCACTAGGAGTGCTGACATCAAAATGTGCATTAGGTAAATAAATTTGCCATATTGCCTGTTGTGCTAACCATTTTTCAGCAACAGAACGTGTAACATTTGCTGCATTGCGAGTTTGCTAATCGCTGCTCTACCTTTTCAATATCCTCTTGGGCTATACTAAAGTGATTGCATTATTTCAATAATCGGATGATTAATTACCGGCACCAAAAGAAAATGTACTTTTCATCGCAGACCTTACCAACCACTTAGCTAATGATTCTCTGAAAGATTTATATTTTATAGAATTTAATGCATTAATTAATTTTATGTAGTTGTTCTAAATATTTACTTTTATAAGCTATATCATGAATATGTCATACTCGATCAATAGCGTTTATAAGATACTCACCAGGTATTGGTTGATCTTGTTCATCAAGTCGGATATGAAGTCGTGTTCCAGGACCACAATAACTATATCCTGGAAGGTATTATTGTCCAGGATATTTAGCCCATGGAGTTCCAGACAATTTTCCTAATGAAGCAGCAATATCACCACCAGACACTTTGTGTCCTGACAGTGTCACTGAGATAAATTTATATTTGTGTACCACATTTCACACACTTACCTGTAAGTGCACGAGTTTTATTTTTTGTTATTATTGTAGTCAGTCCACGCGTGGGCGTCGATGCTTTACATCGATTGCAATATAAATTCTTATTATTTATATTTCTTCAACATGGATGTTATTGTTTTCTCAGCTACACGAAAGCAATAACCAGTCAAACATATTTCAGCATTACCGAATTCCATCAGAATGATAATAAAAGGTCCGTCCGGATCGGGTAAAACACAATTGTTACTCAACCTAATAATGAGATGGCTCAAGTAGGATAAGTTGTATTTAGAAACATCATTCATTAATGATCAGCGATGTTATAATATACTTAAAGATTTTAATGAAAACGCAAAACTGTTAAATGAAGACGGTGATGATGTTATTACTTTTAATACAGATATTAATGAAGCACCATCCGTAGACGACCTTGTTGGATTTATTAATAATTTAGTAGAATATGACGACGTAATGCTGACAAGCAATCGAATCCAGCAAGAATATATTCTCGAGGCAGACATTAAAATACCGATGTAATTTATGTTACTCAACGATATACACAAATACCTAAAGTGATCAGAGATATCTGCAATATTATAGTTGTATTTAATGGAGTCGATACACATACACTAAAAAATATTCATCAGACTTGGTGTAGTGATGATATGGATATCATTAAATTTAAAAACGTCTTTGGACATGCGCAATCTGCTCCGCACGGATTTATAACAATAAATTTACATGATACCCGATCACGATATCGTATAGGTCTTGATAAAATATTTGGATGAAAGACTGATAATTATAGCAACAGAAGATGTGAGCGACCTCGATAAAACAAAACGCGCATACATATTTTGAAAAACACGAACGACAACGATAAAGAAACAAAAAAAAAAAAAACGAACCCAATTAGAGAAACTCTCGACAAGTTAGAGGCTTCGGTTAGGTGTTATTGACTTTTTATTTTCATTTTCGTAGGAACCTTTATTTTTCAAAAATGACGTTCCAGCAAAACGTCCGTTCACCTCTTCTGCAGCTGTTACAGTTAAGTTCAGACTTAAAACATTTTAATGGTCTACTTTTCGTCAGATTTCATTAAACTAGGAACCATTTACACTGTTTGAAGTCTTAAAATTAAGACTAAACATAGAACATTTGTTTGGTAGTTAAAAGCCAGATCACTGTAATCACGGCTTAAATGTAAGCTCAGACTTAAGTTCGTTTGGTGAAATCTGAGACTGAGTTCCGAATTCTGGACTTACGATCAAGATCAAACACAAAGTCTCTTGGTGAAAGCCAGCAGTTTAGAAAATAGAGGATCATGGGAAGAAAAGCCTTATGTTCATCATTCAAAATTCGTCGTAATTTAAGACATGACTGTCAGAGTATTTGATTCTGCGCTTTCGCTTGAGATCTGGTTTCCATAACGTTTATAGATACCGTATCTAGTCTACCGGGATAATGGTTGCCGTGATTCGCTAAGCTCAGAAATACCTGTGTAGGGGCTCCATCTCTTATCACATTATTAATTTTTAAATGTCAATTGAGAAAGAGTGGAGTTAGGGCCAGCGAAAGAGACTTATTGGTCACTAGAATTCACCTAATATAAACTATATGACTTAGAACAACCCAATTTTGAATTGGTCATTCCCATAGCTGCAACATCTGAGTGTACGTTTCTAAAGTCATTTGTCTCAAGCATTCTTTACTGTAACATGGACGTCAGTGGTAATACTGCAGGCTTGTATAACCTCAATGTAGGCTTTGTCAATAAGATGTTACATTTGAAAATGTCCCTGGTGTGATCCAAAATGTTGTCAGTTCATTCACATGATCTAGAATTCGAGAATACTCTAGTACATTGCTGGTTTCGTGTCACTAGTGTCAGCCACAGACATTACATTGCAAAAAGCATAGAGCTCCTAAATAAATGCCATGTGAATAACTGGACTCTCCCTATAAAAGAAATGGTCTAAGTAAAGAACTTTCATACCTTAAATATCCAGAGAAGAATTCACTTTATTCCATAACATATTGCTAAATTTTTTGTTTCAAAGATTCAATGTTTAAAATATGGCAGAAAAAATGGATCACATATCTGCCTAAAAGACTCACCAAAACAGTTGCTAGCCTTCCTTACTAATTACGTAATTGTGGAAATATATTCTTTTAATGATGACGACTCTAAGTCTTCTTAATTTAGACAAGCATCCCAGAGAAAAACAAAAAAAGATCTAACAACTCAAAGAGTTGGTATTACTCAAAATAAATGCTAACCTGATACAGCATCCGTCAAGGAAACATAATATGGGAACGATTCTCTTTCTACATAAAATCATAAGGAATAAAGTATTAGACAAGCTAAAACATATAACCATTTTTACATTGTATCGACTTTTAAAATCTTACCAATTTTTACTTGATTACATTAAACGGTTTTCAAGCAATTCTGCTCACACATACAGACATAGAGATATACACCTGTATTTTCAATACCCCGACCCTAACATACGTATTCTACACAGATTGCTTACCTCATATTTCTGGTATGGGTCACACCTGAAAAGAAGGCCAAAATTAGCCAAAATGAAAATGAAAACAGAAATAAAAAATCAAAGTGCTTTAAAAAAGAGATAATGAATAATCACAGATGAATAATTATAATTTACAACCATTGCATTCTTTGTTATAAATTTACACATTTGCTCGTTGTCAGTATATATATACACTGTATATATATTGTTATGTATGTATATATATTTGATTTAATTTATATCTGGTTTAATTGTTTGTAAGCTTTTAAATACTGTTATTTTTTTATTTCATTATATGTCAAAATAATGTAGTTCTGTTTACTAGGAACTCGATACTTTTTCCTGAAAATAGTTTGAACTTGACTGTTCATTTTTGTAAACACATAAAGCTGACCTAGTTCCCGACCTTAATTCAAAATTAGTAATAGTGACGTCAATTTCTTTTTATTGTGGGAATAATAAGAGTGACATCAACCCTGTATTGAATACGTGACCCTTATCCGGGCATGTTTTGCGCGATGTCCAAGTTTTAAACCACTTTGTTTAGAGAAATAATCTTAGTAGGGCTTCTAAACACTGAGACGCAAAGATGTTTCTTTTGTTGTGTCATTCTGTGAATTACATTTAAATGTTTATTCGAATTATTCGGATTCTAAGAGGATTAATTCGTTTCTCTGGAAATATTTTGAGTGCTCATACAGAATTCTTGAACAAAGACATTTGATAAAACTTTTATTTGAATTTTCAACACTGAGTGTTACTTCTTGTGTTTCTACAAGGAATTGTAGACCACAACACAATATATGATACATCATAATTCATCGCCTTCCATCTTGGATTCTTCGTCGGGACTCGAACTTGATTTCATTAGAACATTTCAATATTAAGAATTCTAAAATTTTATTCGTGGATTATTCTTGGATTATTTTTGGATTTGATTCTTAAAACCGTAAGTTCTTATGTTGTCATTTTTACTGTATTTTCCAGGGAAATAAATAACAAAATCTTCAAAGCTTATTGTTTCCACTCTTTCTTGTGTTACTGTCTATTCGAGCCTAAAAAACGTATATATATATATATATATATATATATATATATATATATATATATATATATATATATATAGAGAGAGAGAGAGAGAGAGAGAGAGAGAGAGAGAGAGTTATAAATATACATCAGACAGAACAGAAAGTGCTATCACTGGATTATATAGGAGATTGCTTGATAATAGGAGGCATAATTAATATTTAATACAAATAATAATATCGTACAGGCTAGAGAATTTCGATTAAATAACACATTTTTGGGGGGGATGTGTGCTTAGTCGTGATGAAAGATGGGCTGGTGTGTCCAGGCTAGGCGATGGGTGCCGTTTACCCCACAGACCTGGGTTCGAATCTCTGTCGAGTACGAATTTCTCTAACCTTTATGATATCATTATTTGTATTAAATATTAATTCTGCCTACTATAATCAAGCATTCTCCTGTAGAATCCAAGGATAACACTTTCCGTTCTGTCCGATGAATATTTATATTTCTCTATAATTAATAATATAGACCTTGATTTCTTTCGTAAGAATCCGTAATGACTCTAGATAGGTAAGAATTAATTACTGGGTCGTCATACGAGTGTCTGCTACACACGAATGCATATAACAAATAATGCAGCATCATTTTTGGTGATGTGTGCTTAGTCGTAACGCAATATGGGCTGGTGTGCGTAGGCAAGGCGATGATTGCCTTTTACCCGCGAACCTAGGTTCAAATCTCCGTAGAATACGAATTAAAACTTCTATAACCTGTATGATAGTAGTATTTGTATTAAAAAATAGATAAATAATTACATTTATATTAAACTTATAGTTTAAGTATAGGTATAACAATTTCAATAGACAATTTGATGGTCTAATTCAACACTCCGCATAACAATCAGAAGGACCTTGTGTCAACAAACCATAAAACAATTACTTAAACCCTTTGTCAACAAACCGCATAACAATCAGAAGGACCTTGTGTCAACAAACCATAAAACAATTACTTAAACCCTTTGTCAACAAACCGCATAACAATCAGAAGGACCTTGTGTCAACAAACCATAAAACAATTACTTAAACCCTTTGTCAACAAACCGCATGACAATCAGAAGGACCCTGTGTCAACAAACCGCATGACAGTCACAAGGACCCTGTGTCAACAAACCGCATGACAATCACAAGGACCCTGTGTCAACAAACCGAATGACAGTCACAAGGACCCTGTGTCATCAAACTGTATGGCAATCACGATGCCACTGTGTTAACAAAACCACATGATAATCACAATGCCACTGTGTTAACAAAACCAAATGATAATCACAATGCCACTGTGTTAACAAACCGCATGACATTCACAATGATACTTTGTACAGACCGCATTCAGTGACAAGGAAAAAGTGCAGTTAAGGTAACAGACCATATAACATAACATGTCTGTGCCATTTTGTATTCCGTACACTCTTACTCTGTATTCCCTACACTCTCACTATGTAATCCGTACACTGTTACTATGTATTCCCTACACTCTTACGTTGTATTCCATACACTCTAACTATGTATTCCCTACACTCTCACTATGTATTCCGTACACTATTAATATGTATTCACTACACGTACTATGTATTCACTACACTCTTACTATGTATTTCGTACACTCTTAACATGTATTCCGTACACTCTTACTATGTATTCCCTACACTATTACTATGCATTACGTACTCTCTTACTATGTATTCCCTACACTTTTACTATGTATTCCCTACACTCTTACTATGTATTCCCTACACTCTTACTATGTATTCCCTACACTCTTACTATGTATTCTCCTACTATGTATTCCGTACACTGTTAATATGTATTCCCTACACTCTTACTATGTATTCACTATACTCTTTCTATGTGTTCACTACACTCTTAAGTTGCATTCCCTACACTCTTACTATGTGTTATCTACACTCTTACTATGTATTCCCTACACTCTTACTATGTGTTCCCTACACTCTTACTATGTATTCCCTACACTCTTACTATGTATTCCCTACACTCTTACTATGTGTTCCCTACACTCTTACTATGTATTCCCTACACTCTTACTATGTATTCCCTACACTCTTACTATGTATTCCCTACGCTCTTACTATATATACCCTACACTCTTACGATAGATACCGTACACTCTTACCGTTTATTCGATAAAACTCTTTATGTGTGTATTCCGTATACTCTTACTGTCTATTCCGTAAACTCTTGCTGTGTATTCCATACACTCTTGATGTGTATCCCATACATGCTTACTTTGCATTCCATACACTCTTACTATGTATTCCGTACCCTATTACGATGTATTACCTACCCTATTACGATGTATTCCGTAGTCTTGCTATATATTCTGTACACTCGTACTATATATTTCGAACACTGTTACTATATATTTCAAACACTGTTACTATATATTTCGAACACTGTTACTTTGTTTTCTGTACTCTCCTGCTATAAGTTTGTAATCTCTTACTAAGTAGATATTACAGAAAATGCAAACTGCCGATAAATCTGACTATTCAAGTTTTTAGTTATTATTTTACAATGCCATCCCAAGGTCATCTTAAGTGTAATATAATTCTCTTTATTCGTTCAATTAATAGAGAGCTTTTCGAAAACAAATTAGCATAGTTATTGAAATAGTTATCAACTCTTCCTTTAAAAAAGAGCACCGTCAGATTTTTTATTTATATAAAAATGGAAACACAAAGGGACAGTTGCTAAATACGGAACATTGACAAACCTCGCAGACTATTGGTTGAAATAATGGGAAAAGTCCTTCCTTTGCTATTCAATGCGTACCTTATATACCCGTATATCTTAATCTGCCGCTGATGGATGCATCCGCAGATCAGGGTCGTTATAGTTTGTTCAATTGATTACTCCTGTAACACTGTATAGACCTAAATCTGCCTGCACATTATGCAACAGCAGATCTGGGACCATACAGTTTGCTGATGGACGTATAATCTAGTATGTTAGACAACAATTAAAACCAACAGGAAATCCCCGTTAAGGAAGGATGTAGGTAGTTATTGTACCATATACTAGCATGTATCTTCTATTGTTTTGAGCTCTCAATACATTGCCACAGTTTATATATATCTGCAACGTCCTTTGTATCAAAAAGTTTCTTGTTATCATTAATTTGTTTTGTAATTTTTAGTAGCTCTTGATGTGATATCACAACACATAATTGCTAAATTATTATGAACTTGTTTTCTCCAAGTTTTGATATATTTCAAAATAATTACCATAAAAAATTATTACGTATTTGAGCGTTTACTTGTTTTGTACCCACCGTGTACTTGCTTCATTGGATTTTTTTCTGATTAATCTGATAATTTTGTCATATAGTTGTTAATTAAATTTGATTTATTATTTAGGGACTGGGCTAATTCATCCACATTATCATCTTCATCTTATCTTTCTCTGAGGATTTAAAAATAAAATCACTTTAACCCTTTAATTACATTTCTGTCAATTGCTCAATTATAGACTGACTTCATATATTCTTTCACCGTTCCGGTGGTCTAAGGGGTTAAAGCGCCCGCCTCGGAGGAGGTCGAGGGTTTGAATCCCGGCCGAGTCATGCCAAAACGTATACAAATGGTACTAACAGCTGCCATTTCTAGGCGCTCAGCATTAAAAGGTTAGCGTTAGGACTGGTCAGCCTGGTGCCAGAACAATGTGTCTCGGTAGGACATGATGCTACGTGTATGTGGTATAATGCGCCAGTGCTATATATCTCTATAAAATACCACACTACAGACATCGCAGCGATATGACTGGAAATTTGTTAAAGCTATGTTAAAAAATATAAAATAAACTAAAATAAACTCACAAACATAAACAATCAATTGTATTTTCGGGAACTACTCAAAATACAGACTTTACAGTCATATCATATCTTGTCCTTCTTTATCTTTAATGCTCATATTTAGTATGTTGATAGATCCTTGTTGCTATTGCTACGATGGACTATTAGCATTGTATGAAATTTAATCACCCTGAGGTATATATTAAAATAAACTAATTAAATAATTAGACGTTGAAGCGGAACTAACGTTGTAGTATTTTGTAGTGTCAACTATATCATCGATGAAAATATTCACAAGGTATTTTTGAAAAGCCCACAAACTGTTCGTGATTTAGTGGATGTCTTTATCGATCTCTGACCATTGAGTCCTAATACTTTAGGGTCAAGTAGGTGATATACACTGTATAATTATTGATATTATGTAGAACATATTATTATTATTATTATCATTTTGACCATTGGTAATTGGTAATTGACCATTGGTAATTGCCACTTACAGAAATTATTCCTTGTAGTGAGGCTGCATTTCTGCTAGCTCTCGTTGCCCGCTCGATGGTTTCGCCAGAATATTTTCCTTATATTTTGATAATTTTGTTAGTTAATTGTCCATGATTTATATCTAATGTAGAACGGCTATCATTTCACTTGTAATAATTATCTAGACTGAAGTGCTGACTGACTAAGTGTGTTGTGATGGAGGAAAAGGTTCTTCAGACAGATCATTAGATACGGGATGTAACAAAGTATGGGATGTAAGGCTTGAAATTTTTCAACCACCTCGTACAATATTAATATTAATATTAATTCCTTAGTTAAAAGGGTAACTCAATTTATCCTCTTTAGATATTCACGTAATATGCTTTGAAACCCTCGAAAAACATTCATTAATCGTCATTACGTACAGGTACCAATATTAATTATTTATTCAGTGCTGTTAATCTGCATTGCTAGAACACATATTAGAAACAAGAATAAAACAAATACAAAAATCGAGAAGTAACTTGAATTGAACTACATGACATACTATTTCAGTCCACCATTCCAAAATAAAATATAATAAAATAAATTGTACTTAATCGTTATTAAGCTCGGAATACATACATACATACATACATACATACATACTGTCACGGATTTAAACTCTTTTACTTATTTAACACATGTATTCAGGTTTCGTTTTTTTGTGTACAACGATACCCGAGGGTGATTTATGTATTTTGTGTCGTATTTTGAAATAATGAGTTTGGTTCGTCCCATGCCGCACATGCGAAGTGCTTTCGATGGGATGAACCAAATGCCTACATTGCACAGACTGTCTTGTATAAAAACCTCACCGTATGTACATTTCTTTACAATGCGAAATAGTCTTGTAAGCGGTCAGTCTGCTTCAAGGACTTGCACATCTTCAGCTGTAGTTCTGTCCGTGACTAGCGTGCCTGTCTGTGACCGGAGTGTCTCTGTCTGTGGCCAGAGAGTCTGTGTCTGTGACCAGAGTGTCTGTGTCTGGAGTGACCGGAATGTCTGTGTCTGTGATTGGAGTGTCTAATGTCCAGTGTCCGAGGTGTCCAGAGGGTCTAATGTCCGGAGTGTCCGGAATGTCTACTGTCTGATGTCCGGGGTGTCCGGAATGTCTACTGTCTGTGACCGGAATGTCTGTGTCTGTGATTGGAGTGTCTAATGTTCAGTGTCCGGGGTGTCCGGAGGGTCTAATGTCCATGGTGTCCTGAATGTCTACTGTCTACTGTCTAATGTCCGGGGTGTCCAGAATGTCTACTGTCTGTGACCGGAGTGTCTCTGTCTGTGACCGGAGTGTCTCTGTCTGTGACCAGAGTGTCTGTGTCTGGAGCGACCAGAGTGTCTCTGTCTGTACCTGTGTCTGGAGTGACCAGAGTGTCTTTGTCTGAAGTGACCAGGTTGTGTAATGTCCGGGGTGTCCGGAGTGTCTAATGTTCGGAGTGTTCGGAGTGTCCGGAGTCTATAGCAGCTGTGAAGCTGGACTGGAGCAGCCGCGGAGCTGAACCAGTGTCCTGATGACGGACTGTATCTCCGAACATGTAATTACTTAGCCATGGGCTAATTATGGGGTTCGTAAAGCCCAGTGTATCTTTCGGGACTGTAAAGATAAGTTGTATATCTGTCCCTCTTTGGTATCACCATAATTTCGCTACCTGAGTGAATGTATTTTACTGCATGAGTAAAATTTTACATCCTTTACTACCTGAGTAAACTATATCCATCGTTTCATTGTCAAATCGTTGTGAACCATTCACCCCTTGTCTTTATATTTGCTAAATTAATTTATTTGTATTTTTCATCATTAAGTCTGTGCGTTCTTATGTTAATCAAATCCAATACTTGGATTATATATATATATATATATATATATATATATATATATATATATATATATATATATATATATATATATATATATATATATATATACGCACATTTTCATAATTAGTTGCTCATTCAAGTCATCCATTATTATACATTGTATTTATATCATCGTCAAAAGTGTTCTGCTGTGAATCCGAAAATCCCACCCGGTTATCTTGTTACAGATACATACATACATACATACATACATACATACATACATACATACATACATACATACATTCACGCACACACACACACACACACGGGGCCCCGAGTAGCCGAGTGGTCAAAAGCGCTCTCCATTACGGATCACTGCCATCTCACCTCTGTCTGCGTAGGTTCGAGTCTCGGATTCGGCCAATGTGGGTATGTGAAAAAGCTCGCCAGTAGCTTCTCGAGAGTCGGTGGTTCTTTCCGGGGATATCTCAAGTTCTTCCTCCACCATTAATACTGGCCGCCTTGTATAGCCTATCATGTGCTGAAAAATGGCGTTAAACCCTACAACAACAACATTCATACACATACATACATACATACATACATCCCTCCCTCCATTCATCCATCCATCCGTCCGTCCGTCCGTTCGTACATACATACATGCATGCATACATACATACAGACATGCATGCATACACACACACACACATACATACATACATACATACATACATACATACATACATCCATCCATCGATGCATCCATCCATCCATCGATCTATCCGTGCATACATACATGCATACATACATACACTTTAAAAATATTACTATTACTCACTCGTTCATTGTGCAGTTCTGTGCTCTAGACTGAGGTGACCCTGAAGATGTCAATATCTTGTTTTAGTCGGAGACTGGAGATGAATCTTTCTAATTGGGTTTTATACTCAGAAAATTTGTGTTGGTCAATGAAGAGCAATATGATTTCATAATTTTCCTAACACTGAATGATGGTTAAAAGGAAAATATATGTATATCCTACTGTTGCATTGCTCTGCTTGTTTCCTATATACAAAACTACACATGTTTCCATCGGTGACGTCTGAATAATATGGGGCAGTGATATGTAGAGGCCTTCAGGCCGCTACGTATTCATACGCCACGGCAAACAAACACTTTAAACATACTCAGAGCAAATCATGAATACGTTTCTGTATTTATCACATGCCCCTCCTTTACACTTTAAAAATAGTATTTTAGCCATATAGTGTTAACGGAATTTAAAATAAATTGTCATTTATAAAGGTTCGATTAAATGCTTTTAGTAAGAAGGATGAGCTGGATTCATTGAAAAGATTTTAATAACTCCCTATTTGGAGGTGTGATGAACAAATAAAGGGATACGTTTGGAAAAGCGGATCAGCCATGTAAGGTTATAAGTGTATGTAGTTAGAGAACAACGTGACCCTGACATGCAAGCATGTTATTTGGAATACACTGTTAGCAGTTAGGTTTGCAACATTAGGTAAGTATCATACATGGATGCTTTGGTTTGGTTTGGTGCACAGCAACACAGACAGGTTAAATAGGCAATTGGAATAAAGTGCCTTGCTCGAGAACACACCACGGTTGCTGGCCATTGTTGGTCCTGTGGTATGATGCTAACCCTCGCCCTTTCGGACGTGAGTCCGGCACGGTAACCAGTAAGTCACCGCAGCTCCGAACAGGGATGGAAATACTCAGAATAATTCCACCAGAACTACGAAATAGTCAGAAGACTCTCCATGAATTCCGGCTCAACATTGACGGTCGGTTCGGCAAGTAACTTGTGACTTCAAATTCTGCTTGCAGACGGACTTCTTTATTTCAGCAATAGTTTAAACCGCTCCGGTGGCCTAGTGGTTAGATCGTCCGCCTCGGATGCGGGAGGTCGTGTTTTCGATCCCCGGCCGAGTCATAACAAAGACTTACAAAAATGGTACTAACAGCTGCCTCGCTTGGCGCTCAGCATTGAGAGGTTAGTGGTAGGTCTTGTCGGCCTGGTGTCAGGATAATGTGACTGGGTGGGACATCATGCTACATGTCTGCGGCATGATGCCCCAATGCTAGACATCACTATAAACTGCCACACTGCAGACATCGTAGCGATATGACGGAAAAAATGTTAAAGCTACGTTAAAAATCCAAACCACACGCACACACACACACACACACACAGCAATAGTTAAAACTGAAAATGTGGGAGACGTAGAAGTCTTGAGTTCGGTAATTATACGAAAGCCACATTATATTTCCTCAATTTTGTTCCTATTCATCGCAAAGCCGTTGGTGCAAATCTAAGCCTACCTGCAATTGTTACTTTAAAAGTATTAAAGATTTAATGGAATGTCATAGGAATGGGTCACATATTCTAGTCAGGAAGGTCATATATGCTTCATTGTTTCACTACTACTTTTGTATCGTTTAAATATAAATTTTAAAATTCGCCAGTAGGAGGAACATCATATGCATACAAAGGCACTTGGTAAGTGTGAGCATTATATCAGGAACCAAATGTAGCAAATCATGCATAAGCTCTGTAAGAAAATTAACTTGGTCTGACGTAAGTAATTAATGTTCCCAACTGTCGATATTAGGCAAAGTCGATAAAACCTGTGACAACATGACAATATTATGTCTTACGATAAATAATTTTTTTAAGAAAATTGATAGGCGTTTGTGTCCGCTCTACAGTGTTGTGTTTTGCATAGAGTTTGATTTTCAAAGTGAAAGAATTTCAAAGATTTTCCTGATCGATTATCTTGGCCATTTAAAAAGAACTTCTGTATCTTAGGTATTTTTGAAAGAGTTTTTAATTCAGTTTATTTTGGTATGTGATTGATTTGGGTTCCAAAGTGTAAGGCTTGGCCTTACTTCATATGTGTTCCTGTAAAATAACTGTTAGCCCCGCTTAGTTATTTTCGCTACCTGAACTTCAAAAGTAAATTGTAGCAGAAGCAGTTAGTAGTGAAGTGGGATACCCTAGCGTCAATGGGAATTAGCATTACAGAGACCCCTGGGACACTCTAGTGTCAATGGAAAATTAACATGGAGAAAAATCGTGGGACAATCTAGCGTCAAGGGGAATTTAACATGGGAATAAATCGTGGGACTGTCTAGCGTCAAGGGTAATTGAACATGGGAATAAATCGTGGGACTGTCTAGCGTAAAGGGAAATTGAATATGGGAATAAATCGTGGGACTGTCTAGCGTCAAGGGGAATTGAACATGGTGGGATTGTCTAGGGACAATGATGGTAGAGGGTCAAACACAACAAAGACAGAAACATACATAGGCTAGTACAAGCGTGAGATTTATATATAAAGCATTACCAAGACCTGAAATCTTGCTGGGGTGTTCAAAAATTTGCATAATTGTAATGATGCTATAAATAGCTATAATCAAGGAAATGCTCAACGACAAAATGGATGTGACTAAAAGTAACGCTAAAATGACGAAATTGTCCCAGAATTTAAAGGAAAATAAACATAAACCCGAAAATTAAGTTACAGTGGTTTAGACTAAAATGGATAAAATTAGTAACTACTTACAATATCAACTTGTGTGACGATCGTGGATAAATACCTATGTATCTATAATCAGCTGAAATTCCTATGAAATCCCACTATCTATTTATAGCTCCAACTTGTGGGTTATTCCTTTGGAAAATCCCACAATCTTTTTATAGCCTCAGCTTGAGTGACGTTCCTGTTTATGAATTCTAGTATATATGCATAGCTACAAAATGTGGAAATCCCCAAGTCGATATTTATAGTCTCAAAATTTCCAGCGTCAGTGACGTCACTGTACTGAACACTAGGGGATAAATGGCAACAGTGTTGCAAGTGGCTGACCTGAATACGCGCTACTGTAGGTAGGTAGATAGAGTGTATCTGATACGGATAAAGTGAGTTTTATAGGGACAAACAGAGACCAATACACACACACACACACACACAACATACGCTCGCAGACACACGCACACACACACGCACACACACACACACACAGAGGGAAGAGGAAAAAACAAACCCCAAATATACTATCAACACAGAGGGGAGATAATACAAACCCCAAATAAACTATCCACACAAACGTACGCGAACGCATACAAACCCCAAATATACTATCCACACAAGGTCGCTAGCGCATACAAACCCCAAATATACTATCCACACTCGGAAGGAAGAAGAAAAAACAACCAAATATACGATCTACACAACGAACGCTAACACACACACACACACACACACACACACACGCGCGCGCGCACACACACCACAGAGGGAAGAAGAAAACCATTATACACTATCCACACGGATTGAAGAAATAACCCTTTATATATATACTATCAACAGAGAGTGAAGAAAATAACCCATTATATTCCATCAACACAGAGTGAAGAAGAAAAAGTTTTTTTGAAAGCACCTAAGCCCTCACCTGCAATGACCAACTCTGCCAAACACCTACACCCCACCCCACCCCACTCCCAACACTACAAAACCCATTTAACCCGTTATTTTATGGCATCAGTGTGTGATTTAGGAAACATCAAGACACAAAATGATGGATGAATAGACTGACTATTGTTTACGGACTTGCATGCCTAAAGAGCGTGCGTCAAGGAAAACATCCTTCCATTTCAATTCTAACTAAAACATGATTAAGAGGGATAGAGAGGTGAAAGAGCACAATTTCATAAAGTGTGAGTACAAACAAAACACGCCATCCTTATTATACAATGTCAAGAACAAGAGACACTTACGTTTTCTTTCTGGTCTATTCTCTTTTAGAAGGTAGTATGAAATTTCACATTAGGGCCAACGCATCGGCTCACATTGTCAATTTTTCCATTTCCATGTCTTTACTGGCACAAGTTCTTCATCATCTTCAATTTCTTCTTCTTCTTCTGAATCCCTCTTCTCTGTTTCGTCTTGTTTCTGTTTCTTCTCTTTTCTCGTAGGGCACTCTGAATTCCAGTGTCCTTTCTCCTGACAACGATATTAGGTATCTTGACTTTTGTCTCTCTTTCTTAGACGAAGCAGGTATTTTGGAGACAAATACCCATTTACCTTTGCAGATATAGCAAACTTCATTAGCACACACTTTCGTATGACTCTCATCAAATCAACGACCAAAAGAGTAAGTTTTGTTGCCACTTTCGCCTGTGAATTATGCTTTCGTATGACTTGTAGCAAATATTTGACCAGCAGGTCGATCTGTGCTGACTCTTCCATCTTCTTGATCGTTTGAGAGTGGAATGAATACTCTGACGCTAAGACACTCTCCTTATATACAGGGACCTGCTGCGTATGAAACCTAGTCAAATGTAATTTTGCAATGAGATGAAACGATTTCATTGAGGAAGTAAAAGGCAATGATGTACCGTATCGCCTCACACAAAACCTGAAGTGTTAGCTCAGATCCGTGTCAGCGATTTCCAAGACGACATAACTGAGCTTTCATCAATGCTCTCCATTTATGTCACAAAACCACGAGTCCTGATTCACGCCAAAAGAAATTTCGTTCGGTCTATAAAAAATAGTATCACAGCTGAGAAACGCAAAAACGAACTTCCAGAAAACTGAGAACGACGGCTTACACCTACAACGTGAAATGTATGAGTTCAAGTAGTGCGTAAAACTTAGTCAAATTAAATTTTTATAGTCAAGACGAAACGATCTCTTTTCGAAGAAGAAAGCAGACACCAAGCGACAATGGCGATCCGTGTCACACAACACTTTTGAAAATGTATATGATCAGAGGTTTGTTCTAGCGATCTGCACGGTTAAATTAAATGTTGATGTATTTTGTAATAAGACGGACACAATTTCCATGGGATCGCCCATGGAACCATTGTTCGTGCATTAGTGTAATTTTTTAAAATATTTTTTTATATAAATCGCCTATAGGATAGACCCAGTAAAGCATGGCCATTCTCGTCACTGTGTGAATAGCTACTCAAGTCAATTCGAAGTGAACGCGGTAAGAAAATAAGTATAGCCAACGAAATGGCTTACAACGGGTGATGCATTGTTTTGTTCTAGGACTGTGTGGCATAATAATCCCTATGTTCTTGCGTTGTTACCATTACAGTGCAGACAGACTGAAATGTGAACTTACGAGCCCTCTTTGTGTGTGTTGTACCATTTCTTCTTACCACATCAAAATACTGAGCGTCACAGTATTGGTTCGCGTTTTCAAGCTGACCATTTTTTTTATATCTCACTTAAACATTTTAACATAAACACTCACACTCACATCGGTAGAGTCAGAACAGATGTGTTACAGTATTGAGGGGCATGTTATCTTTTTTTTTTTCAAACTAATAAATTTGGGGTTTGTATGAAGTAAAGAACCGAAAGTACAGTGAAACTCAAGGATGATGACCCAGTCTGTCTGTCTATTGATGCGTGTATTTACTTAAGAAGAAATATGACCTCTAAAACACAAAGTGATACGGCAAGCATGATTAGAATGAACATAACGATGTTTTCCTTCACGCCCGTGTAATTTAGAGCTTCAATCCTCTTTGAAGACAAACTTGGTCTCCTTTTGTAGGGCTTGAAATAATAAAAAACCTGAAAAAATCTTAAGCACTTTGCTGTAGATAATTTCATCAACAGACTAAACAACATAAATACCGTTACAACACTAGAAAGCCTTAAATCTTCTATCAAAAGGAAATGCATCAAAAATTAAAGATTAACGATAACTAACCAATGAAACCGAATTTAACAAAGGCAGTGACATGTGAAGAAATGGCTCTCACTTTGGAAAGGTAGGCGAATGTACTCTGTCATGCACCATCAACTTGAAAAAAAATTATAAACAGAGAGAAACCTGAATTCAAAATTCAGTTGTTTTTTTTCTTCTTCAAAATTGTTTCGTTTCTTTTTTCTTTTTTTTGAACAAATCTAAGCACTAATATAGAGTGGAAAAGGGAAAATGCACATACGAGCTTTGATATCTCTGAAAAAATGAGGGGATATTCCTAACGTTCATAACCACCTATGGACTTGGACTTGTCTGTGACTTATCCACAAAACAAGATGTACATATTTCTGGTCAAGCTGCAAGTGTGTGCGTGTTTTTGAAAATGGTAAAAAAATGGATATACAACTTTCTCGCGACACTTATATAGTGAAGAGTCTGTGCAAGTGTCAAAAGCCAAAGTCATATAAGTTTTGTATTTTGTACGGCTTGTAAAGATTTCCACTTTAGAAAATGTGAAGTATCACAAGTTATTATCACAAACAGAAGTGGAACATAGGGGCTTGCAAGAAAGAAAATAACCCAGACAGTTGGTGTCATCAAGAGTGCTAGAGACGGTACCCGAACTTGCTTGCTTGCTTACTTGAATTAAAGTGATTTTCGCTCTAATGGAGCATATATCACTGGTTTAATAACGCACCGCGTGATTTTTAATTACTCCTGGTGCAGGAAAGAGAGCCTCATCTCCCAGGCTTTTATGTACTCACAGACTACTTTTAAATTTAGCCACTCAGGTGTAGGACTAACTAGTCCTTAACAACCTGACTGAAAGGCTTTAAACATGAGTGGGAATAGTCTCACCACACACTCATTTTTCTGTCCGAGCGTGGTAAAGGAGGAAAAAAGGTGCTCAAAAAGACAGCCATGGGTGTTAAGTACTCAACAAAACGCTAGCCCATACTTATTTCAAATCAAGTCCCGTTTTTGGTAATGGACAGTAAAAAGTACCAATAATGTGTTAACCACTTGTGGAATTAGTTCAAATCTAACGAGTCTGTTAAATTTCCTACTTCCTAACATATCTATCTAATATTAGTACTTAGTGTACATAAAAATAGCCATACTGATCTTATTTAAATTATTATGTCTAAGAGACATATACCAGTTTGGTCACTGTTAAGTTTAAAAAGTTAAGTTTGTTGCGGTGTTCCAATTGGTCAAGTTTGTTTCGAGAATAGTTTAGTCAAGGAGGGATACCAAGCCAAATATGGTTCCCTAGTTAATAAAAAGCAATCTTTTGGAGCCCTAAAAAAGACTGTTTTCTCTGTTAGAAGGTAACACGTCTCTCTTTTGCTTTCACGTTCTTTCCCGCACTCCTAGTCTCATGATTCTTGATATCAGGAAATGCGTAGCCATGATGGGCGGTAATGTAAGCAGCGGCTTCTACCAGTTGACTGAGGGGGTATCCAGTTTAGGTTTGTCTGTAGAATTGGGGAAGAACTCTGACCCTGATCCCCATTGAGAAGGTCTTGGTTTAAAGGTGTCTAGAGATTTGTAGGCAACGTATTGTATGGCTCTAATAAACTACCCTGCTTTGTTGACGTCATACAATGCTTGATCTAGTCCCATTTCGGTGTACTTCTCAACGAGGGTCAGCGTCCCCCTCCTCCTCCTCAACCGCCTCAATTTCCTCTTCTGGGTCTGATACTAATTCTTTAGTTGAGGTAGATAGTTTCAAATCCGCTGCTATGGTGTCTGTCGCTGTTATTGTTGTTGTGGTTGTTCTTTCAGCTGAGATTGCCTGTAGTATCGGAGTGAGAAAAGAACGTTGTTGTTGTAGGGTTTAACGCCATTTTTCAGCACGCGATAGGCTATACATGGCGGCCAGTATTAATGGTGGAGGAAGAACCCGGGAAAAACCCGGAAAGAACCACCGACCCACGAGAAGCTACTGGCAAGCTTTCTCACATACCCACATTAGCCGAATCCGAGACTCGAACCCACGCAGACAAAGGTGAGATGACAGTGATCCGTAACGGAGAGCGCTTTAGACCACTCGGCCACTCGGGGCCCCAGAAAAGAACGTAGTGCCTCTGATAATTACATTTGAGTTTGCCATACCGTTTGTCTAACATAATTGGCCCTTTGTTTTGCCACCACTCTTTCCGGGGCAGGTTGTTTGTTAGGTATATTCGGCAATTGACTAGATGTTATTTGTGTTCTCGAGGTGGTTGGAGTGCTAACTGGCTAGGTCTGCATTTCTTGCTCCCGCTGCTGTTGCGTATATTTCTTCCCTCCACGCCGAGTTCTGGGCCTAATTCTTTTAATTTCGTTGTACCCGAACTTACATTATCAATATTATCACCAACAAAAAAAAACCGCACAAACCTAAAAAAAACACTCACTCACTTTTTTACAGAACATTAGTATTTTTAAAATTTTGATAAGCGACGGAAACGAAGGACTTAGAGTCGCACTTTCTAGCCAAGATAAAGAAATCATGTGCTGATAGACTCACTTCTGTATTTTTTCTTCTAACTGACTAACATATCATAGGCAATGGAATGTTATTTCTTTTCGAGAGTATGGGGTAGCCCTGAATTTTTTTTTTTTTTGGAACTTGAAGCTATGGCGATCGCTTAGGTTATAAGATGGCGGCCTCCTCTGACGATAGGCTTTCTCACAGGATAAGGTCTGCTTCTTCGGAAAAGAGAAGAAGAACTCTTTGGTGTCGATACAACTGTTGACAAAGCCTCTGTCAGGTTCATGCTGCTGCTGTTGCTGCTCTCTCTGCTGTTTATGAAGTCTGTACTTCTCCATCCATTCTTCTTTCTCCTTCTTGAATTCCTCCTTGAAGAGCTCTTCTTTCAGGTCTTCAGTGACTTTTAGCATTCTCACATTTTCTATCTCTTCTGGCTTCGGTATAAGACTGTGTGCAAATTCACGTAGGCTTCGTTTAGCTTAGCTAGTTTGGAGCACATCTTCGTAGGAGGATGAGTTAACAATGGATGGGCAGACTGGAAACTTCCCCGGTTCTTAAAGTCAAAGCGCGGACGTGAAGGAAAACATTACTACACGGTTTTCTAGCCGGAACGTTCAAATAGTGTTATGGGAGGGATAGAGAGAAGTCAAAGAGCATGAATCAACATTCCTATAGCCAAACAAACCACAAAGGCATTTTTTTCTTCAAAACACAACATTTTTTTATTTATACTAACAAAAAACTCTAACATTTTTTTTAACAATAATCCAACACTATTAACATCTAACATTTTTTTCAAATACCAAACATTTTTTTTCAATTTACACTCTACTTTAAACAGAGCTGACAACGTTGTGAATGAAATTGTGATTTCCACTGTTGGAAGTCATTAGGCAATTGATGGACACTACGTTTCCTAGTTAGAGACAAAAGATAAGCATACTGGTCACAAAACCATCGATGTACTTTCACATCGTTTCTAGAAGAATGACGAGGATCAAAATGAGTCACTAAATGTTCTAAAGAATAGCCCAGGCTGCAATGATGCAGAAAATACACACAGTACTGTCCACACACCAAGGAATATGTGCCTTGTTATTTCACATTATTGAATCGTGTGGTCTGAGCATTTCTTCTCATAAAGTCAATGATATCGTCTTCCAAAGGGGGCAGTCCATAGGAATCAAAATATTCCACACATCCTTCTTGAGGAATGTAGACGGCTACCCAGTGGGTTCCTGGGAGATGACTGTCGTCCGTGTTGATCACATAAGCTTGATGGTTTTGAGGTGTGCAATGAGGGAGTTCATCTTTAGCACAGACGACAGGATTCCAAGAAGCAGTGTACAAACTGTGGTTCAAAAGGTAATAAAGTTCTCAGGTATCCATTTTTTGTTTTTTTTTTCTTTTTCACAGGTAACGATAAGTGATCAATTCGATCCTGACTTTTTGCTTGAAAATGTCTGACAAATAACCGTTTCTTCGCCTTGTCTCCCAACTCTGATCCAACAGAGCTTCGATGCGATGGATCTCTTGAGTTGTTAATGGAGGACAATAATGTTCACGCAAGCCTTTATACCACTGTTGTAACACGTCTTCTTCCGAGATGAGACTCCAAGCTTCGTCCAGATATTCGTCCAATTTTTCTTCTTGACTCAGCATCAGGCATTTATCGTGTTGAATTTCACTGGGATGATCGTTATGACATCCATAGCAATCTTTCTTGATCAATTCCTTAATTTTTTTTCTGTCAAGACTATAGCATAACAGGAAACTAAATGTGATTCTTGTTCTGGCCATCTAGACTTCATCATGATGACTTCTTCGTCTTTGTCTTGGGGTTCTCCTTCCTCAGGATCTTCACATTCCATGTCCAAAGAATCCCTACAAAACAAACAAAGATAAAAGTCTTCCATGACTTCTAATAGTCTAGAATGACTTCTCTCAAACTGTTGGTTTATATCGTATTGTCCAATTAAGCATACAGGATGACGTTCACCGTATTATCTGCGCGTAGATTTTCTGCAAACTGAAATTCCACACGCATCTGGCCGGATTTTATAGGGTGAAAATGTCCCTCGTCGCTGTCTTGACTTACAATTCGTTAGAGAACCGTTTTCGAAAATGGAGTTTCACTGTAACTTTCCCTTTGAAGAATGGAATATTTTGTCCCAGATCTCCTTTTATAGCAATGTTGACAGTGTCTAAATACTACTTACTGACGGGCAAAGAGTGAGGATGTACAAATTCACTGTGTACGTGATAGGTGTTTGCACCTTCCTGGTCATTGTTTGTGGTACTATCCACTTTGAAAGGAATGACACGCAGTAACGGAACAGAGGTGTGTCCGACCACGTTGTACTCCACCACATCGGAATACACAAAGATCAAATTAAGTCCTTGGTTCAGTTCTACCGGGTTTCCAAAAGCTCTGTAAAAATCCATATTACTTTTTATCTTGGGGCTCATATTGTTTGCGACCATTTCTGCATGTCCACCCAAAATTTCAAACAAACTACCATTGAACCTGAGGGACAATGTGTCCGTATCTTGAAATTTGATCACGAGACGATGAGCCACTTTATGGTACTCAATCTTCACACTCTGTTCAGTGCCTTGCCAAAGGCTAAGTTGAACCTGTCCGCAATAGTGTCCACCAAATGTTCACCACTAAAATAATAACCTGAAGGAATTTTCAAGGTGTAGATAATGAAGGCTGGATTGCTGGCTGTCTTGTGTCCCCTAAAAACCCGATTTTGTTGATTTCTTCCTCCAATTGGGCATTCAGGATTTCCACCTCGAAAGTGTTTTGCTTTTCGGTGATGTTTTTGATTTGTGTTGGGTGAATGATTTCCACTAAAGCCACTTCCCAATGGGCTTCGTGATCTAACTGGATGGTCTGAGGTAATTTGACCGTGTAACAGCACAACGTGTTGTTGGGAAACACCTCCATGGAACTGTCACTGGGTAAGGTTAAGTAAAATTGGTTGTTATTGCTCATAATTCCAGAGTTTTGTGGCTCTCCGAGGCGATACTGGAAGTTAGAGGAGTGTCTCCGCCCAAAATGGGGTTGTTGTTGGAGTGGTGACTGGCACTGACACTGGACACAACGTTCCCGTTGTTCCCGTTCGAGGAGAATTTCAGGGAGGGATTAGGAAGCAGGTAACCGATGTAACTGCTCAATACAATGGTCCACAAGTGTTTGTCTCCTTGTTGCAAACTCAGATTGGCAATGGCTGCATCGATGACACAATACACCACGAAGGTTTGGCAGAAAAAGACGATTTGCGTTTTAGGCACACGTTTTCCATACCACACCAACAAGGGTTGTGTTTGTAAATCTTGCAGAGAAGAATTGGGTGAAGGAGTGATCGCAGTAGCTGAATCTGTGTGAAAGGGCATGATGGTCACTTCTTTTTATAATGCGAAGCGTCGATGCAAGAATCAAAACTGGGTGGATATCCTTTCCAACGTACTTTGACTTCTTTGACACGTCGTTTGCCCACTTTACGGTTTCTGCGTTTGACAATGCCTTTGATGTCGTACACGTCGTTTTTTTTTTGGTGACACGACTTGATTTGAAATAAGTACGGGCTAGCGTTTTGTTGAGTACTTAACACCCATGGCTGTCTTTTTGAGCACCTTTTTCCTCCTTTACCACGCTCGGACAGAAAAATGAGTGTGTGGTGAGACTATTCCCACTCATGTTTAAAGCCTTTCAGTCAGGTTGTTAAGGACTAGTTAGTCCTACACCTGAGTGGCTAAATTTAAAAGTAGTCTGTGAGTACATAAAAGCCTGGGAGATGAGGCTCTCTTTCCTGCACCAGGAGTAATTAAAAATCACGCGGTGCGTTATTAAACCAGTGATATATGCTCCATTAGAGCGAAAATCACTTTAATTCAAGTAAGCAAGCAAGCAAGTTCGGGTACCGTCTCTAGCACTCTTGATGACACCAACTGTCTGGGTTATTTTCTTTCTTGCAAGCCCCTATGTTCCACTTCTGTTTGTGATAATAACTTGTGATACTTCACATTTTCTAAAGTGGAAATCTTTACAAGCCGTACAAAATACAAAACTTATATGACTTTGGCTTTTGACACTTGCACAGACTCTTCACTTTATAAGTGTCGCGAGAAAATTGTATATCCATTTTTTTACCATTTTCAAAAACACGCACACACTTGCAGCTTGACCAGAAATATGTACATCTTGTTTTGTGGATAAGTCACAGACAAGTCCAAGTCCACAGGTGGTTATGAACGTTAGGAATATCCGCTCATTTTTTCAGAAATATCAAAACTCGTATGTGCATTTTCCCTTTTCCACTCTATATTAGTGCTTAGATTTGTTCAAAAAAAAGAAAAAAGAAACGAAACAATTTTGAAGAAGAAAAAAAACAACTGAATTTTGAATTCAGGTTTCTCTCTGTTTATAATTTTTTTTCAAGTTGATGGTGCATGACAGAGTACATTCGCCTACCTTTCCAAAGTGAGAGCCATTTCTTCACATGTCACTGCCTTTGTTAAATTCGGTTTCATTGGTTAGTTATCGTTAATCTTTAATTTTTGATGCATTTCCTTTTGATAGAAGATTTAAGGCTTTCTAGTGTTGTAACGGTATTTATGTTGTTTAGTCTGTTGATGAAATTATCTACAGCAAAGTGCTTAAGATTTTTTCAGGTTTTTTATTATTTCAAGCCCTACAAAAGGAGACCAAGTTTGTCTTCAAAGAGGATTGAAGCTCTAAATTACACGGGCGTGAAGGAAAACATCGTTATGTTCATTCTAATCATGCTTGCCGTATCACTTTGTGTTTTAGAGGTCATATTTCTTCTTAAGTAAATACACGCATCAATAGACAGACAGACTGGGTCATCATCCTTGAGTTTCACTGTACTTTCGGTTCTTTACTTCATACAAACCCCAAATTTATTAGTTTGAAAAAAAAAAGATAACATGCCCCTCAATACTGTAACACATCTGTTCTGACTCTACCGATGTGAGTGTGAGTGTTTATGTTAAAATGTTTAAGTGAGATATAAAAAAATGGTCAGCTTGAAAACGCGAACCAATACTGTGACGCTCAGTATTTTGATGTGGTAAGAAGAAATGGTACAACACACACAAAGAGGGCTCGTAAGTTCACATTTCAGTCTGTCTGCACTGTAATGGTAACAACGCAAGAACATAGGGATTATTATGCCACACAGTCCTAGAACAAAACAATGCATCACCCGTTGTAAGCCATTTCGTTGGCTATACTTATTTTCTTACCGCGTTCACTTCGAATTGACTTGAGTAGCTATTCACACAGTGACGAGAATGGCCATGCTTTACTGGGTCTATCCTATAGGCGATTTATATAAAAAAATATTTTAAAAAATTACACTAATGCACGAACAATGGTTCCATGGGCGATCCCATGGAAATTGTGTCCGTCTTATTACAAAATACATCAACATTTAATTTAACCGTGCAGATCGCTAGAACAAACCTCTGATCATATACATTTTCAAAGTGTTGTGTGACACGGATCGCCATTGTCGCTTGGTGTCTGCTTTCTTCTTCGAAAAGAGATCGTTTCGTCTTGACTATAAAAATTTAATTTGACTAAGTTTTACGCACTACTTGAACTCATACATTTCACGTTGTAGGTGTAAGCCGTCGTTCTCAGTTTTCTGGAAGTTCGTTTTTGCGTTTCTCAGCTGTGATACTATTTTTTTATAGACCGAACGAAATTTCTTTTGGCA